>CM037585.1:177667837-178267837 GCA_021018995.1 Chloranthus sessilifolius | reverse complement strand
CGAACCAGCACGGACGTCCGTCCAAATTTTTTTAAAAACCGCCATTTCGACCGCCTCTCTCATTTTTTTTCACTCAAAATTTTTTTTTACTTTTATAACATGTCGCTCCATAGGAAAAAAAAAAAAAAAAAAGCTAAAGCTTCTTCCTCATCTTCATCGCCTGAACTTCAACGTTTTCCGTCTAAAAGTCATGAAGAACGATTTCAACGTCTTTTTATTACTCGAAATCTGATAGTTGAACGGGTGGTTCTTGAAAATTTTCTACGAGATCATGATTTGTATGACATATTTGCGTCTAGAGGTTGGCTTCCACTTCTTTCTCTAACGGGCTCCGCTTACACCGATGTAGTTCGGTGTTTTTATGCGAATCTCATCAACGCCACGATTGTAGAGAATAGGACGGAGTGTTTTGCAGTCACCTATGTTTATGGTAAGAAAATCTCTTTCTCTCCTTCAATTATTTCTGAAATTTTAGGCATTCCGTTAAATGAAAATGGTTATAGGTATCCTGTTGATGAAAGTCAAATTCAATCTCTGTTTAGTCCTTCAACCGTCTATGACCATGTGCGCACTGCACCGTCTCAACTCACTGGAGTTGCGGTGCATTATTCTTCTTTGAAAATCAAATTTCAATGGCTTCGCCACGTTCTGTTTGCTACTCTTACACCAAGAGCGGGCAATAAAGATCAAGTGCGTTGGGACATTATTTATCTAATGTTCCTGTTAGACCGAAATCGTCCCTTATGTGTGTCTTCTATTATTTTTGAATTCATCGTTCGCCGCATGAGGGATGATACCTCTAAAATGTCTCTTCCATTTCCTCTACTTATTAGTAAGATTGTTGAGTCTCAAATGACTCTTCCTCCTTTTCTGTCTACATCTAGAGCAATGGCACCTTTAGGTTAAAGAAAATAGGCAAAAGAGTTATCCTAGATTTAGACGATGTTGAATTGCTCGATGAAACATCTGATGAGGATGAGCCTGAAGATATTCCTGCTCAACAAGACCCTCCTCAAGCTGCTGATGCTCCTCCACCAGTTCCTCCGTATCAGGTTCCACAGGGTCATTATTATGATCAACATTTTGATACGATGCATACTGAGATGCAACATATGCATTCTGAAATTCAACATTTATCTAATCGGATTGAAGCGAGTTTAATATCTATGGGGAGCAAATTTCTTCGCTCCAAATGACCATGATTGACGGTTTTGAAGCAATGATGAATCGCTTCAATAATGTTTTTCCTCCTCCAGGAGCACACTTCTCGCCTCCAGAATGATGATTTCTTTGTTATAAAACTGTAGCTCTGTGGTTTAAGTTTCACTTCAACATTTATCTTAAATTTACCCTTTGTCACATTATGATAAAAAGGGGGAGATGGTTTATTATATTTCACTTGTGTTATTAACGTGTTCTTTAGTTATTTGAATAGGTGAAGAGCTTCAATTCAAAGATCAATGTAGTATATAGGTTTAAGGTTTCATTTTGACTTGGCAAATAGTTAGGGAGAGCAACTAGAGTTGTAATTTCTGCATTTACATTCTAGATTGATATATAGGACTTACAAGAGAATTGAATGTATTTTTTTATCGGTCTTGTAAATGTTTTTTATCATGGTTGACAAAGGGAGATTGTAAGTTTGTTTGTCACAATCATGACTCAAAAAACAGATTGCTCGTAAGAAAAGGGTTTTGCCAAGTAAGTAAGTAAGTAAAAAGTTTTCTCGTTTTGGACCCACTGATGTCAGTAGTGAACTTACGGACGTCCGTGATCCTGAACGACGTGAGTGATTCACAGACGTCCGTGCCCTAAAACTTATATATTTAGGACGATTGAGGCGGTTCAAACCCATCCAAATATTTCGAGTTTAAATTTTTTCTGGTCCATTTTCAGTCATGGAGATTACCTACCATTCTTGTTTATATTCTTAGATCTCTTTGATGGTAAAGTGTTTATGTAAGGCTATTGTATAAGGCTTGTTTGAAACAAGTGAACCTTCGCAAGAAACGTAGGTTGATGGTAATGGTTACTATGGATAGTATGATGGAGAAAGGCTATTGTGTTTGGTGATTGGAGTGCTAGGGTATATCATTCCAAATAAGCACTGTAAAGTTTTCTTTTATTATTCATAGTGAATTTTCTTTTGGATCTGAGATAGATCCCGTGGTTTTTGCCTGTGATGGGTTTTCCACGTTAAAAATGTCTTGCGTACTTTATTTTGATTGTGTGATGGTTGTGAGTAGACTTTAATTGATAAATATAATAGATAATATTTATAAATCGTAATTTTCCAAATTTCAGAGAGAAATGGCTATGATTGTGCAATGTAGGACTAAACTTTAACAATAATTCAATCGATACAAAACACTCAACCTTACACTTTTTAGCTATGGGGCACATATTTTCTATCAATCCAAGCCGTTCAAGTAGCATAACATCGTATGATCTGATGTGATCAGCCCCAAAATATGCCCATAAAAGATTCAAAGTATCCAATCCAGACACTCTAACATGAACCACTGTTCATATCTAACATAAGGGTCCATATTCAAGTGCTCGGATTTGATGAAATAATTCTATAATTGGCATATTTTTTGGGCAAAGTGGAGTTCATATGACCTTCAACAATTTGGACGAATAGAATTTGTCAAAAATGTGCGCCATATAGCAAAAAATTGCAATGGTGAAGGTATTATCTACTAATTAATGTAAGTGATTGGAGTCGCCCTTTCGTACTTTTGTTATAGCATGTGCACATATTAAAGCCGTGCGCCATGACAACCACTTTTATGCAATGTGGCGTATATATTTAGTTAATTTAAGTGGTCCAATTAGCAGTCCACCATTGGCACGTATCTCACCCAAAGAATCAAAGCCTATAAGAGCTTCGGAGCCATCTGAGTGTCATACTGTATTGTTAACCTATTGAAAAATTATGCACAACTGGCCATATTCGAGAGCATAGATTGGAAGGTTAAAATCTTCCAAGGAGTACATCTTTAAGCCTATTGTAGCTTCTAATATGAGCCACCACTATGATGGATTGGATTGCTAAAAAGATATGTCATTTGACCTTAATTTTGGTCTGGCATGCCCTTGAAAATTTTGGACATCCAACTGAAAACCAATTGGCTATGAGTGGAGGGCTCTGGATCTTATTTATATATTTTCTTCCATTTAACTCTTTTATGCTCCGATAATGCAGAAATGGCACAATACCTTGCATAACTCTCATATTAGGAGGAAACCTCACCCAAGGTAAAATTCTCTAACTAATAGCTTTAATATGGTAACTAAAGGAAAACTAGTTTCATAAACTATAATCTTTTTAGTAATTATCATTCTCCTTCAACTTGAACAGCGTTTCGCACATCCCGGTTAAAGGCTTTAGTTATTGTTTCAGTGATTTGCGTGCGCTTCTTTATCCTTCCTTTGATCGGAATTGGGGTGGTTAGATTAGCAGGCGAGCTCGGTTTCCTTTCGAAAGATCCACTGTATCGTTATGTTTTAATGATAGAGTACACGACTCCCCCGGCAATGAACTTGGGTATGCATTCTCAGTCTAGTACTTATTTAAAATTTCTCTAGAGAAAATGATCAGCACCCTTCTTGCTCAAAGATCTAGTACTTATACTAGTACTTTTATTATTAGTGTAAATATTTGATTTTGAAAATCCAGTACCTGTACTAATAAGCAGTGAAAAAAAAGGGGTTGTGGTCCCTTCCTCAAAGATCCTGCACTGGTCCCAGCTCTTTCCAGGGGGTTTTAGGAAAAAAAAAAATTAATTTTTCTTTTACGGCATCGATCTAACAGTCTAAAAATGACTGGTGAAACGATAACAACGTTTCGATGTTCATTTTTTAACCCATTGACCAGTGTTGATTTGCTGGTGGTCATTTTCTTTAATGATCATGTATCGAACTTGCACTTGTCCATGTGGGCATGCGGCTGTGATTTGGCTCTGGTGCAGTGCTCAAATTATGCACCCTTCTTCAGAGTCCAAATGTTATAATGATCTCCATCGTAGCCTTATCCCATCCATTTGTGGCTGTCTCTAGTGCTCTATTAATATTGATAGTGATAAGGGAAATAATCTCCTAACTCAAGAGTCATGGGACATAAGTGCATTACGCATTACTGGTAGTTAATGGTATGTCACATTGGTTGGCTTTAAAGTCAATTGATGTGACATGCAGTTAATGGTAGTTCAAGTCGCCAGCTTATATCCTATGACTCAAGTGAAAGGATCATTCTCCTAATAATAATAATAATAATAATAATAATAAAATAAAGAGAATTAGGGGACATTTGGAAGAAACATGACCCTCTTTTAATAATTAAATGATTACAATAATTGAAATAATACCACTAGTACAAATACTAATAAGGGAAACCTTGAGGTCAGTGGTTCAATCTCAGCTTACCTATAAAAAAAATAAAAAATAAAAAAAAATAATAATTGCAATGCGTGGCAGGTACTATGACCCAGTTGTTTAATGTGGGCAATGAAGAATGCTCTGTCCTACTTCTATGGACATACTTGGTTGCAGCCATTTCCATGATTATTTGGTCCACACTTTATATGTGGATTCTCTCCTGAACCGTTTGATGCATCGGCAGCAGTAACTGCCACAGCCATGGCGGCAATGGCCTTAAATTTGATAATAAGAAAAATGAACCCATG
The DNA here is from genome assembly GCA_021018995.1 of Chloranthus sessilifolius. Taxonomy (NCBI): domain Eukaryota; kingdom Viridiplantae; phylum Streptophyta; class Magnoliopsida; order Chloranthales; family Chloranthaceae; genus Chloranthus; species Chloranthus sessilifolius. Next base: position 178,263,149 of record CM037585.1, on the reverse strand, counting down.
CTAAACAGGGCCCCCAAATTATGATAAGATTACCATTTTTACAATTTTTATGTTTACTTGTTGGGCTATATCTACTTATTTTTTGATGTAACTGAAATTAAAATGTGTTTCTTATATTTATTTTATTTAGTAGTAGACAGAAACAGAACAATTTTCTTATATTACTCTCTTCTCTAATGGCCAAAACACTTGGGGGCAGGGGCAGATTGATTTGTGTGAAACTCTCCCTCTCTCTCTTTCTCTCTCATTTATGAGTTTGTTAAAGGATTAATGAGCGGAGCCTAACGAACAAACATCCGATATGTAAAATCCTATAAAAAGTTGACCGTAAAGGATTACAGAGACCTATGATATTAACAGCCAAGCGTAGCCAGGATTTTCTCATGGTGGGGAGTAATTACGGTCAAACAGATGTTAACGGTAATTTTAACTTAATTTGGCGGATTGTACACGAAAAAAATGGCTATGTAAGAAGCATATTTTATACGTTTTTATAAGTTAAAATGGGAGCTAGAGCCCTCACACAGCTCTATGTGGCAATGCCACTGTAACAGCCCATCTTTGTTTCAGTAGTCTTTCACTGAAATATTAGAAAAAGTGAGCCATTGTTTCAGATACCAAATACCTGTTTGGCATACAAAGAATGAACATTCATTTGTGCATCCATAATGTGCAGTAAAGCAGTCCACACATTTGTGTGACTGTGTGACATGCACGGATTTTTATGCATTGAAAGTCCGTGCACATCACGCAGACGTGTGGACTGCCGTGTCCACTCATTCTAGATTAACTCTTCTTTTTATAGTATAGCCTGTAGCCATTGAACCTGCAACCTAAAGGTTTTAATTTTGTCACCTTCCATTGGGCTACGGGTCAATCTCGAAATAGATAGACTGTGGCTGTAATTGCTCGGTCTCTTGAGATTTGACTATTGTGGATGTCAAGGTTGTAAAGAGTTGATGACTGGTCGCTGATGTTGGTGATTGGATCGATCAGCCAGAACAAGTTCATTCTGATCTGCAGCAAAAGTACGTGTTAAAACCGTCTTGGCTGATGGTTTCGTGGGCCATCCAAACGGGTCCCAGCATTTTTCACCCTTTTTGATGCATTGTGTTGAGTTGTGGTAAGTCTGTGCGTATCATATAATTACACAGACGTGTGGACCGTCGTGTCCACTCATGATGGGCGGACATTCGTTGTAGGCTAACTCTATCTTTAAAGGTTTGACTATTACATAGCGAAATTTTAGGACACCGCGGCATCAATGGAAGTCAGTTTTTGTGGGAATCAATGGTTAAGATCTCGTTCTGATTATATTATGGTGGGTAGAGGGTCAATCTCTTTTTAAAATTAAGAAAACAGAGGCATAGGACATAGGTTTGGGTATGCTCCCCAAAGTAGCGAGTTCGAGTAGCGACTCCTCTTCTGCAATAACAGAATGGTCGTATGGTGTGTAATCCATGAAATACTCGTGGCAGTGGCACGGTGGGGCGAGGGAATCCCGTTGGCATTAGTCTAAGCGTAAGCTTGAGATGCCTTAAGTTACCATGGAAAAAAATGCTCTGGCGGTTAGACCGTGCACATAGCCAAAACTTTTTCTAAAAAGAGATGAAAAGTTTTGTTGACAGTGACCATGGCATGGTTATAACGTGAATTTTAGGTACTTTTAACTCTGCTTGGGTGCTCCGCTTTTGGGCTGTCAACCAGTCCGGGTAAGCTCTAGCTCGGCTCGCTCTATGATGCAAAACATGAACCCTTGCCCGGCCCTAGGCTTCGTGAACTGGACCGCGAATTAGGTCTAAATGAACTCAGGCGGGGGCTCAAGGCTCGCTAATTTTATTATAATGTTTCCTTTTATTTCACTTTATTATTTATATCTTTCTCTCTTTTGTTGCTTTTTATTTTATCTATTGAAGTAATTAACATTTCTACAATCTAATTTAAAGTGGAAGAATTTATCACATCATAGAAATATCCACATTTGATGGCATGATATATGAAACATGCTAAAATATATCATTAGGTTGCATCATTCTACACATAAATCATTACTTTACCATACACAATTTGAGAAGGGAGAGGTTGGGATCCAGACGAAAAAATATATATATTTTTTTTTGTCTTAAGCGTTTCTAAAAATCTAATAAAGTCATTAAAGAGTATCTTTATTTGTACTCATGACCAAGGATGAAAAGATTGGATTTCGTTTCGGTTTTGGTCCCACCGAAATCGAAATTTTGAATTTCGGCCGAAATCTTCCATACAGTACGAAAACAACCGAAATTTTAAATCTTCGTTTCGATTTTGGTGGGGACCAAAACTGAAACCGAAATTTTGAATTTCGGCCGAAATCTTCCATACAGTACGAAAACATCTGAAATTTAAAATTTTTGTTTTGGTTTCAGTGGGAACCGAAACCGAAACATTTTGAGCGAAATCTTCTGATTTCGGCCGAAATTTTTACCCATGGTCATGACAATGGTAAAGAAAGAACTTATGGTTGCTAATAATGATACCCATCATTAAAATAGTGTTTAAACATAAATTGTGAGATGTGAGTTAGTTGCGTCTTTTCTCTCATCCAAGGATCAAAATTTTGGATTTTGTTTCGGTTTTGGTGGGGATCAAAACCAAAATTTTGGATCGAAATTTCTACCGAAATGTAAATTTTGGTCGAAATTTTGTCCGAAAACTACAAAAAGGGCCGAAATTACCGAAATTTTGGTAATTTTGGCCGAAATTTTGATCCTTGCACTCATCCCTAAAACACCTCTCTCCACGTGCATAGCACGTGCTACAAGCCCATACATAAATCATCAATAACATCAACAAATTATGACGCGATTCATATAAGACATGTATATATTTTTATTTTATTTTTTGATGAATATAAGACTTGTATTGAAATAACATAAAACCTTCATATACGAAATAAAATAAATAAGATTTATATAAAATATATTTCCAAATATTTTGTTTATTCAGACTTTGAGGGTTTTAGTAGGAAAAAGTTCTTGATAAAATCTCAACCTTCTGATGTCCCTGAGTAGAGTCAATACAATTTGCATCTACGGACTACGGCCGACTCAAAAACTCGACTAAAATTCCATTATTCTCATTAAATTTTTACATATGACAATACTGGGTCGGGTTGGATCGATTGGACCTGACCCAATTTTTGCCCAACCCATCCGGCTCCGGTCTGATGTCTTATGCTCAACCTGATGATCAAGTTTCTGTGCCTGTCCTGATAAATTATTGGGTCAGGTCGGGTATCAGGACAACCCAACCCATCAACAGCCCTAAAAATAACTTATGAAATCTTGATTTACTGATGTCGAGGACCCGGATAAATGAAAATGTCAAGTTATGATATGAAACTTGCCTTATCTAAAAGTAAGGCTTGCATATTGCTGATTTATGAAGGGTGGCTCTTCTTTTATTTTTTTATTATTTTTTTTTATTTTTTTAATTAGAGTGTGGTCCTCTAAGAGCTGCTAACCTTTTGTATACTTCAAAAGTTCAATAAATAATGGACGTAGGCACAATATTGTAGGCCTATTACTATTACAGGGTGCAAATGAGCCTGACGGATGGATAGGCCATTCATTAACAAGGGTTGACAAGAAGGGTACCTTTATTTTCAATTCAGGATTCTTCCTTCTCAACTCGGATTTTACATACTTAAACCATTAACTACTTTGAATGAGATGATGGGAATCAATTTTTATCCTAATCTTCTGACACTCTTCGTTTTGAGATCACATCCTACCATTCAAACAGTGATATTTTGATTCCATGTGGCATATAACCCGGAAAGTGATCCGAGAACCAGGTTGCATTCATTTTATGATCATGGTCATTTTTTGAATATGTACCATTCAGAATCAAAATTTGATTGTTTGATGATTGTGTCAATTAGGTTGGGACCAAAAATGATCTCGATGGTCTGATTAAGGTCGAAAAACCCGGGTTGAGATAGAAGAATCTTGGATGCTGAAGGGTGGTGTTGTCTGATCCGTTGACGCTCCTACCCCTGGAAAACTCATCATTCAAAAATATAAGAAGAGCAATAATGTAATTTCAGTAACCAAAGGGAGGTAAGCAATATGTGGTTCAAAGCCCAACCGGCGTAGATCATCTTATCTCATATCTTTCCGTTCTTCTCACCACACACTCCACCGTTACTTCATCTCCAACCAATATTTCATGTTTTTTAAAAAGCAATAAAATATAAAAAATCAGATAATTCTGAATAAATGAAATTATATATATATTTCAAACACCCACTTATCTGTTCTAGTTGCGGCCATGGCTACTCACGCAGCTCTTGCTTCCTCAAGGATCCCCACTAACTCAAGATTAGTCTCCAAGCCTTCTCCTACTCACACTACTCACTGCTTTGCTAAGGTCTCTCTCTCTCTCTCTCTCTCTCTCTCTCTCTCTCTCTCTCTCTCTCTCTTACACATAATTGATATTCATATTCTTTTGCAGAGACTTGATGTCGCGGATTTCTCTGGTCTCCGATCAAACGGGTGCGTGGCCTACGCAAAGAACGAGAGAGAAGCGTCATTTTATGATGTATTGGCTGCACAATTAACTCCCAAGGTCAGCTTACTAATGAGTTTTGTATGACATACAAGCACAAAAATTGCCGAAATTTTCAAATTTCGTGAACAGTTAGCAATGTTTTGGTGCACCGAATTAATCTTGAATTATTTATAAATTTTGAAAATTTTGGTATTTTTTAAAAATTTGCAGACTTCGTGATTAATTCACGAAATTTTTAATAAATCGTATCTTTTATAAATTTATTTTTATTTTTTTCTCTCAAGTTTTTCTTTCGGATTTTAATTTTGTCAAATTATTGTCGAACCCAACTTTGTGACTATGGTGACATAGTGCCGTGGCGATTGAATTTTCCATTTTTTGGGAAATTTTTTATTATTATTTATTTATAATGCCTTTCACTATAGTCACCTGTGGTTTTTAATAAAAATCTATTAGTTTTTAGGATTTAGGGGATCACCGGCATCATAGATTATAAAGCTTGTTAGCTTTTACTATATTGATCTGTCAAGACTCCACAGTAAGATCAAAATTTCGGATTATATTTCAGTTTTGGGCATGACTGAAATCGAAATCCGAAATTTTGGCCGAAATTTGGGATCCCATACAAAAAATCCAAAATTTTGGATTTCGATTTCTGTTTCGGCCGAAATTTTGGACGGAAATTTCAGTAATTTCAGCCGAAATTTTGATCCTGGGTCAAAATCTGACTTCTACAGTAGAGATATCTAGCCCCATGTGGCTTTTGAGCGCATTTTCTTTTAACAAGGAGGGTTCATAATTTTGCTTGTTTTTTAGAATTAATTTTTGAAGAAATTCAAAAATGTTACATCTTTTGAATGATTTTTCTATTTTAATTATGAGAGCATTGAGAGAAGCCTCTTTAAATAGAGGTGAATATTTTTTATTTTTTATTTTTCTTAAAAAGAAAAAGAAAAAAGAGGTGAATACATTTAAGTAAGATATAAATAAATATTGAATAATTTAAAATAATTCACAAAGTATTTATAAAATATAATCAATCTTATTTTGGCCGAGTCAATATATATATATATATATATATATATATATATATATATATATATATATATATATATATATATATATATGTTAGAACAATTGTTTCGGGTTGCAAGAAAAGATATAGATTAGAATGAAAAATACGCAGATTTGGTTTGAGGCACGCTGAATATCATTATCTTTAAACCGAGATTTGCCCCTACCACTATGATCAAGTGGTCACCAATAGGTTACCGACAAATCGGTTCCAGGATACAACGAACCGGCAGCGTATTCATGTGATCAGATTTGGTGAATCTGATCACGCATATAGCGACCTGAGATCTCACAACCTCTTAATTGTAAGATCTTAGACCGTACCTTCGTATCGTGAATCATAGAAACATAATAAGGCGATAAAAGCACCTTAAACAGCGGAAGATAAAATTTTTTTAAAACATTAATTAATCTAAATAAAACCCATGATAATGTTCTTATTCCAATAACAAGTCCAATATGATTAAAGCTTAAACAGTTTTGATAAAATACTAACTGATCAATGTCTCATTTATTTAAAATTACTAATAACTAGAAAGGAAAATAGCTAATTAGGCCATGAAGCCATCATCGCCATTCAGTCCAGTTTCTTGAGTACCACGCGCCGTCTCATCCCCATAGACTCATACATTGTCATTGGCAACACCTGTCTCATCTGGTCACCCACATCAACAAGGGGTGTAAGTTTACACTTGTATGAACCAGACATGCAATCTATTGAAGCATAAAAATATCAATCATAATCATATAAACATTTCGATATATTTCATGTATGTGTCCATGTGGCATGTATAATCTCACTAAGCTGGAATAAACTGAACATAAACATATATATCAATATTACATGAGTGTATCATTTCTTTTAATTTCATCTTGCTTGTCATTTAATGCGTGTTAGACTCCGTCCCACTCAAGACGTTGGGTCTTAATCATGCTTATCACCTGTTTAGTTAGACTCTGTCATGCTCAAGACGTTGGGTCTAATGAATCATGTTATTTATTGCATGTCAAACTCCGTCCCGCTCAAGATGTTGGGCTGAATCATGCTCATCATACTCTTGTTCAGTTAGACTCCATCTTACACAAGATGTTGGGTCTAATACCTTTTTAGACTCCATTATGTATAAAATGTTGGGTCTAATGCTCGTTAATCGTGTTTAGTTAGACTCCATCAAGCACAAGATGTTGGGTCTAATACTTTCTTAGACTCCATCATGTACAAGATGTTGGGTCTAATGCTCATTAATCATAGCTTGACATTTCATTATGTTTTATGTGTCTTAGTTGTGCATTATATAGATCACCATGAAACATGTAAAGTGCATGAGAGTGGTATCATAATACATAAGCATTTAAGTGCATTTAATCCTGATACATAAACATAGAAGTGTACACAATCATGGTGCATAGACATTACAGTGCATATCATCTGATCATGGTGCATAAACATTAACATTTAATGACAGTGTTGTGAGAATAACTTGAATATAGAACTTAACTACGCAAACACCATCCATCGATTTCAAATCCAGGCTCAATCGATCGATTTCTCAGAATCAATTGATTGAATCAAATCCATACATTTTCTAAAAAGAGTGTCCTTTATCAGGGTCTGTCAGGCTCAATCGCTTAACTCCTCTGAATCAATCGATTGATTCCAATTTGTGTATTTTCTCGAAATAATATCGTTCATCAGTTTCTTATTCAAGCTCAATCGATTGACATCCAATCGTCAATCGATTGACATAATTCTGTATATTTTTCTAAAATAATATCATTTAACCCTCAATCGATTGACATCCAATTGTCAATCGATTGACATGCTTCTGTGAGCACTCATCAAAATGCATCAAATCACATGGTGGGATTTCAACCGTCTCCTTCTTAATTAAAATTATCAACATTAAAGATCATCAATCATAGCATGCATTAATTTAATCATCCATTCATTAGTCATGAAATAGACTCACTAATTTACATAAAAATATATTTAAAAATTAATATTTTAAGTTCAATGGAAAGCATGATTTCTCCATAGCTAGATCGATCGTACCACCACGATTAGATTCAGATCCCAACAATGATGATGATTTTAGAAGAAGGTGAAGGTCGCTTGAGAATATACGCCAATGTCTCACCGCACTTTCAAAAGAAGGGTTCTAGGAAGATAGATCTAGAATTTCTTCTCTAAGGTCTCTGATGGCTCTATTCTTAAGAAGAACTCTAAATGAGGTTATAATTTAGGGTTCTTCGTAAGACACTTATTTATTATATTTTGGGGATTATCCAGTGTTAAGCCAACACAACAAGGAAGAGTATATAGGCTTTTATCTCAAAGTCTAAAATAGAGGTTTAGAGCACACATAGCAAGGTTTAATCCCTAGACCTCTTATCTATAACTTAAAGTCTTTAACCAGTAGGCTATTACACAACTTATGTTCATTAATGACGAAAATAAATATAAGACCTTGAAAAACTAAAACATGCATTTTTAGATAAAACGTTTTGAAAAGTCAAGGCATGCGGGGAATACGATATTAAACACATACACATATTTTAGGTATATCAAAGACATAAAATTCAGATCATGACAACGCAACCAGAACACTAAATAGCGCGGAAGAAAACTCTGAAACTAACTTCCTTAAAACGGGACAGAAAGAAATGTAGAAAACGCAGTGTCAGAAAACAAGGGTCTCGGGACCCTTTTATATAAATCAAGCACTGTTTCGAGAACGGATATATCCGTTGAAAATAACTGAACGAACTTATCCATTGAAAGAAACTGAACGGACACAAATAACCGAACAGACATAAATAATTGAACGCATCGGTTTCAAATGAAACTGAAAAACTGCAATTACACTTTTGTCCAAATTTTTTTACTAAATGCACCGCCACGTACACGTGCTCGTGCCCATCCCGACCCGGCCCGGCTCAGCGCGTGCCCGCGCGTGTGTGTAACTGATAGAGTGAATGGCGGTGGAAGCTATAAAATTCGGTGCCCCCTCAGTGAAGGCTACAAGCCTTGAGCCAAAGTTTCAATACATAAAACAAAACCCAAAAATGTTCTACACGATGTGAGACTATTAAACTAAAAGCAAATCCACAAAAACTTGGATATTATAAAATATCCAACAATCTCCCATAATTTTAAAATATTTAAAACAGAGTAAAGCCAGAAATATGTGCATAAATGAAAATGTCTAACAGACTTGAATTTTCACTTTAGTTAAAATAATTTAAAATTTTATCAACATCTTTAGTGAAACTAAGTCTTAAACTAGCGATCTTATACGACAAACCAGAGCTAAGTCACACACATATTTCACATATTTGGTCTTCAATAAATAGGTTAGCACATTAGTCATTTCTACTAATGTTCTATTTTTCCTTTCGGCAACTCAGTTTTGTTGTAGGGTGTAAGGAGCCGTCACCTCATGACGAATTCCATGAATTTTACAGAATTCGGAGAACTTATTTGACATGTATTCTCCACCCCTATCAGATCAAATTACTTTTATTCTTTTATTTAATAGATTTTCTACTAAAGCTTTATAAATCTTAAATTTTTCAAACTCATTTTTAGTATTTAATAAATAGATATGGATATATTTTGAAAAATCATCGATAACAGTAAGAAAATATTTTTTCCCTCCTCTAGTAGGAACATTATTTCACAAATGTCGCTGTGTATTAAATCTAATAACAAGAATTTCTCAAAACACTAAAAAAAGATTTTCTAGTAATTTTAGTCTTAGCACATATACTACAAGCACTACTATAAAAAAATGCATGTTTTAGAATTAATTCTAAGTTAGTCAAGCATTTCATAGATCTACAATTAACATGTCATAATCTATCATGCCATAAATTAGAAAGAGAGACCAAGTAAGAAGAATGAGAAATTTTATTAATTTGATCAAATACATTTAATTTGAACTTGTCTCCCAGGGCATATCATTTCTCAACAAATTTATTATTTTTGGATAAGATAAACTTATCCGATTCAAATACAAGTTTAAAACCATGCTTGATTAGTAAACCACCTGATACAAGATTCTTGCGAATGTTGGGTACATGTAGCACATCAATAAGCGTCACGACTTTTCCGGATGTGCAATTCAATTTCACTTTTTCACGCCTTATGATTTTTATCGTAAATGAGTTCCCTATGAAGAGATTTTGATCATCATCAGCTTTATCAAACGTCACAAACATGTCACGATTATTACAGGCATGTTTTGTGACACCCGTATCGATCCACCATTCATTGATGTCATCAATCAGATTTACCTCCGAAAGAATGGTTACAAAGTTATTTTTTTCCTCCACTACATTCGTTTGATTTTTTAATTTCTTGAAGATATGACAATCCCGTTTGAAGTGTCCGAGTTTTTCACAGTGATAGCATCCACCGCTCGTTGGTACCATGATCTTGGCGAATTTCTTATTCTCCTTGGATTGAGAATATCCTCTCTTCCTCTTCTTTAATGGTCTACTGAAAATCTTAGATTCAATCAAGTGTGCATTTGATCTTATATCAATGTGATCTTCGATTTTATCCCTAGCTAACTCGGGATTCTTCCTCAATACGTGAATGAAGGAGAAATTTTTTCATAGAAATCTTCTTATTATTACGCTTAAGGATTTTTCGATAATTTTTTCAAGATGGAGGCAACTTGGCGATTACCGCACTAACCAGAAAATCCTCATCGAAATGAGAATCATTAGCGATCATATAATTTCTAACTACTTAAAAATCATGTACTTGGTTAAGAATCGATTTATCATCGATCATCTTAAAATTAAAAAACTGACTGATTATGTAAGAATTATACCTTGCATCTTCAGTTTTATATTTCTTTTCGAGTGAGTCCGAGAGTTCATTGGCAGTGTTGTAGGCGCGGTAGATGTCGAACAATGAATCCAACAATACGTTCAGAATATAGCCCCTGCACGTGTAGTCATCTTCTTCCCATTTTTGCTTTTTTCGGCCTTCATTGAGTATTGATGATTTGATAATAGTTGGACACGGATTTGTGATAACGTACACACCTTTCAGCACAATCAACAGAAAGTGCAATTTCTGTTGCCACCTTTTGAAGTTTGAACCATCGAAACTGTCCAACTTGTGAATGTTGTTGGGCAGTGTAGGATGGATTTTGTCGGTCAATACGGAAGAAGTCGAGGCTTGGATGTGGGCCATCTCGGTTTAAAATTGTTGGAACAATTGTTTCGGGGTGCAAGAAAAGATAAAGATTGGAATGAAAAATACATAGATTCGATTCGAGGCACGTTGAATATCGCTGTCTTTAAACCAAAATTTGCCCCTACCACTATGATCAAGTGGTCACCAATAGGTTACCGGCAAATCGGTCCAGGATACAACGAACCAACAACGTATTCGTGTGATCAGATTTAGTAAATCTGATCACGCAACCAGAACACCAAATAGCGCGGAAGGAAACTCTGAAACTAACTTCTTTAAAATAGGACAGAAAGAAATGTAGAAAACACAGTGTTAGAAAACAAGGGTCTCATGACCCTTTTATAGAAATCACGCACTGTTTCGAGAATAGATATATCCGTTAAAAATAACTGAACAGACTTATCCGTTGAAAGAAACTGAACGGACACAAATAACCGAACATACACAAATAACTGAATGCATCGGTTTCAAATAAAAATTTAAATAAAACTGAAAATTTGCAGTTACACTTTTGTTCAAAAAATTTAACTAAATGCACTGCACCGCACCGCCACGTGCTCATGCCCGTCCGGACTCGGCTCTGCTCGGTGCGCGCGTGTCCGTGTGTGTATGACTGATAGAGTGCATGACGGTGGAAGCTATAAAATTCAGTGCCCCTTGAGTGAAGGCTACAAGCCTTGAGTCAAAATTTCAATATATAAAACAAAACCCAAAAATGTTCTACACGATGTGGGACTATTAAACTAAAAGCAAATCCTCAAAAACTTGATATTATAAAATATCCAACAATATATATATATAGCATTGGATCCATTTCATATCAATTCTAAATGTTCTCTATTATCCCCAGCAATCACATGTTCCTTTGAAGAAGGAATACGTGATTGGTTACATGAAATATTATTCATCGATCTTTTAAAATGGGGTGTCAGTGAATGACCCGTAACGTTAGATCACGATTGTTAGTGGTCACTACCTGTTTCTAAAGTTCATTATATTGTCACACCCCGCTTTTTTTTGCGACTCTGTCAGAGCTGGTGGCTTACTAGATCAGGTCAATTAATCATGATCTCTCTGAAAAGCTTATGGTGTAGGATCGTGCGTCTTGAAGAAAACTCTCAATGGAAGTCTTAAATAAAAGAAAATATGAGATTGTGAGGCATGATGAATGAATTAAGGGAGCTTGTAGAGATATAAAGGACGTTATGAGACATTTATCGACAAGCCACTTCATGAGATCGAGTGCTTCCTATAGCCAATAGTACATTCTTCTTAAAAAAGCATGATTGCGGAAGGGTAATAGAGAATATTTATCATTAATAAAAGAGATATTATAGTGTGTATATTGTGGTTTAGGCAAGACTAAGATTGAGTAGGAATTTACAAATATTTAAGGAAGTATTTTGAATTGTTAAAAATATCTAGAGATCTTAATTTAAGTGTATTCTGTTAGAATAGTCCCGCGTCGGTTGTGAGCTGGAGGCCTCGGATTATAATAGAGAATGTCTAGGATTGAAAGAAAGATACACATCTATAATGTGTATCTTATCCTTTAGGTAAGATTATATTAATTGAGATATGTATATTTCTTTTAATCCTAGATATTCTCTATTATATTCACCTATTTTTAAAGAGAATCTTCTCCATTAATAAAATATAGAAAAATTATTGTCATAATACAGAATTGTAAGTTTTTCATAGACTTTTTTATTAATTTTTTCTTTTTAAAATAATAATCCTCATATTATACATATAGATAATATATATTATTTTTTAAAGATGACGGTAGGATAATGAGATTTTGCATGGTCTTACTATGTGCCAAGTACAAAATCACCACTAATTTTAAGCACTTTTTTATCTAAATATTTCTACCCTCACATCTTAGTAAATCGCCTAACAGTTATGCCATATATCTTATCCTTTCAACTCCCCTTTGAAATGGTTGATCAATTATGGTACTCCACCATTTAAATCGAACTTTGAGTACAACTGAAATTTATCAGTCGGTCATTTCAAATGTCTCACTCATCCAAATGAACAGCAGAATCCGTTAAAACTCAAAAATGGGTTGTTTTCTGAGTACACTCAAATTCTGAGTAGATAAAAACGAATCAGACCTAAGCATCCAACATCCTACTTCATACTTTTAAGTGTTTACAATTTTTAAAGAAACATTGACCAAAGATATCTTTTCCTAATTTAATTAAGGATTTATAATAATTTTGTTTCTCTTTTATTAATATGGGTTTGCAAAATTGGACTTTTTTTCTATCAGACTGCAGGGTTAGCTCCTGCAAAAGGAGAGACTGTTGCAAAGCTCAAGGTAGCAATTAATGGCTTCGGACGAATTGGACGGAATTTCCTCCGATGCTGGCATGGCCGGAATGACTCTCCGCTCGATGTCATTGTAGTTAATGACAGTGGTGGTGTCAAGAATGTAAGTATATTAATAATTTCTTTAATTTTTTTGTTACCTCTCACTTAGTAATTAGCATCATGATTCCAAAATAGGTGCATATTTTGGTAGAGTGGAGTGAGGTATGCATGATAGGTACACCAAGCTCACTGGGAGCTCCATGGGTGCAACGTGGAGCACCAGCACATTGTATAAATCAATTCATATAAAGAAAAATTTAGAATTAAATTTTTTTTGGTGAGGTTTAAGTTAACTTGAATGCTCAAAGTGTTAAAGTGCCACTTAGAGCTCCACACGGGCCTTGGTGTTACCTTGATAAGTGAGGAATATCTTACATGTGTACTGATGATAACAATATTGACAACAACAACAATTCTATATTGTTTTTTGTCTTCAAAATAATTGATTCCGGGTATTCATTAGAAATGATTTTAAGCAACTAATAATAGTGTGCCCTACATTGTAGAGATCATGTTTTGTATGCAAAAATTTCATATTTATCAAGCTTTTGATTGATATGAATTACTTGTTTTGAAGTAGAAAGTTTGACCGAAATAGTGGATTATTCAACTATACTCTAGTTTGTAAGGATTTAAACTATATTGTTTGACCCATTCAATGTAAAACTTAGGGTTACATGTATGAATAACAAGTTAACATGCCCTTACGCGTAAGGCTGGTAATAAGGGCTTAATGCGTATTCCATATGGACAATTAAGCATGCTCTTAGATTTACAAGACATTTTGTACACTTTTGTACTGGCTTCTTGGTATACATACATGTCTCGTGATTCATATGATTTAGTATTTGCCAGGCATCACACCTTCTCAAATACGACTCGATGCTCGGGACGTTCAAGGCCGATGTGAAAATCGTGGATAATGAAACGATCAGTGTCGATGGAAAGCCAATCAAGGTTGTCTCAAGTCGCGATCCATTGAAGCTTCCATGGGCTGAATTAGGAATTGATATTGTTATCGAGGTATTTTTTTTTTCTCATATTATATTCTACATAGAGATATAGAAAAATAAAGTAATCAAAGTGCGGCAATTGATTCTCCGTGGCAACTGTAGGGTACCGGAGTGTTCGTGGACGGCCCCGGTGCTGGAAAACACATACAAGCCGGTGCTAAGAAGGTCATCATAACAGCTCCAGCCAAAGGGGCTGATATTCCAACATATGTCATGGGTGTCAACGAAGGGGACTACGACGACCACGTCTCCAACATTATAAGGCAGGTGGTTCTCACCCTTTTTCCCTAAATGTCTTCGTCCCGCTCAGATCCCTTCGGGCTCCCTAACCCGTCAGATCCGCATAGGACTACTCCTCTGGAAATCATGACCCTAGCTTCAGTCTTTTAGTGATGGCTGTGTGAAAGATGTTCTTTTCTAATGCATGAAATAAAATTTGAGATCGCGCCATCAATAAAAGTAGAAACACAAAATTGAAGAGGTGTGGCATTGGACTGGGAGTTACGATTCAATCAAATTGTTGATATGATGATTTTGAGCCATTATCTAAAACTTGTAGATACGAATGAATCTACAAGTTTTAGATTCATTCATATCTAGTTTAGGTATAATTGTTTTATAACTGATCCCACTACTTGATTATTGCAGCAATGCTTCATGCACAACAAATTGTCTAGCTCCTTTTGTTAAGGTCTTGGACGAAGAGTTTGGTAGGCAATCTATTGTAATTTGAGATTCCAAATTTATTTAAATGCATGTTTTTATAATTTATTTGACATAAGATAGTATTAAAAATTCGAGTTTATATTAAATTGAACAGTTGACTCTTTACTTTAAAGCATCACACAAATGTAAATATTAACATAAACAATATGTGTTTACTCGTAGGAATTGTCAAGGGAACCATGACTACCACTCATTCCTACACTGGTGATCAGGTAATAAAATAAGGGGTAATGTTATTTGCAATCCGAGATTCCTTTTTTACAACCAGGGTTTGCAACCGGGGAATGGTCAGGTCCTAGCTACTGGTTTGGTTTATTCAGGTTCAACCAATTTTACAACCATGAGGAAAAAGGGAAATATTAATTACACGTAATCTTATAAAAATGAAAATCTAAAAAGTCAAGATTCCTTTTTATCCAATGGTTAGAAAATCGGTTGAATCCAATATCTGGTTCAACCAATAGGATCTGACCATTGACCGTTTGCAACGTCCAAAAACTGTTAGATTGCTTTGAATCAAATATTGGAGATTACATTTCGTCCCAAGCTTCCATGCAATGGATCTAGAGATCATAGGCGTACCATCAAATGGTCAGATTTTAATTTCATGTGACACCCATCCCAAAAAATTGAATATGATTCTTAGATCACTTTTTGGGATGCATGGACTCAAACTCTGATGGTTAGCCCATAATTGGGATCTCTATTGTATTGCATTATGTAGTGCATACCTTTTTTTTTTTCAAACTTAGTTGCTTGATTCAAATGTCTCTTTTGTGTTACTTACTATAGAGGCTGCTAGATGCATCTCACCGTGACTTGAGGCGAGCCAGGGCAGCAGCATTGAACATAGTTCCGACAAGCACTGGAGCAGCCAAAGCAGTATCCCTGGTACTGCCCCAGCTCAAGGGCAAGCTCAATGGGATCGCACTCCGTGTGCCCACCCCTAATGTTTCCGTGGTGGACCTAGTCATAAACGTCGAGAAGAAAGGAATTTCAGCCGAAGACGTTAATGCCGCCTTTCGAAAGGCGGCCGATGGGCCGTTGAATGGGATCCTAGCCGTGTGCGATGTGCCACTCGTATCTGTTGATTTCCGGTGCTCCGACGTGTCCTCAACCATCGACTCGTCCTTGACCATGGTCATGGGAGATGACATGGTTAAGGTGGTCGCGTGGTACGACAACGAGTGGGGGTACAGGTGAGACTACTACTTAATATGCACCATAGGATCAAGACTCAGGAGCAAGTGAAATATATATATATATATATATATATATATATATATATATATATATATAATTTTTTTTTTTGTAATTTTGCTCCATCTTTAAATCATAGTCTTTAAATAAGATGTCACACATAATGACACATACTCACACATGATGAAGCACATGTCTCACAAAATGGACCAAGTCATCAATTGCCACTCAGGACATTTTACCTACTAGTGGTTTGAAAAACCGAAAACCCGGTTGACTTTGCAGTCGGATCGAGGATGCCTGAAGACTCGATAATATCCTATATATTTAAATATATTATTATTTTTAAAAAAATATTTAATAACTTATATATAGAGAGAAACCTATTGGCATTACTTGAGAAACTCTGAAAAACTGAAAATGAGCTTTCCTTCGAGTCTACTCGAAACTTAGCCTGATCTGAGTCTACTCAGCTGAGTTACGTGTGACTCGCTCCACTGAGTTTTTTAAACCATGCGTAGTGGCAAATCTTTTGTTTTGATACAAGTAATTAACTGTATTTTTTTTTTTTTGGTAGCCAACGAGTGGTGGATTTGGCTCATTTAGTGGCGAGCAAGTGGCCGGGCGTGGTCGTGAAGGGGAGCGATCCCTTGGAAGAGTTTTGCCAAACGAGCCCCGAAACAGTCGAGTGCAAAGTCTATGAAGCTTAATTTTTCACATTCTTTTTAATTCTAAGATTTATTAGCGCTTTTATGATGGAATCTAAATATGGAACCATCGATCCAAATTAAGCCATAGGATCTAGGCGCATGATCAATCAAAAACGATAAAATCATAATCCATAAATATGTGCACCTTGAGTGTTAGCCATCAATGGTTGGTCGCCGATCTTCAACGATCTTCTCGCGTTCAATATCTCCTAGTACAATGGGGATGCTTTCGCCAATAGAGAGGATTAAATTATGTCGAGCAATCGTTGGGACCAGGCACCCTTTATATTTATAGCCAAAGAGTCATTTCCCATTAAGGACTGAAAATACCAATTATATTGTGATTAGAAATCACAATCATACTTTAACTAAAAAACTCGCCAATTAGTTGCCTATTCTCTTCAAACTCATCGGAATAGCAACTGTACATCTCAAGGTTGATCTTATACCATTCACCGGTTAACGGGTTTGACCATAGTGATGGCCACCAAAATAGAAACTTCTAACAGTCTCCGACTTAGTCAAACTATATCAATAAACTCCGATTACCAAATGTTAGCTAACTTTATTTGAATGATAAGTCACAATCAATCTCAATCAAAGTCTTTATAATCAGTCCCGTCCAGTGAGAATTTCAACACATAATCAATGTAGTCAATATATCATATCATTGATATATGACCGTTCATTAGTTACCGTATTGGAAGTCATCACCGGCATGGATTCCAACTAGTATGATTTTACATAGATTGCAAGTTTACAAACTGAATGGTGATTACATGTAAACGCAATCTATTATTGGTCATACTTTATTGCCATCTACTGACACCATATGTTTCAAATTTTATTTGCACAAAAACGAAAAAGCAAATAAATAATCTTTATTTCTGAATCAATTAAACAAATGTATTCACTCTCAGAAATCCACTCTCAAAGGCTATCAAAATTATTCGTTAATCCCATGCGCGCAATATGCTCCGAAAAGAGCTTGGGAGGTAAGCCTTTAGTGAGAGGGTCAACCAACATGAGTGTCATACTTATCTTTTCAACAGATACAATTTGATTCTGAACTTTCTCCCTTACAACAAGATATTTTATATCAATATATTTGGAACCCCTACTAATCTTGTTGTTATTAGACATAGCAATCGCAACGAAATTATCACATAAAATTCTCAGCGGCCTTGAAATATTATCAACAACTTGAAGCCCAGAGATAAAATTTCTCAACCATATCGCCTCACATGTTGCCTCAAAACATGTAACAAATTCTGCTTCCATAGTGGACGAAGTAGTCAGCGTTTGTTTAACACTCTTCTAAGATATAGGCCCACCTGCAAGCAAAAAAATATAATCCGATGTGAACCTACGAGTGTCTTGACACCCAGTATAGTCAGCATCTGAATAACCAATAACTTCAAGGTTATTCGACCTTTTGTATGTGAGCATGTGTCCTTTAGCCCCTTATAAATAACAAAACACCTTCTTAGCTGCTTTCCAATGATCCAAACCAGCATTACATTGGTACCTGCCAAGCATGCCAACTATATACGCTATATCTGGACGAGTACAGACTTGTGCATGCATGAGATTTTCAACTGTCGATGCATAGGAAATTGTCTCCATCTGCTTTCTCTCCAGATCGATCCTGAGACTTTGAAGTAGACTAAATTTATTACCCTTAATGACAGGGGCAACAGTAGCGGAACAATTGTGCATGTTAAACCTTTTAAGAACTTTATCAATATAAGCTCTTTGAGACAATCCCAATATGTCACGGGCTCTATCTCGATGAATCTCAATTCCTATTACGTAGGAAGCTTCACCAAGATATTTCATATCAAAACTCTTTGATAAAAAGTTCTTTGTCTCATATAACATGCGCAAATTACTACTCGCAAGTAAGATATCATCAACATACAAAACAAGGATGATAAACTTACTCCCATTGATTTTAAGATATATGCATTGATCCACAGGATTTTTTTTAAAACTAAAATTTGAAATGACTTCGTGAAATTTTAAGTACCATTGTCGAGATGCCTGCTTTAAACCATATATAGACCTTTTGAGTCTACAAACTAAATGACTCTCCCCCTCAACCTGAAAACCTTCAGGTTGTATCATAAAGACATCTTCATGCAAGTCGCCATTCAGAAAAATAATTTTAACATCCATTTGATGCAATTCTAAGTCAAAATGAGCTACTAATATCATGACTATCCGAAATGATTCCTTTCTAGAGACAGGAGAAAATGTCTCTTTATAGTCTATTCCCTCTTTTTGAGTGAAATCTTTAGCGACTAATTTGGCCTTATAACTCTCTACATTACCTTTGGAGTCTTGTTTAGTTTTATAAACTCATTTATAGCCTCCAGGCTTAACTCCTTCAGGTAACTCACAAAGATCCCAGACCGAATTATGTTTCATTGATTCCAACTCTTCTTTCATAGCTTCAAGTCATTGAGTAGATTTGTCGCTCTTTATGGCTTGGCTAAAGGAAACAGGATCTGATTCCTTTCCAAAATCAAGCTCACTCTCATTGAGGTAAACTATATAGTCATCAGAAATTGCTGGCTTCTTTACTCTCTCTGATCTAAGCAATAGTTGATCATTGGCAGTCGCCATGGGAGCAAGAACCTCCTCAATGTGGGGTGTCTCATTAGACATAGTCATAGGTGCATCAACATTTTCTTGAATAACTGGTATTGGTGCAACTTTTTCTTAGATAAAAGGGATAAAAATTATAACCCGATTCTCCTCAAAAGTGATTTTCCTAGGCTCAACACTCCCACTGATCTCACGATCCTCAAAGAATTTTGCATATCTAGTCTCAACAATCCGGGTACTATGAGTAGGGCAATAAAATCTGTAGCCTTTTGATCTATCAGGGTAACCAATGAAATGACAACTTATAATTTTAGGATCAAATTTTTCTAATTGTGGGTTGTATACCTTTGCTTTAGCCAAACAGTCCCAAATGTGTAAATATCTTAAAGTCGATTTTCGTCCTACCCATAGCTCATAAGGAGTTTTGGGAACCGCCTTACTAGGAACTTGATTTAGGATATGCACCGCTGTTTTCAAGGCTTCTCCCCACAAGAACATAGGCGACTTAGAGTTGCATAACATGCTTCTCACCATATTCATAAGAGTACGATTTCGTCGTTTAGCTACACCGTTCTGTTCAGGTGTTCCCGACATGGTGTATTGAGCGACAATGCCATGCTCTTGTAGATACAAGGCGAATGGTCCTAGATTGCGACATGTTTCAGAGTATCTACCATAGTACTCTCCGCCTCTATCAGATCTCACAATTTTAATCTTCGAATTGAGTTGTAATTCAACTTTGGCTTTATAGATTTTAAACATATCCAAGGCCTCAGATTTCTCATGAATGAGAAAAATATAACCAAAACGAGAATAATCATCAGTAAAGGTAATAAAATACTTTTGACCACCAATAGTTGGAGTTGGAAACGGTCTACAAATATCAGTGTGGACTATTTCGAGTAAACTCGTGCTCCTGATAGCCCCTTTCTTATTAGCTTTTGTGAGTTTTCCTTTAACACAATCTATACAAGTAGTGAAATCAGAGAAATCGAGCGCATCGAGTATATCATCTCTAAGTAACATCTCCATTCTATCCTTAGATATATGGCCTAAACGTTTATGCCATAAAATGAAAGAGTTGTCGATTGCTCGTTTTCGTTTCTTACTAATTTTATCATTCACATGCATAGAAACTAAAGATTGGGCGTAAGATGAATCCAAGTTCAACTGATAAAGATTGCCCACTAATGAGCCACCACTCACAATATCGAAATTAAATAATAGAGTAAATATATTATTTCCAAATTTAAATTCAAAACCTAATGAATCCAATTTAGAAATTGAGATAAGATTTTTAGTGATACTTGGAACATAAATAGTATCAACTAAATCCAAAATGAAACTACTATCTAAAATGAGACAGAGAGTCCCAATGGCCTCCACGTCTACTTCTACTCCATTTCTGAGTTTGATGGTACGTTCGCCTTTACTTAACTTCCTGCTGGATCGAAATCCTTGTATTGAATTACTTATGTGAATAGTTGCACCAGAATCTATCCACCAAGTATTGCGTGTAGCATCAACATAAAGTGATTCAAGACACACAAAGGCTAAGTCATTATCTTTCTTAACTAGCCCATCTCTGTATTTCTGATAATTCTTCTTAATGTGTCCTTTCTTCTTACAAAAGTGACACTTGATGCCAGAAGTAGATCTGCTAGTTTCTCCTTGTTTGGTTTCCGGTAGAGAAGCTTTCACGTTCTTTCCTTTATATTATCCCTGTTTTCGCTTGAAAGTTCATTTCGATGGTCCATGAGCGGCGTAATGGGCACTTTCAGGTTTTTCAGCCCGAAGTCTTTCTTCTTCTTGGACACAGTGAGCGATTAGCTCGTTCATCTTCCACTTATCTTTCTGCGTGTTATAATTGATCTTGAACGAACTAAATTGTGCAGGAAGAGAAGTCATAATGAAGTGAACAAGATAACCCTCAGAAAAACCCATGTCAAGTTCTTTCAATTGAGTTGTCATGCCACTCATTTTCATAATGTGCTCCCGTACGCTGCTATGACCATCATATTTCATGGTTCCCATTTTAACAATTAGACTACTGGCAAGTGCTTTAGAAGACCCTTGAAATTATTCCTTAATGGCTTGCATGTATTCCTTTGTATTGTGCGAGTCACGAATACCTCCTCGAATTGCATAAGTAATGGAACTCTTTATGATCATGAGGCTCATACGATTTGATCTATCCCATTTTTCTAAATCCGTATTGTTCACTACTAGATCCTCAGCTGAGGCATCAGCGGTGAGCACCTTGGGTTTATCAGATCATATAACATAGTCAAGATCCATACAGTCTAGAACAATAGCAACTTGTTCCTTCAATTTGTCATAATTTGAGTCACTCAGAAGTTCAATTCCACCAATCATATTAGTTATAGAAGACGGGTTCAATGCTGCACAATAATTAAAGGGTTTATTATGTCCACATACAATTAAAGTAACTAGCAATTCCACAAGGTTATAATGATAGTATGTGACGCAAAACTTAAAATATGTCAAGGAATATAAAAATTAAAACCAATGTGGTTTTATTGAGAAACAATTTGTGTCATTATGACCCTCCGTTGGGTCAAGTCATAACACACTAGCCGCTTCCTCAAGCTTTCTGAATGATTGTGGTACTAATTGCGTCGTTATGACCCTCCGTTGGGTCAAGTCACAACACGCTAGCAGTACCCACATACAATGATGATGAATAGTGAAACATAACCATCATACAACATTAAGGGATTCATCACCGTTGGGCAGAAGAACCGCTTATGTTGTGACGTCAACGTTCACTACACACTTTCACTGAGTTGGTAACACGGTCTTGGATAAAATTAAACCTCACTATGAAAACCACGATACTAGGAAAGATCACCACCGTTGGGCAGAAGAATCTTCCCAACTCCACTACCCAACTCCAATTAATGGTACTCAAAAAATTAATGATTACCCAATTAAAAAGTGGAAAAATAACATCAGGTCATGAATATTTTCACAATAGAGAGCTCATTGTCAAAATTAGACCTTAAAAACGGGTCTGAAATGTCCGAGAAAGTCAAAATTCATATATACTGTCTGAAAATCGGACCTATAAATAGCCCAGAAAAGGCCCGAGAAGAATAAGAAATTCAAAGGACATAATGGGCCGGGTATCGAATCGGGCCATGGGCCTTAGTGGTCGAGTGGACCCTGTGGGTCGGGCCAAAAACCAAAAGGGCCAGACGGGTCAGGAGGGTCGGGCTAGGGCCCAAAAGGGATAGACGGGCTAGGGTCCAAAGGACCGAGGTCAGTGGGTCCGTGGTTCAAATTAAGCAGGCCAAAGGTGGGCCAGGATCCAAAGGGCCAGACGGGTTGGGCTAGGGCCACATAGGCCAAGCGGGTTGGGACCGGACCCGATCCGGTCAAAAAAAACCCTAAACCTCTCCCTGTTCATCGTCTTCCAAGGGGTTTTTTTTTTTTTTTTTTATTGAAACAGTTGCTGCATTTCTAAGGGCTTACCCGCCTCACCGGTGGCCGGCCAGTCCGGTCGCCGTCTCGGCCGGCCCGGGCGACGCCGGCTGCAGGTGGCGGAGAATGCCCACCGGGCCGGACACCAATAAAACCAAAAAATTTTATTTGCTAAAAGCACTGCAGTAGTCCCTCGCCCCTCAGGGTGACTGACAGACGGCAGGGCCGTCTGGTCAGCCCCGACGCCAACCGTTTGCCAGTGTCAATCCGGTGGCCAGAAAAACCCCTACCGGCGCCCCTCCTTTTTTTTTATTAGTTGCAGGAATTGAATAAACAGAGACCTTAAGTCTCTTTTATTTGCAGCCATAATTAAAGGCAGCCGTATCACCCAATCCTTGAGCACGGCATATCATCCAATCCTTGAGCGTGAAAAAACACGCTCAAATCATCTTGAGTGCGAAAATAAAAATTAGTTTTAAACTTGAAATCGAACACCAAGATAAAACTTATATACTAATGATTTGACCGATTATAACGTCAATCATGACTCTGATACCAATTAATGGAATCTAAATATGGATCCATCGATTCAAATTAAGCCATAGGACCTAGGTGCATGATCAATCAAAAACGATAAAACTATAATCCATAAATATGCGTACCTTGAGTGTTAGCCATCAATGGTTGGTCGCCGATCTTCAACGATCTTCTCTCGTTCAATATCTCCTAGCACAATGGGGATGCTTTCGCCAATAGGGAGGATTAAATTATGTCGAGCAATCGTTGGGACCAGGCACCCCTTATATTTATAGCTAAAGAGCCTTTTCCCATTAAGGACTGAAAATACCAATTATATTATGATTAGAAATCACAATCATACCTTAACTAAATACTCACCAATTAGTTGTCTATTCTCTTCAAACTCACCGGAATAGCAACTGTATATCTCAAGGTTAATCTTATATCATTCACCCGTCAACGGGTTTGACCATAGTGATGGCCACCAAAATAAAAACTTCTAACATTTTATGTATCTTAAATCAATGGACAGAAATGCTCAAGTCATAGGAGGTAGCTTCTTACTTGTAATGCTTCTCTTTAACTAAAAATTAGGTGAGGGATAGGTTATAGGCTGAATCTAGTGCTTAGTTTTCTCACCTTTTGGTCATGAGAATTAATACAAGTTAGCCAAGATTTTTCCCATCTCAAGGTAAGCCCATGAATCCATGATCACGGTCACTTTTAGGATGTTGCCAAGAGCAATCAACATCTGACTTAGGATTGTCAGGTGAGTCAAAAATTTTGCTGCCCAATAAGAAAATTGCAAATTCCCAACCTGTCCCGACAAGAAAAGCTAACCTGACCATATAAAAAACTCTCATTTTTTATAGTTCTTCCGCATAACCCGGCAAATACACGACCCATGGTCGATCTGAGCCATCTTGAAGGTTGAATCGGATGTCTTACATCCGACCTGACCGACGAGAGTTTATATGCTCAACCAGGTAAAATATTGGGTCAAGTCAGGTATAGGGTCAACTCGACCTGTTGACAGGCCTAATCTAACCATATGATAGGTGGACCGAACGTCAACATCTATTGTGAGAAAGATTGCCACAAAAAAAAAAAGATTTTCATTGTCTAATTCAAGGCAGTCAACTAATCTCACGATGAAAAATGTTGGTTATCCTTACCGAATATTCAGCCGGTCTGTTTTCGGGGCTTCTACTCTCACAATCAACAAAATACTATATATCCCCCAACTAAACATAGCTGAAAATCATTGCTCCTTTTAATCAGCTGACAGAGATTTTCTTCTGTCTCAATCTTTCACGCAATGACTCTTGAGATTATGGGCATAGCATCAGATGATCAAATTTTGACTCTAAATGGCACACACCCAGGGTACGTTTGTTTCAATGTAAAGGGGGGATATTACATGTAAAGCTTGTAATATCACCCCAACAACTCTATTTTTTACACCAAAAGTCGTTTGTTTCACCGTAATTTGTCGTGGATTGTACTACAAAAATTACCTGTAATTTTTTTGACTTACGAGGGTGATGGCTCATAATATTAAAATATTACTTGCAAAAGTAAAAAGCAAACCCCAAAGGCTCTATTTTTTTACAAAAAGTAAACTTTACACCAAAATTTTACGATGAAACAAATATGTATGTTACATGAGAAAAAGTAAAATCTATATGTAATCCAGTCAACATCATTTTACAAGTAAAGTGATTTTTACAAGGAGCCAATTACAATAAACCAAACGCACCCCCAATAAATGCTTTGAGAACCCTGTTTAATATATGCCATCATAATGTTCATTTTTTGTAATTATGTACCATGTAGAATAAAAATTTGACCTTATGATGGTCGGATCTCATGATCTATTGTCGACGATAAAAAGGGTTAGAAATTGTCTTATTCAAAGCAGTCGACGATTTTTAACTTTGGTTGCCGGGATATTCAGTATTTCGTAGGGGCGTTGCAGGGATATTCAGTATTTCGTAGGGGGTTTAGTAGCTGTCACCCTTTAAACTTAGAATTCTATTCTTATTGCTAGTGTTATGTAATTGGGTGCTTTCCCAAACTAAACATGATTATTTTTTGATACGTAGCCATCCAAAAAGTGAAAACATGTGAGCATTTTTGTAAAAATGAAATATCAATATTACCCTTTCATTTAAGAGGCTCAATCAAGTAGGGATGAAATCCCTAAATCAAACCCGTCGTACCGAAAACCGAGGGAAAACCAAAATGAACCGAACCTCATTCGGTTTCAGTTTAGGTTGGCAAAAACTGAAAACATGGGTAAGATCAATAAACCGATAAAAATAAAAAAATCCAAAAAAATATATTAAAAAACTGAACCGAATCGCTCGATTTCAAGAAAAAAAAAATACATAACCAAAAGGGTTTCAATTCGATTTCAATTTGGTGTGTACCGAACCGAAAACAAAATATTCGGATTTGGTTCGGTACACCGAACTCGCATCCCTACAATCAAGCAATCTCCTTCAAAATTTGCCCCATTTTTGAGCTTTTCAAAATTGCCCCATTTTAAAGCTTCATATATTCCCGCTTTCTTCCGTATCAGGCCATTGGACGATTATGCGGCGGCTATCTAATGGTCAGGAGCAGTTTCCAAGAAGAAAATCCCAAATTCCCAACCTGCCCTGACAATTTTGCCTATTTAGGGTCTGTTTGGATTAAAATACAGGAAACGTGAAAAAGTAAAATAATATACCTTTGACCAGAGTGGAAAATATATATTCACACATAAATAAGAAGGTGTCTCTTACTAAATATGAAGGAGATGAAGAGGAAAAAAAATAAAGTTTACATAAATCAATTTCATGTGAAAAAGATGAAAGAAAAATGAAAAGTTTATGAATCAATAAATTTCAAGAAAATATAATAACGGAAGCAATGATAGGACCATGATCGGCTTAAGCGCACGAAGTTGATCCTGTCTCTAATACCATGTTAAAATTATAAAATAAAGAAAAAAAATAAGAAGAAAAAGATAAACAAGAGAAGAAATAATCTGATAAAGAAAGTGTATCATAAGATTACAAATATTACAATTAGTTGAGATAACTTATATGTGGTAGTTATCAAAGGTAAACTCTAATAAGACTAGTTGTGTTGGAGAGAAGGAAGAGTCCAAAGGCTTGGATGATAGAAAATCGAGTGACCCTCAGCATTTGGTCTCAATGAGAAAATAGTTTTCGACTCTTATATGTCATCCAAATAAAAGGAATCTCGATTATATTTTCCATGGATACTTAAGTTATAGGAAATCATGAGATTCCTTTGTTTGCTGTCTATGTTTGGATACATATGCACGAAATTGTATGAAAATAACATATCCTAAAATATTATAAAAATAATTCACAAAAATAACATATCTTAAAATATATTTATTAATTTTTTTTTCTCTTTATACATCTTAGTGAATTGCTCTAGTGGTTGACTTAGTGTTTTGTGAAGGTCAGGTTCAAGATTCAAACCTTGTTATGTGTAATAAATTATTTATTTTATTTTAATTAATTACATTATAGCATATACACCATATATGTGAGAAATCTCTCCAAAAATAAGTCCTTAGATTTAGTAAAACAAAATTAAAGAAGAAATATTTGTTATGAAAACAAATACCATAAAAAAAAATTGTTTGAAGATTTTTGATAATTTTAGGTGGTCAAGATAATTTTGAATGGATGAGAATCCACTAATATAAATTAGGACCCTTAAAGCTTAGTAACAAATTTTTAGAAAGTTTGAGTGGTCAATTGACCACCCAAGTCATAACGTGGCTCTGTTTATGATTTTTGGAGATGTGTGTGCCATATAAAATCAATATCAAACCGTCTGATAGGGGAGTCATGATCTTAAAATCTATCATGAGGAAGATTGAAAAAAAAAATCTCCATCATCTGATTCGAATCAATCAATAATTTTTATTCGTGAAAAAATTGTGTGGTATTATTAAACAGGTGAGAAGAATTGTACAAATGAGAAATCCAAAAGGTCAAAAAATAAAAATTGAGCCCCTCAGCATTTGTTCTTGAATTTTGACGGAAAATACGAAAATAATTTCCAACCCTGATCCAAACAATAGGAATATGAGCAATTTTTCGCATTTGTTCTCGAATTTTGACAGAAAATACGAAAATAATTTCCAACCCTGATCCAAACAATAGGAATATGAGCAATCTTTCGCATATAAGTTTTTCCTTATTTCCCCTACTTTCCCTTGAAACAATAAGTCCCTTAAAACAAAAAAGGCCCTTAATTCCTAAAGGTGGAGTCCAAATCAGACATAAAGTAGTTAAACTTATAATTCTTTTCATATTACTAGTGGCTATCATCAAATCGTTGACCGTTCTCAAGCTCTCTTTTCTATGTTCTTGTATTTTAATCGTCTTCTTGAAACATTGTCTTTGTCTATTATCTCTATTTACCAACTTATTGCTTTGCTTTACATAGAGTCCGCTTGTTCTCTTTACAGAGGTTTTGAGCGTGGAAGAGAAGGTTGGGGATGTGATTGTGAGTATTCCAGTAGAGATTGAACTTTTTTTTACTGTGGTATTTCACGGTCTAGTTAGCACTCTATATTTTGTTGGCTTGAACAAGGACACACGTGTTATGTTGACCCTTTCCTCTGGCAAGTATGATGATGATGGTGGTAGATATGAAACCCAGAGCCATTTTAGCATTGAAGTTGATAGTGATCATGAGAGTGATTCTTATTACGAGGATGGTGATGATGATGATGATGATGATGATGGTAGTTGTAGTCATGAGAATGTGGATGAGGATAAGAATGATGATGATGATGATAATGATGATGATGGCTTTAATGACAATGATTCCCAGGGAACATGCGGAGATGATGAAGATTCAGAGGATAAAAGTACTAACGATGATGAAGGAATTGATGATCATGGTATCCATAATGTCGAGAATGAAAAAGATGGTGCCGATGATGATGATCTGAATTCTTTAGAGAAACAAGCTATACACTACAAAAAAATAAGATTATTAGCGGCAGCGAAAACTACCGTTATTAACAAAAAATTGCTGCTAATAGTCATTAGTAGTTTTTGGTTAAAAGCAGCAGTCTCTTCGGAGCAAAAAACTGCCGCTAATAATCTATTTTTTGTAGTGATAGTGGCGTCGGTGACCGGCGATGGTTATGCTTCTGGCGAAGAAACAACAGAACGTGATCCAGATGAAGGAGGCGAGAGCCACAGTGATCAAGATGAAGGAGGAGGAGAGAGCAATAGTGATCAAGATGGAGAAACAGGAGGATAGAGCTACACTGTTCAAGAAGAAGGGGGCACTGATGAGGATGAGAATGAAAACAACAGCTTTGTTGATGGCAGTGAGAGGGATGAAGACGGTGATGAAGAGGGTGAAGATGGATTGCTGATAAAAGCATTAAAGGGCTTTCACGGCCATGCCCGCGGAATAGTTTAGCTTTGGAAAATCATAAACAAAGGACAAATTTGTTGAGGACGAAGTGCGGGCTGTTGATGTGGCGCGATGTGACTGGCTGTATCAACATGCATTATTTGAGCCCCAACGCACTTTCAGCCAATTGCATCGCGCCACATCAGCCTCCTGCACTTTGTATGCATAAAATTTGCCGTGCATATTTTTTTTATATTGTTGGGTGATTAATTGCATATAAGAAGTTGGCCTTTGCACATATTTTGAAAGAAAAACTTTGTATCTTAGACACCTATGACACGTGAAAACAACATCTAAATCATCTGATTTGAAGTTTTAAAGTTCGTAGGTACAAAATATTGACATGGAACCCTGTCTGTATCATACAATTTAATGCAGTCTAAGGCCAATTGCATGGAATCATGTGATAGATATCTTGTTTTGTACCAATATCTTGAGCCAAAAATATTTAAATCCTGGCTTTCAATCAGACAACTTAAATAGTGTTTTTACATGACATAGATCTCAAAAATATCAAGTCTTCTTTTAAAATTATGTGTAGGGAATAACTTATCATGTGCAAGTAATGGATCCCTTTCTTTTTTCATGTTTGTTTTAGCAATACATTTAAATTGCTGCTTTTTGTTATTATTTGATTTTAATGCATTAAAACTCTATTTGCTTATTTAGTCTTAATAAAAAGGTTTTGATTTAAAATCGCGGTCGAGTCGTCCGAAACTAGCTAGAGTCTACTCGACCCAGCTGAGTTTCGAGTAGACATGATGGAAAACTCAATTTTTTGAGTTTCTTCGAATTTCTCAAGTTACTCAGTCTAGTTTCGAGTAACTCGAATAAGTTTATCTAATAAAAACCTCTATTTGCTAATTTAGTCATGACAAAATTGACTCGTCCCAACTGTGTTCGAGGAGACTCCAATCTCCATAGTCCACACAAAATTATATTTTACAAGCAAATAAAAAAAATTGAAGTTGGGGCTCTGAAAAAAAGAATTCAAGTTGCCAAAAAGAATAGGTTGGAAGTCCCTTTAAGCTGCCAATCGTTTGAAGAGCCAACTTTTGTAGATTATTGGGGCTCTGAAATCTATAAAAGTCAACTATAACAGTATTCCGAGCTGGTAGACTGCTGCAAACTACTTTCTAGCCGCGTAGCCGTAAGCCTTCTTAAATTGATAGCTGTCACAGGTTTCAAGGGCCTGTAAGTCTGTCAGAGTCTGGTTTTGACGGACTCAAGCAGTAGGGGACCGCTTGAAAACCTTAGTACCATATATGATTCCACAAAGGAGAGTCATGAAATCTCCATGGAAAAGATTTC
Organism: Chloranthus sessilifolius; assembly: GCA_021018995.1. Taxonomy (NCBI): domain Eukaryota; kingdom Viridiplantae; phylum Streptophyta; class Magnoliopsida; order Chloranthales; family Chloranthaceae; genus Chloranthus; species Chloranthus sessilifolius. The sequence goes on along the minus strand of CM037585.1, from coordinate 178,232,934 downwards.
TAGCTTGCTAAAAGGGAATAAAAATTATCTAGGGGCAAGATAAACGGTGCTTCCTTTGGATAAAAACATCAAATTAGAATAGATAAATGTTCTCACTCAGTGAAAAATATCTAGGGCCTGCTTGATTGCATGTAATAGCGAAACGTGTTTGAAGACTAATACACATTTCACCTGTAATGATACTATGTGTATCAACCTATTGTTTGATAGCATATACACTAAAACGCGTATTATCCTGAAACGCGTTTAAACTTTGTTTGTTAGCATGAGCTTGTAACGTATCACTTAAGTTATATATTATAAGTGTTTTTGCAATGATGCTTAATCTCAAAAATTTATCTCTCTTCTTTGATTAATCCATACATGAAGGGCTCAATATATAAGGACTCAAAAAAAAAAAGATCAAGCAAGAAAAAATACATTAAGATCTATTGAAATTCACTTGAAAAAGAAATAAAAACAGTAATAACATCTTCCTAGTGATAACGACCATTCCACAAACTTGAAGTCAATCTATCACGCTTTTTACATGCAAGTGCACGTTGTGGCCGCGTTTGTGCCCTCTGGTGATCCACTTCCGTTACATATTGTGATCCATCTTCATCAGGCGGAACTTCACTTTCGTTGCGCCACTCTCGGTACATGGGGTCATCATGAAGATAGCTGTGAATGAAATTGTACAAAATACAACAAGCATAAACAATCTTGATTTGAGTTTTAATTGGATAGCATGTTTGCGCCGACAATATTGGCCAACGTTGTTTTAGCACCCCAAAGGTGCGTTCTACAACATTGCGTAACTGTGAGTGAGACTTGTTGAACAACTCTCTGGGACACGTGGGAGGATTAGAACTGTTGAAATCTAAAAGTTGATAACGAGTTCCACGATATGGGGCTAAAAAGTTAATCATGTTCGCATACCCTGCATTGGCAATGTATAATTTACCAATTGGTACTCGCAATGGATTTTGTGGCCTTGCAAGACCGTCTTTGAGGATCCTTGAGTCAGCTGCCGACCCCTCCCAACCCGCAAGAACATATTGGAATCGCATGTCAAATGATACAGCCACTAATACGTTTTGGGTGAGTCTTTGTTTGCGATTGATATATCTTGGTTGGTCGCGCAATAGTACTCGGATCAGAATGTGTGTACCGTCGATCGTTCCCACGCAATCCTTTCAAATGCATGAATGAAATGAGTAATAATTATATATATATATATATATATATATATATATATATATATATATATATATATATATATACATACAATTAAATAATTTTATACTAGGAAAAAAAAAAAAAAGTTGTGGGGTAGTTACCTTAAACCAAGGATAAAATCGATGATCATGTAGTATCTCAGGTGATATTTCACTTGTTGGTGGTAATATGAGGTCGCTGTTAAGTTGTAACAGTACATCGAGTGTTGGAATTTATTTTGAACCATCCGATTGCATTCATTATGTGGCAACATTAGCAAACATATCGCTACTTGTTCTTCCACCAATAAATCCCTAGAGTCTTGTAAGAGACCCCTTTCCTTGAACGTATCACACAATTCAAGAAATAAAGGGGTTTTCATTCGAAAAAGATTGTATGATATAGTCGAATGTCCATTTAGGGTTTCCTGGACAAATTGATGACCACTTAAAGATGATGTATGCATGCGTTGCATGCAAGTCATATAGTAATAACATGCACCTAGCATCATCATTGTACTTGCCATCATATATAATCACTCTATTTCAGATTCATCAAGATCCATTTCCACCTACGATACAATAAATTATAAATCAAGATCAACAAAAATAAAGGATGGGAGTTACTTTTTCATAATTGGCATCAGACAAATACATTGAAATAAAAATAATAACACACTTAAAACTAATAACATAACAGCGGAAAAGAACCTACAAAAATAAAACGACAAGTTTCAGGATTTGATATAATTAAAGACAACATAAAGCCAATGTATTATACGGGTCAGGTTGAGTCAATGTGTGCACATATGCCAGCCTTCTTGACTGGTTAAGCGCTAGAAAAGCCTCGGCTGCTGCCTATGATCAGCTAGTCGGAATGATGCGCCAATATATTGGACCTCAGTGATGAGTTGTCGATTGATCATATCATCCAATATTGATGTCCATCGTTCGCTCATCGTTGGGCAGGTCCTGAACTCCCTCATTTCTTGGGTGCATTCTCGCATTGCCTAAAGGAGACTGTCCCCAATATCTCCACACTTGAGACGAGAGCCAGAAGCACCATCAACCCTTCAACGCATTTCATGAGTCTATGCCTGTCCATTCTCTATAGTAAAGGGAGAGCCGTGCTCTCCGACCCCAAACCCATCAGATTGGGTCACATTGGTCGATGATGGGTGTGGAGGTAAGTCCCCTAAACCCTGGGTCGGGTGAATACCATCAAAAGCATTATCATTTGGGTGGAACACGCCTCTCCCATCAGCAATATAATCATTAAAGATGAGACAAAGGCTATCCCAATCTGGTAGATTCCTATTTCGGTAAGTTGTGGCCCATGGATTTGTTTGCACATTGATCCAAACAAATCACGTTATACTTTTATAAATTTATTGTTTGTATGCAAACTTAAAAGAAGTGTCTAATTTAGATGAATATCACCTCAAACGGTTGCCATACATTTGGCTCCGCAACTACTCTTTTTGCGTTATGGTCCCAACCAAAGCCACTTCTGTCTAAAATTTTTTTTATCGCAGAGTAAGTTTTCTTTATCACCCTCAGTCAATTATACATGTGAATTTTTTTTATCACCACTTGGGTGACTTGAAAATCTGGGAGTTTGTTAAGATTTTCTACCATCTCGATCCATGCAAGTGGATGAAAATTTCCTGTCTCGATTCTACGACCCGCAAGGCACTGCTCTGCCATTTCCCTTATTAGAGCTTCTTCCATCTCGTCGGTTCAATGAAAAGCGGCGTTGCATGTTGGAACAACAGCAGGGGTCCTAGAAGATGAAATGCTTGCCATTTGATGGGGCTTTAACAATATGAGAACAATCTGTGGTTGTGGCATTAACTGTAACGACCGAGATTTTTCGTTATTTAGTCCTTAATTATTTGCTAGATTTGTAATTATGATTAGTTTAATTGATTTGATAGATGTGATTAATTTTATGCATGAATGTAATGCGTACCTTATTTTATAATGACTCATGATAATTAATTAATCAAATTAATATACCCTAAAAGCCCTTAAATATGTGTTAGTAATAATTGGGGTGCGTTTAGCAATGTTTAATGAACTTTTAAAATATGTTAGTAAATTAACTAAAGACCCATTAAATAATTAAAGACTCATTAAGTAATTAAAGATCCAATAATTAATTAAAAATCCATTAAGTAATTAAAGACTCAATAACTAATTAAAGACCCATTAAGTAATTAAAAACCCAATAACTAATTAAAGACCCATTAAGTAATTAAAGGCCCATAGAATCACTTAAGACCCATGTAGGAAATTCTAAATAGAGTTAGATCTTAAATAGGAAACCTTAAAGCATTCTAAATAGAATTAGATCTTAAATAGGAAACCATAAAGTATTATAAATATAGAGATTAATTTACAGAATTTTTACATAACTCTTATAACTTAATAACCTCATAGAGAAAGAGAGGAAATTCTATTGAAGAAGGAGGAGAATTAGAAGAAGAATTCTAGAGTTTTTGGTTTGAAGGCTTAGAAGAACGCAAGAGGAGCTTACGACGCGACCGGTTTTCGGATTAGTGCTTCGGATTGGATCAAGGGAGAGAAGTTACATAAATATTTTACGCGAAGACTAGAGGTATGGAAAAATCATGTTAAGATTAATCGGAAACGTAGATAACACAAAATAAAATGGAAATTAGAGTTTATTTCATTTAATGAATATCCTTCATATTAGATTGATAAATTTTTATGCTTAATCACAGGTTCTCGATGATACACGGGATTTTGTGATTGATCACGAAATTTTGTGCAAAATCCAGAATCCGTGCAGAATCCAGAATCTGTCCAGAATCCATAATCTGTTCAGAATCCATAATCTGTTTGGAATCTAGAATCTGTCCAGAATCCAGAATTCAGAATCCATGCAGAATCCAGAATCTGTTTGGAAACCAGAATCTGTTCAGAATCCAGAATCTATTTGGAATCCAGAATCTGTCCAGAATCCAGAATCCGTGCAGAATCCAGAATCTGTCCAAAATCCAGAATTTGTTAGGAATTTCAGAATTTGTCTAGGATGCAAGCAATGAATTTTTATTCAAATATTGTCTATATTTAATCATCATGCTTAAATGTTTATTTATGTTCATCATTGTTTTATTGCTTAGAATCTATGCAAGCTAGGATGTTTGATTTATACAATATAAAACAAGTAGGAATCGATAGAGATTACATATTTATGATGTGTTAAGCTTAAACAAGTGAAAGAGCTACTGCATGATCGGTTAATTTCAAGTTTTTCTATACATATACATTCATGGCATTCATAAAAGCGAAAAGATACGTTTACGACATGACACATGAAAATTAAATATTTCTATGATTATGATAGAATTCCTATGGGCTTATGCTAGAGAAATTAACATGAATAAGAATGATAAGTAATAAAAGTTATGCATACATGCATTAATGATAAGACTAAAGGGATGGAGAAAGTCTTTAATTTTAAACTTACTACTTAACTGAAGAGAAGTTATGTGAAGGTTAACGTAGATACTAATCGAAGGATCAGAGAAGATTAGGATAATGATTAAGAAAGAGATAACCATGTCCATTATGTATGCCGATTCATGAGCATTAAATGCACAATTAAAAATAATCACACATGAAATTAGGGTAGAGACCCGAGCCATAATGTTTATTTTGATTTAATGTTATGTTTCAGTTTCATTCTATTGTTTTACTTATTCTTTATGTCACATGCTATATCTCTGTTATTGTTTAATTTTTATGAGATGATTTGAGTTATGGACCTTTTCTATTAGCCTCATTATGTCTGGTCCATACCAGTTTACTTGGTAAACTGACCCATTGTTTGGGATTCCAGGGAATATAGCTATACATGGAGTGGATGAAGTAGACGCTTCAATGATTGACAGAAATCCAGATCTGAGCGAAGATGGATTTGAAGTTTAGTTTATAGGATTTTCTTTATGCATTAGAAAGGATTTTTAGATCTTTAATTTAGATTATTTTATGAACAAGTTCAGGCTAATGATGGATTATGTTTGATTTCAGTTTTATTTAATTTAAGGAGTAACCATACAACTGAGTATAATAGGTTGTTATCTCATAATTTAGTATTGTTCTCATGATGAAGAAAAAAAAAAATTATGCGTACACTTTTAATAGTTGTTTTTTTCCGTTGCGTTTATATGCGGATCTTTATGGAATAATTGATTTATTTAAAATCATGGATATATGACGTAGTGTGATGTCTCCAAGTGAGCGCATTGATCCGGTGTGTGAATTTGGGGACGTCACATTAACAACACCCCAAATTTAAGAGAAACGTCCGACCATGTGAAATATAGAACTATATATTTATCATTGCTAAGAGAGACTCTTCCAGAGGCATCGATTTTATGATGAGGCTTTTAGTCATTGAATCCTGCAACTAAAGTTTCCACGGCCCTAAATTCTATAACAGAATTTTTATTGTTTTAATAAAATAAAATAAATGACTCCCCTTAATCCAATTTCCTATATATATAGTTCCATGTCACAGAATATCTTAGGCATATCAGTAAACAACTTTTTTGTCTCATTAATGCCTATAAAAAGGCTACTAAGGACCTTCCAAACTTTTTTGCCTCATTACTTGGGCACAAAAGATATCTGCACAAACATGTGATGTTAGCTTACTATTGTCTGCACAAACATGTGGCTTTAAATAGAGAATACCAGATAAGAAGATGAGAGATAATCAATAGTAGTACGTGTTCTGGTCAATGTAGCTGTAATTGCTATTTATGACCATATCCAACCTACATTTGCCTTCCACTGAATTGTAAAATCAAGCCACAGTCCCTAGTGCCCTATGGGTTATACAGAGCTCCCAGCTCATGGTCGAGTTTTTGTTCATCTCAATCAGGCTCAAGTAAGCCACAGTTAGGCTTTAAGAACCAAAAGAATCTGAAATACTAAATTGAGTATTTGATAATGTAAACAGAACCGAGGAATGCACTAGCAAAAACCAAAACCATCCATTCACCCCTTACAAATTTGATATTGATCAAAGAAAGTGAAAAACTCATGAATTGAAAATAGTCGATGAAACTCATACCTCTAAAAAAAATAATTGAAATAAAATAAAATTTTATAAATAAAGCCCAACAGAATGGCCACAAATTTAGCATCAGAATGCTTATTCTCCGATCCACCTCCACAGAACAAAGAAACCTTATCAAACCCAAATCATATCCATTCTCAACCATAAACAGCCCATTAACAAACTAATGAAGACCAGATTTCTGAATATGGCCCTCTTTTTTTTATATCCACAAATTATGGGATCTGCATTTTTATTTTAGTGGTGTAGTCATTATGCCAAGCTGAAATTTAGGGTGTTGCCTGTCTTACATGACTAATTGATTTGCTGATTTATCTTATATATATATACTCGAAATTGCAGCATATTGTGTAGTTGCAGATGAATCAGTAGGAAGATAGGTTCCCATGGCTTATCTGGAACGTATCAAGGGAGGACTTTGTATGAAGATATGGAGGTGGTAAGGGTGCAACAGCTGCTGCTAGTGGGTTCACAACAGAGACTCAATTCCTCTTGAAATGTGGGACTTTTAGAATTGTAAATAAATTGCTCCACAGAGACTCTGTTCTTTCCTATATATGAGAGTTAATGGCATCACTTACTCATCAATATAACATTATGGTCATGTAATACAACCTCATGTGGTAAAGGATATCTGCACAAACATGTGATGTTACTTTGACAATAGTAAGCTAATAAAGAGAAGAGCCAGAATGACGCAAAAAAGTTTGGCTCATTAAATGATATCTGCACAAACATGTGCTGTTTTTGTAATGGTTACTAAGGACCTTCCAAATAAAATAATCACATATTACTTGGGCAGAGAAAATTGGCCTACATTGCATAAGAAGGTGAATCTGATACATTGCTGAAAAGAGAGCAATAATAATATCATACCCTTCCCAAACATCTAGTTTATCATACACCAATTTACATGATCCAAACATGAATAACCAAGAGTTTAAAGAGGATTTTAAACATTTTATTTGTTTTGAAGGATTCTACTACAATTTACTCAACAAAATTGAACAATTTTCTTTTGTGATGGATAATATCCTGCAACAATGTATATCATCTTTAAAAGAACTTTTGGATTGCAAGATGCTTAAAGAAAGCAATCTGACATAGTCTTAAAAATATATGCATAACAATAGAAATTTGGTGAATTTCAAGACTCTAGTGTTCATTGAGAGGTGGCATTTACAGTAATTAGATGATTAATACTACTAACTTGAATAATATAAAAGGAATATTAGGAGCAGTAGAAAGAGAAAAATCAACAAGTGGTTAAAATGGATTTTTGGTAGAGATTTTAGGATGATTTTGTGGGTTTTTAAGATGGGTTTATGGAAATTTTATTTTTTGCAATGTGTGGTAGTTTTTTAACCACTTCCGTAGATTTGAGGACTTGTGGGGTTGAGGAGGACTTATTTTAACCACTTCTATTTTTTAACCACTCAAAAATCCATCTCAAAAACTCATCTCAGAAAACCCATTTTAACCACTTCCCCTATATCCTATATCAGAAAACCCATCTCAAAAATCCAAAACCCACTACCCGATCAATAATTCTGGCCTCAAAAACTAAATATCATAACAGAAAAATCAATAAGTTGATCCTTTAATTCCCCTAAATCCAATATCATAAAAAGCATTATAAATTCAACATAATTCCCCTGAATCCTATATCATATAACCCATGACTTTGGGTTCTCAAACCAGAAATCAACAATCAAAATATTCTAAGACCCATGAATTAAAAAAAAGTGACAATCAAAATATTTTTTAAGAAATTTAAAAAATTACTCACCTAGAAGTATGCAAAACACCTGAATTCTTCAAAGGAGGGTAGTGAAAGCAATGGGAGGGGACCTTGCTATATAGTCGGACATTGAAAGAGATGCTTGAGTGGTCACCTCCTACAACATGGGTATCCAAGATTTGATAATCCGAATTTCGCCATGAAAGATAGCTCATGAAGGCATTGCTGTTGATCTTCATCAAATAAGGGTTATCGTACAATCCTAGGGTAGGGGCTATTAGAAATCTGTAAGAGTTATGGAAATCCTAGGGTTTTAAGAGCTTTCAATTTTTTGGTGGGGAAGAAGTTGGGTTTTTGCTTGGATTAATAGGAGTAATAATGGAAATGAGAGGAATTGGTGGAGGTCTTTACTTGCAGCTGGTGAAGGAGAAGAGAAGAGGAAAAAAAATAAAAGAATAGGGTCGTTAGGATAATAAATTTGGGAGGTTGGTGCCCGATGCCCTCCGAAACACGTTGCTTCAAAGGCGTGAGAGGAGTTGGCTTCGTAGCCGATTTGGGCTACGCGTAATGCTTGCCGTATAAAACGTGTTTGGTCAAAGCGGCAATCAAACGCACATTTCAAGTTTGACTCACGTATTTTTCCTTCGAAATGCGTTTTTCAAGCCCATTACGTGCAATCAAACAAGCCCCTAGTCATAGTAGATAGATACTAATTACCATTATTTCAAATCTAAGTTGAGATTATAGGGTGCTTTTGACGTAGCTATTTCGTTTCGGAGCTGAATATACTGCTTTAGAAGAGCCCCAAAAAGTTAGCAGGGAGAAAGGAGACCTGCTAAATCATGTGCAACCGTACAAAACTTGCAACATGACCTTCAAATAGTCGGCTTGTATGGTGTTTTTTGTGTCACTGTTCCCAAAATATCTAAGTTTTTTCTTTAGATCCCAAACATGTCAAGTTTTTTTATTAAAAGCATGTGCAACCGTACAAGACTTGTGTGCATTAAACAAATTCTAAGGTACCTCTATTTCCGCCTACCAGATTATTGGTGGGCACCTACTATAAAAAACGTTGACTTCATGAAACCATACGATGGTGATCATTTTTCATGCCAATCTTCATGAAACCATACGATGGGATCTTGTGAACATGGGTGTGCCCTCATACAGTCAAGTTTCTAATTCCACATGACACAAATCCCCAAAAGTGGCTCTAAAATAACTTTTCACATATCACGTTCAAATGTGATTTCAATGACACATGGAGTCAAAAATTTTACCGTTTGATGATACACCCCTAGTCTCAAGGTCCCTGTGTAAAAGATTGTCTTGAAAAATGATCACAATCGCCTGATTCCACATAGTCAACGGATTAAGTGTAGGTGCCTACCAATAATATTGGTAGACACATAGAGGTAAAATTGCAAACGTCAGGTAGTTTGTGCAGGCAAGGTGTAGACCGCTGGCATGCCGCAATGTGACTAGCTGTCCTAACCTGCATTACTTGAGCCCCACAACACTTGCAGCCAATTGCGTCATGCCACATCAGTCGCCTACACTTTTCCGACACAAAACCTGCCTACCATACAAGAATGTCTAAGTTTATATGATATCTAACCACTTGGACGGAGAGGATTGCTTGAAGAAATGTGACACGTGACAAAATAAGCGCACTAGCTTTCCCAACTCATAACGTCACAACGCGTCTAGCAATCCATGATAAGATTTGGTATCTATTACTGTCTATTAAGGCCTCGTTCGAGAGCCAAGAAAATTGGATTTCTTGAGCATTGTTTGTAGAAAATGGGTTTCCTGACCACTTTTTGAGCTTTCCTGTTGTTTGAGAGTTTCTATGGGGCTGCGTGTTTTCGGAGCATTTTCTGCTGAAAGTGACGAATAGTTTTCGAAAGAATTTGCTCAAGAAAGCTTAGTTTCTGAGTTAGGCTACTATAGTACACAAGAATGCTACTATAGTACTATTAATTTTAGACGGTGTTTGACTATTTTGAATTTGATAGCCAGAACTGGGCACAACGGTCCCTTCGGAGTACGCTTCGCTCATTATCGATAAATTATCTATATATGAAAATTGATCTGGGCCATCCAATTAATTTCTGAAAATCAGTGTCCGTTTTGTTCAGTGAAGTGGCACTTAGTACCATCAGATATGATGGTGACTCCATCTTTGAGTAATATTTGGTGCGTATAAACTTAAATCTAGGCTTGTAAGTTGATCCCCCTTTGAGGGAGACTACAGCTAAAAAATTGTACTGAGGATCCTGTATTAATTGTGCAATCAATTGCTTCTTCTAATTGAGTACAATGAGGTAACCTTGAGGTCTTTGGTTTAATCCCAACTTACCAAGCAAATGCCAGTTAACTTAAATGAGTTTGAAAGTTAAATGCAAAGCATTAGGGGTACCAAGCAAATGATAGTTAGGGGTTCTTCAACTGATAGTTGCCCACCTATTCAGCTTCTCCCATCAAGCCCAATTTAAAGTACATTTTTTTCTATTTTTAATTCCCCATTGCTGCCCAATTGAAGGGTTGGGCACTTTTTCAAACTTTGCCAAGTGTAGCGACCTGAGATCTCACAACCTCTTAATTGTAAGATCTTAGACCGTACCTTCGTATCGAAAACCATAGAAACATAATAAGGTGATAAAAGCACCTTAAACAACGGAAGATAAACTTTCTTTAAAGCATTAATTAATCTAAATAAAACCCATGATAATGTTCTTATTCCAATAACAAGTCCAACATAATTAAAGCTTAAACAGTTTAGATAAAATACTAACTGATCAATGTCTCATTTATTTAAAATTACCACTAACTAGAAAGGAAAATAGCTAATTAGGCCACGAAGCCATCAACGCCATTCAGTCCAGTTTCTTGAGCACCACGTGCCGTCTCATCGCCATAGACCCATACATTGTCATTGGCAACACCTGTCTCATCTGGTCACCCACATAAACAAGGGGTGTAAGTTTACACTTGTATGGACCAGACATGTAATCCATTGAAGCATAAAATATCAATCATAGCCATATAACATTTCGATATATTTCATGTATGTGTGCATGTAGCATGTATAATCTCACTAAGCTGAAATGAACTGAACGTAAACATATATATTAATATTACATGAATGCATCATATCTTTTAATTTCATCTTTCTTGTCATTTAATGCACGTTAGACTCCATCCCGCTCAAGACGTTGGGTCTTAATCATGCTTATCACTTGTTAGTTAGACTCCGTCATGCTCGAGACGTTGGGTCTAATGAATTATGTTATTTATTGCATGTCAAACTCCGTCCCGCTCAAGACGTTGGGCTGAATCATGCTCATCATACTCTTGTTCAGTTAGACTTCATCTTACACAAGATGTTGGGTCTAATACCTTCTTAGACTCCTTCGGGTACAAGATGTTGGGTCTAATGCTCATTAATCATGGCTTGACATTTCATCGTATTTTACGTATCTTGATTGTGAATTATATAGATCATCATAGGACATATGAAGTGCATGAGAGTGATATCATACTACATATGCAATTAAGTGCATTTAATCATGGTACGTAAATATCAAAGTGTACACAATCATAGTGCATAAATATTACAGTGCATATCATACGATCATGGTGCGTAAAATAGCCCCAGAATTTCAAAAATAATATCAAAATACTGCAACTTTGGGTCATCGGGAACTTAGTGCTACTTGCAGCTCAATTTGGACCTTCAAGACGTCAGATTCAGAAACTGGCTAAAACACAAAAGTTGTAGAGCTCGTTGTCAGATTTCCAACGCCATAAGAATCGCCTCAATCTGAGTTCGGGATAGAAAGTTATGACCAAAATACCGAGGTAATATCTGATGCAAAGTTTGGCGGGAATTCACAGAAATTGCTTTTAGGTGTCAATCGATTGATTTCAATCCGTGAGCACGCCTCAAAATACATCAAATCACATGGTAGAATTTAATCGGACTTCTTTTTAACCCAACATCATTAACATTAAAAATCTATTAATCATAGCATGCATTCATTTAATCATTCCATCATTATCTATGAAATAAAATCACTAATTTATATAAAAATCTATTAATAAAAAAATAATATTTTAAGATCAATGAAAAGCATGATTTCTCCATACCTAGATCGATCGTACCACCAGGATTAGATTCAGATCCCAACAATGATGATGATTTTAGAAGAAGGTGATGGCCGCTTGAGAATATACGTCAACGTCTCACCGCACTTCCAAAAGAAGGATTCTATGAAGATAGATCTAGAATTTCTTCTCTAAGGTCTCTAGGGTCTCTGACGGCTCTATTCTTAAGAAGGACTCTAAATGAGCTTATAATTTAGGATTCTCCGTAAGACACTTATTTATCACACTTTGGAGATTATCCGGTGTTAAACTAACACAATAAGGAAGAGTATATAGGCTTTTATCTCAAAGTCTAAAATAGAGGTTTAAAGCACACATAACAAGGTTTGATCCCTATACCTCTTATCTAGAATTTAAAGCCTTTAACCAATAGGCTACCACATAACTTGTGTTCATTAGTGACGAAAATAAATATAAAAGCTTGAAAAACCATAACATGCATTTTTAGATAAAAAGTTTTGAAAACTCAAGGTATGCAGGGAATACGGTATTAAACACATACACATATTTTAGGTGTATCAAAGGTATAAAATTCAGATCATGACATGAAGAGACTCTTCATCTCGCACAAAAGGTGCAGCAATCTATGATCCCTTGTGGACTCCTTTATATAGGTCTGCTGGTTAGCCTAGATGAAGAGACTCTTCACTGGCACCGAAAATGCAGCAGTCTACCCTGTGGACTCCTTTGTATAAGTCTGCTAGCTGGCTTCCTAGCCATCACATGCGTATGTTTGTCAGTCACACCCCCAAATGCATATCTCGGTGGACTAATGAAGTTGTGACGCAGGACAAACGCTAAAGTAGCAAAATCCCGTGTGGAAAGGGTTTTAGGGTATTCAAACATTTCATTAAAATAAAAATAAAAAGCATAATAAGGTAGAAATCTTCGAATTCACTCCAAAGAGGCTTGTCAGTTTCACGCCAACGGGTTTTCCGAAGCTTCACACTACGGCTGTACGTCAGCTTCGCACCAAGTCGCACGAGAAACGATTACTCACGCCTCAAGGTTTGAAGGATTCACTCACTCGATTGAAAACTTTTCACAAGCTCTCTAGGGTTTGCACAAAAGCAACTCTCTTTCATTCAATAATCAACTCCTTAATAAAGTGTTTACAATGTCTTTATATAGGCTAAGAAGACTCTAAACAAATATTAACTAAAAGACAATTAAACCCCTAAAGTTTAAAGTTCGAATTTAAAAGTTTAAAGCAACTAAAACTGCTCGGCATGATTTCGATCGATCGAAATTGAAAATCGTTCGATCGAAATTATCATATACATAAAATATTGCCGTTGACATTTCGATTGATCGAAATAGGGTTTCTGTGACAGCCCCGAATTTCTGTGCCCAAAAATCCGTGCCATCAGGATCATACACTGGATGATCCCTAGGACAAATCACACAATATCTGTATATAAAGCGGAATTATACAGATACAATCCCACAGCGGCAAGCAGAGTCATCTAATGAATCAATCTAAAAGTAAGAACAATAGAGAAATCTTCATTTATAAATGTAAAAAGTATACATTCTCAAAAAGGAACCAAAAAGAACCATCGGTGACAGACATCCATCACCCAAACAATGGTTCCCAATGATGGTTCCGATAGAATGTATAATAACACTATAAATAGAAATAAGATATATACAAAAATTAATACAAAAGTGGCCACCAGGCACACATAATCCAAGGTCTCCAACAAAACATACTATCCCAAAATGTCTAAGCTATACCCAGTCTATGGGTAAAAGTCGTCAGCTGGGGTGTCCGTCTCCTCGTCCTCAACCTCCCTCAGATCAGTGGTAGTCCGGGTCGCTCTGAGCTACCGCCTCAGAACCTAAATGTTTACAAAAACAGGGTGAGCTACATCCTAGCTCAATAGAAGAATTCCAAATAAAATTGCATTCTAACTTGCATAACATGGTCATCAAAGAACAAAACTGAAATTATGCAACAGATGTATAAATCATGAGACATTTATCCAAAACAGTACGGAATTGATGAATACAACATATAATGACTTAGTGTAGTATACTTAAGTAACTCCCGTGAGTATAGCACGTGGTAGCCAGATTTGGTCCGATGGATAAATCCCAACCATCGTCGTTCACATGAACAATTTTCGGAATTGCAACAATGCCCCACACCTGGAGTGCAATTGTGCCGAGGATTACAAAGCAAATGCACAAGTGTGCCTGAAACGGATATACCGCCGAGTCGGTGGGATTTTTACGGAATATTAAACCTCAAATCACATGCATACTTATCATACTTAACAGAATTCAGATTTCGGATGCGGATGTCAAATGTCGGATCAAATGCGAATAGAATGCTCATACATATGCTAAACATGCTTTTAAAATGTAATTAAACTATCTTCGAGATGTGTATGACAGATATAAACCATGAGATCAAAAATAAATGCAATTTCGGTTGAATTCCCCTACCTCGGATCAAGCTCCTTCTAAGCAAATCCAAAGCTTTTTCAAGGCATCTTAGTCTGATCCTAGACCATAAACATGTTACTCTAGGTGTTAGAGTGACAGATTGTGAACTGGCACAATGTCCAGTGGTTCTTACATACAACTTTTCTAACTGTCTGAAAACAGGGTTTATTGATCGATCAACACCACTGTTGATCGATCACCAAAGCACCCACACATGTATATTGTACACCATTGATCGATCACCATGTTGGTTGATCGATCAATGGGTTCTGTATTGATCGATCACCACCACTGTTGATCGATCAATACCTTGTTGATCGATCACCAATGTTAACCCAAAACTCCCCAACTCTCTGCCATAATGTTCCTTTACTGTTTATATAGATTGATCGATCACCACCACTGTTGATCGATCAATTCCATACTTAGTGATCGATCAACACCCTTGGTGATCGATCACCAATGTCGAGTTTTCAGTCATTAATGGAGTTCACCAACCAAATTTTTCTAACTTATTTTTCTTCTAAAAATCCACTAAAATCTTAACTATTCATATAAAACCTATATTTAGGGCATCCAACTGCCCATTTTTAAACAAGGGAGCTCACCTCTATGTGGGCCCTTTCGGGGTTTCGGCAAACACTCCGGATGAGGGTTTCAGATCAAGCTCTCGGAGTTTTATCACAGCTACAACTCGAATAGATTTGGGCTAAGCTCGCTTCTACGCACGCATCATAGCCTTCTTCCCAGACTCAATGTGGACCGTCGTATTCGGCCCCCCCTTCACACTCTTATGTCAAACAAATATATAACCTAGGTATTCCTAACCTAGTTTTCTCAAAGAAACTATTCAACCTATATCCTAGTTGCAGATCTCAAAGGGGAGAGAAGGAGGAGAAGAAGAAGGTAACCATTCCAACCCTCTTCCTTCTCTTATAAGCTACCAACTGAAATATCTAAGATATTTGATTGCTTCTCAAATTTGATTTGGTGTGAAACACCAACATGTCGTCTGGCGTAGTGTACCGTCTCAACATCGTACTCAACTCGGATCGACACGTGTTTTTCATACGTGAACTAACCTACATATAGGCTAATACTATTTCCATTAATATTATTTTCAAAGTTTTAAATTTGATTTCGTGCACGTACATCGATCTGATTTAGTTTCTGGTTCAAATTTTCTGGGTCATTACATTATCCCCCCCTTAGGAATTTTCGTCCGTGAAAATTGACTAAGCAGCGGGGTTACATGAGATGGGGTTCCGAAGAAAACCCACAGATGAACATGCAAAGGCAAAGATATAAAGATGCAGTACAGAGAAAAACAAAAATATAGAAAAACAGAATAAGATAACGATAGTTCCAAAAAGAAATAATATCAGATAAATAGAATAACAGGTAAATGAGTATGGGAATACCTGTATCGAGATGGTCCACTCAGATGGTCCAGTCCTGAGGGGGCAGCATGGTGGGCGAGCAGAATAGGGTGTAAGTGCGAGGATCGACAACGTGCTCACGGCATGCGCAATCATCGGTCAAGTCATGTATGCCCGCCCCATCAAGAGCTCTAACATGCCCCCGGCGTAGTCGAGCCGCCGATGAACCTGACGCTGAAATAGCTCAATCCCATCCAAGCGCTCATGTATGTGTTTGTTACCCTCGAGGACCGCAGCAAGCACGGCGTCAAGAGTAACGGTGGATGGGGCAGGGGCAGGGATAGGGGCAACAGGTGCAGGTGTAGGGCGACGTGACGAAGAAGAACGAGGTGGTCGCCGTGATGGGGTAGCAGCAGGTCGAGGTAGCACCTCAGGCTGAGGTGGCTGATCAGATGGGGCCTCCCCCCCACTAGGAGCTGGTACATTAGGTGCTCCACCCTCAAGAATAACGGGCTCAGCAGCCTCGTCGTCACCCTCCTCCTCGGGGTCGGGTAGTCTCTTGACCAAAAGATTATAACTTTTGGTCCAGTCCTTTAGCTTAAAGACTTTGGTGTTGTTGGTTAAGCGAGGCTCATTTGGAGCCAAGCTATAGTAGAGAGCAACATATTGCTCCACAAGCTTAGTGATTAAGCATAGGGAATTTGCTTTCGCTTCTCGGTCATAAGGTAAGGTCGCGGTGATGATGCCCTCAATCACGACCTCGGCCATCGGATACCAACGATCCTCAAAGGCCGAAAAGAGGTCCATCTGGACAACACCAGTCCGTGAGGACTTGTGCAAAAATGGAACGAGTGCACACTTGAAATAAGTATCAAGCATCCACAGTTTGTCGGGTAGTTGGGCCCTAGAAATAGATTGGCCCTTCCCATGCTTGCCGTTGGTCATCTTGGTGATGACATCGGCAAAAGGAACCTCTTTCTCATACGGTGGCGCCAAGCCACGCGTATCAAGGTGAGTGGTTGCACACTCTAGGGCAGCGGCAACATGGAACCGGTTAAATTTATATTCAAACCCGTCAATGGTAGTGACGAGTCGGTGTCGGGAATCCCCCCAACGAAGGTTTTGGAAAAAGAGCCGCACTATGCGAGGGCAATAGTGATCGTAAAACGGCTCAAGCAAGGGTTTTAACCCTAACTTTTGAAGGTAGCCCTTGGCCCACGCCATTTCAGGGCGATCATCATAGAGAGTAGGTATAAACCTATACTCGGGTAGAAAAGGTTTGGAAGCCCACCACTCTTTGGGGACTTCACGCTCAATGGGGGCCGGGATGGGTGGAACCACATCCGGAATCGGTGCCGTGGGTGGCACGGTCGGTGGGGGAACGGGAATGGTGGGCGGCACCGGGGCACGCGCCCGAGATGTGGGTACCTTACGCGAAGGGTTCTTCGTGCGAGGTCCCATGGTCAATTTCTTACAAAAAAAATGAAAATGAGGATCGAAAGGAAACGAACAAGGATTTTACCGGGTGAATGGAGCGATGTCCACGCGAATCAAGCCGAAGAAGGGATGGAAATGGCCGGAAGTGGGTCGGAAGGGAAGTTGAAAGGTCGGAGTGCAAAAGCCCCTTGCTCGTTCACGTGAATAGGATAGAGCAAATGACCGTTCAAAACCCTTTTTATAACTCAAAAGTGTGTTGGTGATCGATCAATTCATTAGTGGTTGATCGATCACCACAAAAATTTTAAGTTCAAATAAAAACCTAACCCGACCTGTTGATCGATCACCACATTCAATGTTGATCGATCAACAGTCCACTTGTTGATCGATCACCAACCTCCCTGTTGATCGATCACCACCTTGTTAAAAAATTTTCTTGTGAAAATGGGACCGTTAAAATGACTTAACCGTAATGGAAAGATACCGGTACAAGTACATCACATACATGACCCAAAATATACGACAAATCGAGTCGATGAGGTAAGTCTAATCATCAAGTTATAATCACGATGATGAATTTAGAAACAAACTCAAAAGAAAATTCACCTTGCGCATTAAGTGAACAAGTGTGATATCTTTCATTCACGGATCTCTAAAAGACGTTCCCAAGTGGCTTCCGAAGCAGTATAATTCCGCCATTTGACAAGTACTAGCGGAATTAATTTGGTTCTCAAAACTTGATCCCGTTGATCCAAGATCTCTGTCGGTTCTTCAACCATGGTTAGATCTTCTTGTAAATCAATCGGTTGAAAATCCAAGACATGTGTCGGATCATGCACGTAACGTCGCAGCATCGATACGTGAAAAACGTTATGCATGCTCGCCAACTGTGGTGGCAAAGCAATCCGATACGCAACCTCGCCAACCCGTCCGAGTACCTCAAAGGGGCCAATATACCGAGGACTCAACTTTCCTCGTTTTCAAGCGCGCAGCACCTTTGTTGGCGATATTTTTACAAACACCTTGTCTCCAACCTGAAAACAAGTGTTAATTACCTAACTAATTACTTAAACCAGAAATCGTAACCTCGGGAATGCCTTAAAGGATACCTGAAACTCTACGTGTATCCGATGAAGATCGGCATAACTCTTTTGGCGACTTTGAGCAACCCTCAATCTTTCGCGGATCAACCGAACTGCCTCGGTTGTACTTTCCACGATATCAGGTCCCAAAATGAGTTTCTCACCGACTTCCTCCCCTCAATGGAGATCTACATCGACGTCCATACAAGGCTTCATAAGGCGCCATCCCGATATTAGGTGATTTGTTGTTGGCGAACTTCGATCAAAGATAGATGTTCATCCCATGAACCTTGAAAGTCCAACATACAAGCTCGCAACATATCTTCGATGAACTGGTTCACTCTCTCAGTCTGCCCATCCGTCTGAGGATGAAATGCTGAGCTGAACTCCAATTTAGTACCCATGCCTTCTGGAATCGTCGCCAAAACTGCGAAGTATAAAGCGGATCTCTATCACATACTATACTGACTGGTATGCCGTGTAACCGGACTATCTCCGTCATGTTCAGCTCTGCAAGCTTGCTAGTAAATGGCGTAGTCTTGGTAAAGAAGTGTGCGATTTGGTCAACCTATCAACAATGACCCGATGGCATTGTTCTTCCTCAATGTGTAGCAACCCCAAGATGAAATCCATAGAAATGGCTTCCCATTTCCATTTCTTGGTAGAGGTTGTAACAACCGGTACCGGATTTCGATGATCTACTTTCACGTTGCGGACCAAACATCGAGACACAAAATCTGCTACATCTTTCTTCAGTCCTCTCCACCAAAAACTGCGCTTGAGATCTTGATACATCTTGGTACTCCCAGGATGTATAGCATACGTTGACTTATGTGCTTCTTCTAGAATAGTTTCTTTAAGATCTTTATCAGCTGGTATGCACATTCGATCTCGAAACAGTAAAGTACCATCATCCTTGATGGAGAAATCGTCGAATCCGCTGATCACATCCTTGCGAATGGCCATAAGCTCATCATCAATCATCTGGAGCCTACGCACGTTATCAAACAACGTGGGCCGTATCACTATTGTAGCCATCAATGCCCCTGAACCTTTGACGTCTATCAATGTATCGCACAAGGCCAGATCCTCAAGTAGATGCCACCTTTGTATTCTGGTAATAAGGTGTGACAACTGAGCTGAAGACTTTCTGCTCAAAGCATCTACCACAACATTGGCCTTCCCAGGGTGATACTGGATGGAACAATCATAATCTTTCAAGAACTCTATCCATCTGCGCTGTCACATATTTAAGTCCTTCTGGGTAAACAAATACTTAAGGCTTTTGTGGTCGGTGAAGATATCAAACGTCTCACCGTACAAGTAGTGCCTCCAAATCTTCAAGGCAAAGATTACCGCAGCCAACTCTAAGTCATGAGTCGGATAATTCTTTTCATGCTCCTTCAGCCGTCTAGGGCCAGATGCGATAACCTTCTTGTCTGGTTGAGGACACAACCCAAACCACCATATGATGCGTCATGAGATAGCAAAACCTCCTCTCGCGAAGGTATTGCCAACACTGGTGTCAGAGTCGACGTCTTCAATTCTGAAAAGCTCTTCTCACAATCGATCACCCAATCAAATCTAGCATTCTTCTTAGTGAGTGAGTGAGTGGACACGATAGTTTAGAGAACCCCTCTGAACCGTCACGTAGTATCCGGCCAAACCAAGAAAACTACGGACCTCTTATCGTCCTCATTTGTTCCCAGTTCAACGGCTTCAATCTTAGCGGATCCTTTGTAATACCCTTTGCGTAAACGATATGACCCAAGAAACTAACTTGGTCAAGCCAAAACTCACACTGAGCTTCGCATAAAGTTTGTGATCTCTGAGGGTCTGCAAAGTAACACGTAGATGCTCTTCATGTTCCTCCTTTGTCTTGGAATAGACAAGGATGTCATCTACAAATACCACTACTGATGTGTCCAAGTGTGGTTTAAACACTCGGTTCATCAAGTCCATGAAAGACGAAAAGCGTTCATCAATCCAAATGGCATAACAAGAAATTCATAGTGCCCATATCTGGTTCTGAACGCCGTCTTCTCAATGTCTTCAGCTCTGACTCGTAGTTGATGATAACCCGACCGCAAGTCGATCTTCGTAAAGAACCTCGCTCCTTGCAATTGATCAAACAGATCATCGATTCTAGGAAGCGGGTAACGATTCTTAATCGTCAACTTGTTTAACTGCCGATAGTCGATGCACAAGCGCATTGAACCATCCTTCTTCTTGACAAACAACACTGGTGCTCCCCAAGGAGACACACTAGGTCGCACAAAACCTTTGTCAAGTAGTTCTTGCAATTGCTCCTTTAGCTCTTGTAATTCTGCTGGAGCCATCCGATAGGGAGCCTTTGATATCTTGGTTCGATTAGATTAGATTGATTACAAACTCCACCTCCCGATCTGGTGGTAGTCCCGGTAAATCCTCAGGAAATACATCAGAATACTCGCATGCAATGGGAATATCGGATATCACATTTGTCTTCTCCCGTTGCTCTTGTAGGAAGGCTATATATCCACTGCATCCACTCTTCATCATCCTCTCCGCCCGAATAGCGGATATCAACGGAGCTACCTTAGACTTTACTCCGAAGAATCTAAAGGATCGCTCCTTTGGAGGGCGGAAAACTACCATCTTCCGAAGACAATCTACACTTGCGTGGTAAGCAGATAGCCAGTCCATTCCCAAAATGATGTCAAATCCTTTCATATCTAACAGAATCAAATCTGCCCGTGTCTCATGATCATCTACTGCCACTACCACTGATTTACACACAGTGAGTGCATTCACTGCACTACCCGTGGGGATTGACACTGTCAGGATAAAATCTAGTTGTTCTGGAGTGGCACTCAATTCCTTTGTAAATTGAGGCCGTATGAAAGAATGTGTGGAGCCTGGGTCTATCAAGGCTCGTGCTCTATGAAAGCAAATATCGCAACTCCTATACAGTTTCAACTCACCTACATACCAATATCAACATTACTGTAACGTTTTAGATGTGTAGGTTTATGTGTACTATTATAATCAAAATAATTCAATTAATTTATACATTTCCAATTTTCCAATTCATTATATCAAACAACACCATATCTCTTGAATTCTAATCATACCTTGAATGACGTCATTTGATGTCAGAGCATCAGTGGCGGTAACGGCATAAGCTCGGCCGTGAACCCTTTGGTCGGTGATCTTTGGTGAATCTAGATCTGACCGCTCCTTGCTGTCCCTTCCTTCCTCTGGGCAGTTCCTGATTAAATGGCCCAACTTGCCACACCTGAAGCATGCCCCTGTCTCTCTCCTCCAGTCCTCTGTCTTGTGTGGTTTCCCACACTTTGCACTCTTGGCCGGAGTGAAGGAGAGACTCTTGAAGGTCCCCGAGTGAGGCCCGCTACGGAAGATCCAGGTGGTCGAAATGATCTGGAAGATGTAGGAGCCGCTCTACGATATGAACTGGTCTGAAGAAATCGCCTGGTCGAGAGTGCGTAGGGTATCTCGGAGGTCTGGAAAATCTAGCCCTCTTGTTCTGCTCTGTATCCTGAGATTGCCCTTGGAATGGTCTCTCTCTCGCCTGCTTGTCCCTCCAAGAGAATTGCTTCTGGTTCTCTTCTTCAGCTATGAGTGCCTTGGCCATCACTCCTTCATATGTCTCCATTTCCCACATGGCGACATCCTTTTGTAAATTTTGTCTCAGTCCCAGCTGAAACTTTCTCGCTCTCATCAGCTCTGTAGCTACGTCTTTGAGGTGCAAATCGAGCTAATCTATCGAACTCGACTCCATAATCACATTTGTCATTGCACCTTGCTTGACTCTATAAATTTCACCTCCCAGCGATGCCTCACAATTTTAGGAAAGTATTTATTATAGAATACTTAGTAAACTCCTCCATGTCCAAGGAGTGTGAGGAAACTCTCTCTGTCTATTTTGTGACACCGACTTCCACCAAGGTCCGGCGTCACCATCCAGTTTAAAAGTGGCCCAACGTACTTTCTCTACGTCGCTGCACTGTAACACTTCAAAGAGCTTCTCCATCTCTTCTATCCATCCTTCTGCCTCAATGGGATCCGTTTGACCTGAGAAGTTAGGAGGTCTCATTCTCCTAAACTCCCAAATCCACCAGGCTGATGGGGTGGTCTAGTACTGTTGAGCTAACGCAATTGTCTGCTGGCGTTAGTTGGTAGCTAATGCTTCCAACACCTGCTCCATCCTCTCTTCATTTCTCCTTCTACCTCCTCTGGGTCCCAATGGAACCGCATTTGCTTGTGAGAGGAACTCCAAGCCCCTCGACGAGCCTATAACCTCGGGCACATCCCTCAGAGGAATCTCTCTCTGACCTGTTCTACCTCTGCCGTGCCCTCCTCTGAACTTAGGGCCCATACTGGTCTGTCATTGTGAAAACAACAACATTGATCAGTACATATAGATTGTAAAAACAATCCGTTATGAACCCATAGTTCAACCTAAAGCCTAGGCTCTGATACCAACTGTGACAGCCCCGAATTTCTGTGCTCAGAAATCCGTGCCATCAGGATCATACACTGGATGATCCCTAGGACAAATCACACAATATCTGTATATAAAGCGGAATTATACAGATACAATCCCACAGCGGCAAGCAGAGTCATCTAATGAATCAATCTAAAAGTAAGAACAATAGAGAAATCTTCATTTATAAATGTAAAAAGTATACATTCTCAAAAAGGAACCAAAAAGAACCATCGGTGACAGACATCCATCACCCAAACAATGGTTCCCAATGATGGTTCCGATAGAATGTATAATAACACTATAAATAGAAATAAGATATATACAAAAATTAATACAAAAGTGGCCACCAGGCACACATAATCCAAGGTCTCCAACAAAACATACTATCCCGGTCTATGGGTAAAATGGGGTGTGTCTCCTCGTCCTCAACCTCACCTCAGATCAAATTGGTAATTGGGTCGCTCTCAGAACCGGGAGCTACCGCCTCAGAACCTAAATGTTTACAAAAACAGGGTGAGCTACATCCTAGCTCAATAGAAGAATTCCAAATAAAATTGCATTCTAACTTGCATAACATGGTCATCAAAGAACAAAATTGAAATTATGCAACAGATGTATAAATCATGAGACATTTATCCAAAACAGTACGGAATTGATGAATACAACATATAATGACTTAGTGTAGTATACTTAAGTAACTCCGTGAGTATAGCACGTGGTAGCAGATTGGTCCGATGGATAAATCCCAACCATAAATCGTTCACATGAACAATTTTGAATTGCAACAATGCCCCACACCGAGTGCAATTGTGCGAGGATTACAAAGCAAATGCACAAGTGTGCTGAAGCGGATATACCGCCGAAGTCGGTGGGATTTTCTGAATATTAAACCTCAAATCACATGCATACTTATCATACTTAATGTAATTGATTTCGGATGCGGATGTCAAATGTCGGATCAAGTACAGAATAGAATGTTCATACATATGCTAAACATGCTTTTAAAACAGAATTAAACTATGCTGAGATGTGTATGACAGATATAAACCATGAGATCAAAAAATAAATGCAATTTTGGTTGAATTCCCCTACCTCGGATCAAGCTCCTTCTAAGCAAATCCAAAGCTTTTTCAAGGCATCTTAGTCTGATCCTAGACCATAAACATGTTACTCTAGAGGTTAGAGTGATGATTGAGAATCGCACAATGTCCAGTGGTTCTTACATACAACTTTTCTAACTGTCTGAAAATAGGGTTTATTGATCGATCAATACCTTGTTGATCGATCAATGAACTCTTCATTGATCGATCAACACCACTGTTGATCGATCACCAAAGCACCCACACATGTATATTGTACACCATTGATCGATCACCATGTTGGTTGATCGATCAATGATCAGATTGATCGATCACCACCACTGTTGATCGATCAATACCTTGTTGATTGATCGATCAATACCTTGTTGATCGATCACCAATGTTAACCCAAAACTCCCCAACTCTCTGCCATAATGTTCCTTTACTGTTTATATAGATTGATCGATCACCACCACTGTTGATCGATCAATTCCATACTTAGTGATCGATCAACACCCTTGGTGATCGATCACCAATGTCGAGTTTTCAGTCATTAATGGAGTTCACCAACCAAATTTTTCTAACTTATTTTTCTTCTAAAAATCCACTAAAATCTTAACTATTCATATAAAACCTATATTTAGGGCATCCAACTGCCCATTTTTAAACAAGGGAGCTCACCTCTATGTGGGCCCTTTCGGGGTTTCGGCAAACACTCCGGATGAGGGTTTCGGATCAAGCTCTCGGAGTTTTATCACAGCTACAACTCGAATAGACTAAGCTCCGCTTCGCATCGACATCGCAGTACCTTCCCAGACTCAATGTGGACCGTCGTATTCGGCCCCCCCTTCACACTCTTATGTCAAACAAATATATAACCTAGGTATTCCTAACCTAGTTTTCTCAAAGAAACTATTCAACCTATATCCTAGTTGCAGATCTCAAAGGGGAGAGAAGGAGGAGAAGAAGAAGGTAACCATTCCAACCCTCTTCCTTCTCTTATAAGCTACCAACTGAAATATCTTAGATATTTCAGTTGCTTCTCAAATTTGATTTCGGTGTGAAACACCAACATGTCGATACGGCGTAGTGTACCGTCTCAACATCGTACTCAACTCGGATCGACACGAGTTTTTCATACGTGAACTAACCTACTTATAGGCTAATACTATTTCCATTAATATTATTTTCAAAGTTTTAAATTTTCTGTCTTGATTTCCGTGCCAAGCACGTACATCGATGCGGTTAGTTTCTGGTTCAAATTTTCTGGGTCATTACAGTTTCGATCGATCAAAATTTTCGATCTCTTTTCCCGAATTGTTGTCTTTACGTCTGATTTCCTCTTCTTCATGGGCCGTTTGAAAGCCCATTTATGGGTCCATTTCTTCCTTGTTGATTTTCTTCAATTGGCTCGGTCACGATCCAAACATGCAGATCTGAATTCCCCGTCAATCTCCTCGACTTTGAAAAAATTCGACCTCGAACTTTGGTCGACATCGATAAGTGGTATCAAGCATGTTTGTTCCCCCTGGATCTCGAACTTTTGAATGGTCTCGGACTCGGGAGGGACGATCACAGATGTCTTTGCTTCAATGACTACGGGCTCGGTAGGGCCGATCATGGATGCTTGGACTTCAACGATCGTGGGCTCTTCGACAGTTTCGAAATCTACCACGGTCTCTGCAACTGGTATGAACTCTTCCATCGGACGTTGTTCCGACACAAGATCAAGGCGAACAACTGGATCTGAGTGAACAACGGGCGCCAGCAGTTCTTCCATAGGCATGGAAGTACTTTGACTTACTATAGGTTCGGAATCTTCCACCGATACAGATACAAGCACGGGTTGGGCTTGATTTCTTGAATGGGCTTTAAGTCAACGAACACAGGTTTTGAAAGCTTAAATATCAAAGCTTCCTGTCTTACCGTTATGATTTCCTCTTGTAGTTTGAGGAGAAAATCTTCAAGAAATTCTTGAACGAGACTCCTGTTTAGTGTCTCTACTATTTGATGTATATTTGTTAACTCACGTCTAATCTCAAGAGTAAACGCTTGATCATATAAGGTTGGCCAATATCGAGGTGTTGAATCCAAATACCTCAGACTCTGCGATCTAGTTTTCACTGTCTCCCATGCTTATTTAATCTTATCAATCGTCTGATACAAATCAAGGAACTTTCGCCGATTCACGAATGATCCCATTCTAGCCATCATGAATCCATTCAACTCATGCAATGCTTCGATAAATTGTTCTTTACTCATGACGGACGGCCTGCACTGATACCAAATTGACGCTGGACGAACGCTAAAGTAGTAAAATCCCGTGTGGAAGGGATTTTAGGGTATTCAAACCTTTCATTAAAATAAAAATAAAAAGAAGAATAAGATAGAAATCTTCGAATTCGTTCCAAAGAGGCTTGTCGGCTTCACGCCAACGGGTTTTCCGAAGCTTCACGCCACTGCTGTACGTCAGCTTCACACCAAGTCGCACAAGAAACGGTTGCTCACTCCTCAATGTTTGAAGGATTCACTCCCTCGATTGAAAACTTTTTACAAGCTCTCTAGGGTTTGCACAAAAGTAATTCTCTTTCATTCAATAATCAACTCCTTAATAAAGTGTTTGCAATGCCTTTATATAGGCTAAAAAAACTCTAAACGAATATTAACTAAAAGACAATTAAACCCCTAATGTGTAAAGTTCGAATTTAAAAGTTTAAAGCAACTAAAACTGCTCGGCGTGATTTCGATCGATCGAAATTGAAAATCGATTGATCGAAATTGAATTTTATTCGATCGAAATTCTCATATACATAAAATATTGCTGTTGACATTTCGATTGATCGAAATAGGGTTTCGATCGATCGAAATTTTCGATCTCCTTTCCCGAATTGTCGTCTTTACGCCTAATTTCCTCTTCTTCATGGGCCGTTTGAAAGCCTATTTATGAGTCCATTTCTTCCTTGATAATTTTCTTCGATTGGCTCAGTCACGGTCCAAACATGCAGATTTGAATTCCCCATCAAGCTGCTATAAAAAGGGATAGGCTGATGTAGAAAAAGGCAACAACAACTAAGGTTAGAAACTGAGAAGGTTAGTTTATACTTGCAAATTATATTTTTGATTTATGGGGGTTTCTGATCTGGGCTAAATAATCTCTGCTTCATGTTGTCTTTCATCAGCTGAAGCCAACCAAAGAGTAGTAAAAAAAAGGGCTTCAAGGTACATTGATCTTCAAACTGCCCTCTCTTAACTGTTAAGAACCTAGAGGCTATAAAGAACTACCAATAACGGTCTTTCATCAGCTATAAAGAACTACCACACTACAAAAAATAAGACTAATAGCTATAAAAAAAATTGCTGCTAATAGTCTTATTTTTTGTGAATCTAGGAAAATGGAAATGGGAATTAGAGAGCAATAACAAAACATTAAACAAAACCCACAAGGAAAAAAGTTTTAAAAAACAAGAAAAAACAATGGAATTCTGCAAAGTAGAAGTGGATGAGGCCATACCGATGACCAGGAATCATCTTCTCTTAATCCCACAAAAGTTTGTAATTTTTTTTTCCTATAGGGATTTTTATATTTTTTGCTTTTTCAAATGCTTGAGCTTTGTACTTTCTATCTTTTCTTTTCTTTTGTTTATGCTGGCTGGCCTACTAGCTGTTGTTGGTATGCCTGATTTTGTTGCAAAACGTAATATTAATGTTGTTGTTGCTATGCTGTTGTTGTAGCAAAACCCCAGTTGTTATAGTAGGCTGCTGTTGTTATGCCTGTATACTAGCTATCCTAGGAGAAGCTCCTGCTAAGCTGATGCTGTTATAGTGGCTGCTACGCTGCTGTTATAGTGGCTCTAAATCTGTGAACTAAACAATGTTGTATTCACTACAAATTGAAGTATTTGACTCATATATATCCATAGTGACCAAATTCCCCGATTTATTGAAAAGGTTGTGAATAATTCGCAAATATTTGAATTTGGATTATTCACAATTTTTGAAAAAATCTTATATTTTCTGAATAAATCACTAATTTTCCGGCTTTGTCCCAATTTTTTCCCGATTTTGGTAAAAACTTTTGTTTCAATGTTTATAATTTGTAATTAAGATATTTTATAACTTTTCTTTTTTATTTTCTGAATTTTGACCCTTTTTTCTAGAAATTGATGATTTTGCCAGATTTTTTCCAAGCCGATTTATTCCTGAACCCCGGATTGGTCACTATCCATATATCTACGTATTTATAATTTGGGACCGACTACTGACGGGGGCTTAAATGACCTATTAAGTGCAATGTCCTCATTATACCAAAATTTAGGGGTACCCCCAAACCTGCATTAAACCATCACAGACCAATAGGCAAGAAGAACAGGTGAGAAGTATGATAATAATCACACAAATAATGGTCATTCATCTATCATATGTGCAAGAGGGCAGATTCACAAGTAAAACACATGAAAAACTAATTTTTTTTTAATGGCAGAGTGTTTATTACACTTACTGAAAGCAAAAGTAAATCCTAGAGCATCCTAAAAACAAACTAGACCCGAAAATAGAAATCAGCATAATTCCTAAAACATAAATCATGAAGAAAAATCTAAAGCTTCCTAAAGACTCCTACACTTCTTGAGCATTCCCATCATTACTCGATCCTGGCTTGGGTTTCGGAAAGGCGAAATTCCACATTGCATCAGTGATCCTGCCAGGAGAAGATGGATCTGGAGTCACTGAAGGAGGAGGTGGTGTGCAAGGCAGAGATGATGGTGGTAATGGAGTTCTAGGTGGGAGAGTTGTGGAGTGTGCGATGTCATTATGGGTCCAAATCGATCATTTCAACATTGTTGAAATCAATTGGCTGAGGTAGCTCCTCCCGCCGATCTCGTTTCCTTGCTGGCTCCTCAGACAAGATGATTGGATCAAGATCTATCATTTCCACGTCCTTGAGATCAATTGGTTTTGGGGCCTTCTCAAGGTTCATCTTCTTTCTAGCCGATTCTTTCCATAAGGAGTGAATGTTGGTTCCAGATCAACCATCTCCACGTTTTTGAGATCAACGAAAGCAGATGGTCCGTCACATCACTCTCTTTTTCTTGCAAATCCTTTCATTTTTTTTATGGTTGCGCGTGTTCAAAATCGAGTTCTAGCCATTGATGATTAAAGGTGAAGAGCAGAGATAAAGATGGAGGGAAAAGATGATGTCGAGAAGACGGGGAAGTTTAAGCTAAAGAAGTTTATTTAAAAGAAGGGAGAATGAAGAATCCTAATAAACCTAACATTCTAAAATTAATCCTATCAAAAGAAAGAGGGAAAGAATCCTAAGCTACGCAAAACTATTCCACCTAAACAAGAAAAAGAATCCTACCAAACTAGTCTTCTAAGAAGAGTCCTACCAAATATGAAATTCTTGAAAATTCGGGATAATTGCACAGTCAATTGGTCGATCGAGAGTACGCGTCTCAGAGCAAATAAACTGCTCAAATATATATGCTCGATCGATCAACAGTGCTACTCGATCGATCAAGAATATAAACAAGTCGTTCAGAACAGAGGCGATTTCCTTTGGTTTTCTGAGTTTCGATCAATCGAACTAGAGTTTCGATTGATCGAATGATAAAATGGTGCACAAATTTGAACCCGAAATTAAAACTTTTCATTGATTTTCTTCTTCTTTTTACATTTCCACTACCATCAACCTTCTAAACAAACCCCAAAATAAAAATCCTAAACTTCTAAAACAACCTAAATTACTAGAATAAAAAAAACACCAAAAAGAAAGGAAATCCCAACACTAATCACCATCATCATCCTCTTCAGCCTAGTGCGCCCGAGCTCTCATTTCATCATAGCTTTCAGGCCACGTTCGTTGTCCCATTTGATGCAGAAAGGAGTGATTGTAGAAACTTCAACATAGAGTTCGATTCACTAGTTGCTGCTGCTCGTCAATCAAAGAATTGACTTGAGCTTGGAGGGGATCAAGGGATACTCGAGGAGGTGGCTAGGTGGTGGCAGCATCGGCCGGAGCAACAGGCACTTCCCTTTGAATGTTCTTAAGAAGGCGCATGCTTTTGTTCCACTGTGTTATCCCAAAATGATAGAAGCTCAGTTCCCCGCCCTCATCATCCCGGTAAAAAGTAAAACCTAAATGTTTCAGGAGGTGCATCACCATGTGTGGGAAGTATATTAGGGCAGTGTCGTTATGGCCGGGGTTGGTGATTTCATGATGACACCACCACATCAAATCTTGTAAAATAGCCGGCATATTGATCCAAGTGTTTGTGTAGGCGTCGTACAGCCCTTTCACTTGATCTCTCTAAGACATGCCCCATTGGACAGAGATTTGAGCAAACGATGATATCCCAAATAATGTTTGGTGCAGGAGCACATGGTGGCGTTTCTCAAAGAATAGATTCCACAACACATGTCGTCAATCATCTCATTTTGAGTGGCGGTATTCTCTACCGTAAGGGGGTGATTGAGTGGACCATCACAAAGGACATTGAAAGCGTCGGCGATTGTCTCTAGGTATATCTCTTTTCGCCAACCGTCAATCGTGATGGTGAAGTGGGCATCGATTGAAGCGGATATCCACACCATATTCTAATAGAATAATCGGACGAGGCGCTCAGAGACCTTGGTGGAAGGTAGTGCCGTCAAGAAGTTCAAATGAAGGGCGTCCACGTTCGTGATTGAAGTGACGCAATCAAGGAGTCTGCGGAATGCAGACATATCGAAGAAGTTCTCCGATGCGAGCTCTTGATTTGCGTAATGCCCCCTGGGCATCTCCTTATTCATTCCTTGTGGTCGGTGAGGTAGCCTAGCTGGAACAGCAAATGTTGATGCCATCGAGAATGTCGGGAATGTCAGAGAATATTAGAGGAAAAGAGAGAGAAAGCACAAGGGAATGAGGGAAAAGAAAGGACTTTCGTCCTTAAATAAGTGTAAAGGACCCCTTCGAACTCAGTCGCACCTCCTCAATTCGATTGATCAATTTCTATAATCGATTGATCGAACTGCACATTGAAAAGGCGTGGCTCTAAAGCCGCTTTAAAAAACGGTCAGGTGCGCGTTTTTAATAAAATCGATCGATCGACTAATGTGTTCGATCAATCAACTTTGACGTATGTCCACTTCCCAAGAAGTTGAAAAGACGCGACAATAAAGTCGTGTTGGAAAACAAATCAACGCTTGGACTTTTAATTAAATTGATCAATCGAGTGTACACATCGATTCATCGAGTACAAGGAAGTCAACATCCAAAAACTTAAAAGGACGCGACAATAAAGTCGCGTAGCAAAATGTTTAGACGCATGCGTTTTCACATGAATTTGATTGATAGAATTATTGTGTCGATCGATCGAAACCAACAATCAATTGATTTATGCAGAGAATCCGATTGATCAACAGTAAATGTCGATTGATCGCTTTTGTCAGCAATTATACATATCACTTTTTTTATTATTTATTTATTTATTTATACATCAATCAAATTCATGTGAAAACGCATGCATCTGAACGTTTTGCTGCGCGACTTTATTGTTGCGTCCTTTCAAGTTCTTGGATGTTGACTTCCCTGTACTCGATCAATCAACGTGTACACTAGATTGATCAATTTAATTAAAAGTCCAAGCTTCGATAAGTTTTCCAGCACAACTTTATTGTCGCATCTTTTTAACTTCTTGGGAAGTGGGCATGCATCAAAGTCCATTGATCGAGCACATTAGTCGATCGATCGACTTTATTAAAAACCCGGCACCTGAACGTTTTTCAGAGCGGCTTTAGAGTCGCGTCTTTTTAACTTCTTGGTAAGTGGCATGATTCAAAGTCAATTGATCGAGCACATTAGTCGATCGATCAACTTTATTAAAAACGCGGCACCTGAACGTTTTTCAGAGCGGCTTTAGAGTCGCGTCTTTTCAATGTGCAGTTCGATCAATCGATTATAAAAATCGATCGATTGAACTGAGGCGATGTGACCGAGTTCGGAGGGGTCCTTTACACTTATTTAAGGACGAAAGTCCTTTCTTTTCCCTCATTCCCTCGTGCTTTCTCACTTTTCCTCTAATATTCTCTGATATTCCCGATATTCTCGATGGCACCAACATTTGATGTTCCCAATAGGCTACCCCACCGACCACAAGGAATGAATAAGAAGATACCCCAGAGGGCATTACTCAAATCGAGAGTTCGCATCGGGGTACTTCTTCGATATGTCTGCATTTCACGGACTCCCTGATTGCGCCACTTCAATCATGTATGTGGACGCCCTTCATCTGAACTTCTTGAGGGCACCACCTTCCACCAAGGTCTCTGAGAGCCTCGTCCGATTATTCTACCAAAATATAGTGTGGGTATCCGCTTCAATCGAAGACCATATCGACGCCCACTTCACCATCACGATTGACGGTTGATGAAAAGAGATATACCCAGAGACAATTGTTGACGCTTTCAATATCCTTTGTGATCGTCCACTCGATCACCCCCTTGCGGCAGAGATTACCGCCACTCAAAATGAGACGATCAACGACATGTGTTGTAGAATCTATTCTTCGAGAAACGCCACCATGCGATATGTGTTCCCGTGCCAGACATTATTTTGGGATGTCATCGTTTGCTCAAATCTCTACCCGAGGGGCCATGTCTTAGAGCGAACGGGAGATCGGCTGAAGGCGTTGTACGGTGCCGACGCAAACACTTGGATCAATGTGCCGGCTATTTTGCACGATTCGAAGTGGCGGTGTCATCATGAAGTCACCAACCGTGGTCGTAACGACATCACCCTAACATACTTCCCATTCGCCCTAATATACTTCCCACACATGGTGATGCACCTCCTGAAACACTTAGGTTTTACTTTTTATCGAGATGATGAGGGCGGGGAACTGAGCTTCCATCGTTATGAATGAGCTGAATACACACCCCTCCATGAGCCGAACGTCTCCCTGTGGTTCCCGGTTAATTTGCCATCCCTCCTCTTCTCCCCCGCATGTAGCGCTGAAATTTTGACCCGCAAGACATTTATATTCTCACCAATGTACGGCAACAACTTTCCCAATAAAGTCTGGTTTGTCCTCCTGAGGGTCCTAACACCAATGCCTCCATCCATGAGTCAAAATCTCGGACCATACCGGTACCTATAGTCTGCTACGTACCGGTATGGCTGGCCATTGGTACAAGTACATTGGGTTTGTATCGCTGTCCAGTGGTACAGTATATGTACTTTTTTCATTGTATCACTGACACAGTAAAGGTATCGGCAATATCGATACGTATCAACTCGGTTTTGATGGTGGACGATATGTATCCGAAAACAGAGATTTTGACCCATGCCTCCATCGTGTTTTAGTAATTGACACACCTTTCTGTTAACCAAGTGAAATTTTTGGCTATCTCCTGATCCTTCCCATAGGAAGTTTCTCTAAATCTGTTCCGATCTATCATTGGCTGTCAAAGGAAATTCAAGCATAGACTTGAAGAAAACTGGAAGATTTGGACAAGAGTAAGTCTACCCCTACTAGATAATAAATTTTGTTTCTATGAAGCTAAAAACACTCTATACATGCAAAAAAGAAGAAAAAAATGAAAAACAAAATACTAGCATGGTGAAGGGTTTATATATTCATCAATCATTTTTAAAAAAATGTATCGACTAAACAAGCCTTCTAAAATCAACTTACGTTGCGAAATCAGAACGCCTTTCAAAATGAAGCGTATCTCCTGAAATCATCAAGCCTTGCAAGATTAGTGCTTTGCCGTTTCTCTCTCTCTCTCTCTCTCTCTCTCTCTCTGGTTGAGTCTAAGTCCATTGTCTAACAACAACAAAAAGAAACATAAATAATTGTAAAAATCTTCCCAGATAATATAATAATTGCAGTGTTATGAACAACCTCGATGGCAGTTGTGCTTTATCTTTTCAAACTTCTATCAACCATCCATAAATAAGAAAATTTTAAAATGTTTTGTAAAAAATTGATTGGATTGCATGAAATATGTTTGTACATAATTATACGCCTTTAAAAATAATAACATAAAAATTTATAAAAATATTAACAAAATTATGCTCAAGCAAAAATACAACACAAAGCCTAAGTAAAATCAACAAAAACCTAACAATCATTTACTTTCTCAATTATGTATCAAGCAGGTGGTAATGTCGAAATCTTAGTTGTGACACCATTATCACCACAACTTTTTTTTTGATCGGTAATCACCACTGCTTTTAAAAGCATCACACAAACATATGTAACATTTTCCTTCCTCACATTCATGAAACCAGAAACAACACTAACCAATTGGTTTTTATGTCGTGCTTTTTTAATGAAAATTGAATGATAAAGTTACAGAATAAGACTGAAAGAAGTAGGAAAAGAAGAATATGAATAAGAAAATAATAATTAATAAACTCACTGAGTGAGAGTGAGAGTGAGAGAGAAAGAGCTTGAGCCTGTAGCACAATTGAAGGTAGACAAAATTGCAACCTCAAGGTCACAGGTTTGCGCTCAGCTTACCTATGAAAAAGAGAGGGGTTGAGATATATCTGATCAAATCACAATTTTTTTCGTATAAACTTGGAGAGAGGGAGTTTTAATAAGAGTTGGTATTCGGTGTTCTTCCTTGCAACAAAGGGCATTTAATTCCTCGAGACCAAAGTGATGAGAATTTTAGGATGGATTTTTTCCAAAACCATCAGGCTTGAGATCTCTGGCGTAAAACGGCTACAAAGGAGGGGTGTATAATTCAAATGCTCATACGTTGCAGTCAAATTCATCGTTTTTAGTGTCAATCTCCCAACTTTGTGGATACATGAAAAATTTTAGCATAAAATTGAGAGAAAGGTCATAGACGTAATTTCTATATTATGCCCGCTCATAAATTTTTATTCAATTCTTGATACTTTTACCCATTGAAAGGAGGGAGATTGACCTATGCACCTTTAATATGTATGGCCTTGCACGTAATGCAAACTTTGTGGGTTGAAGACACAAAAGGATACAAGGGGGGTTGGTCAATACAAAAGGGCTACAAAGGGGCGTTTTTGCAAGAGGAGGTAATATTAGGTGTGAGGCTTTAAACATTATAAGGGCCACTCTTCCTTTATGAAGCAGGTCAAATCTTAGAAAATGCGTAGATCTCTATGAATGAAAATAAGAGTGAATATGATATCGACCTTTTAATGACTTGATGCTTGAAATTTTTATCCCTGTCTAAAGCTTAGGATAGGGAGATTGATTTGTGCCTCTTTTGTGGTGAATGGTTTCTGCGCATAATACCAACTCTTGGCAAAACATTTTTGGTTATTAAAGTCATCACAAAATTCCTGTCCTTACACCAAAGGTGATGTAGTGTCTAGTGACTAATTTTCTTAGAATAAATGGGTACCTTGGTAGTTGTTGATATGATATATAAATAAATATATATATATATATATATATATATATATATATATATATATATATATATATATATATATATATATAAGGGAAATGATCAACTTACTCAATTCACGCTCGAGTCATGCATGACCCGAGCAGGTGACCATCTGATTGTGGTCAAACATTGACCGTGACGTGATTTGATTGTCACCTGCTCGAGTCATGCGTGATTCGAGTCAGGTGATCATTACCCCTATATATATATATATATATATATGAGTGCGAAAATGATATGATTTTAACCTTCAACTATTTTGTGCGCATTTTCGCTAAGCAGAAATTATTTATTTTACTGTATTTTCGGCTGTCTGGTGGGATAATATTTTTTTGGCACTCTTGAAATTAATCATTTTACTGCTTTGCTACACTTCAACTCTGTTGTTATCTCCTTTTGGCATTTATCTTTAGCAGTTTTTTAGGATAGGATCAAAAGTAGGTAAAATGTTAACCATATTAATGCTGTATTTTAACTTCCTACATTGTATTTTTTTTCATTATTTATGTGTTTGATTTGTCATCTTTTCGGCCTCGTTCGGGTGTTTCCTGGTTTTTCCCAGAAAAGCTCAGATTTTGCTCAGATTTTGGACACTCAGATTCCTGACAGATTCTTAGCAAACTCAGATTCCTGGTTTTCACCATATGCGTTCTTTAACCACTCAGATTCCTGACAGATTCTTACAAAACTCAAAATCCTTTGTTCTTAAACCACTCAGATTCCTCTCAGAAAATCCTCAGAATAGCTTCAATCAGTGGTTATACTACGACCGTAGAAACGTGATCTTAATCATCTGTTTATGTGCCGTACTCGAATTTCTCTCAAAATTTACGGGCAACCAATCGAGATGGGGCTGAACATATTTGACGGAGTCTTTTTTCGAATTTGATTTAATTACTATTATTTTTAAAATGGGTCCCTAACACTACCATTGCACGATTGTACGGCGTCGTCACCATAAGGAGTCGGAGCTGAGTATGACAACCATGTGACGGTGACCCTCACCTCGAGAAGAGTCATTTGGGATACGATACACAACCCATATGATTTGCTTACACGAGAAATAATAAAATATGAAAAGAGACAAGCTTCATATTGAGAATTATAAAGAAATCACAAAGGACTACCATACATAAATAACCAAAGTGGATAGGAGAACAATAAACATAAAAAGCCAAACACTCATTTAAGAAACAGATCTATGTCACGACGAAGACTACAATATAAAATCAATAATTCTAAAGATAGATATGAGAAAAGGGATATCGACTGCATTAATAATGCATCATTTTATCATTTTAAGAGTCGCCATCGATTAAAGTCGCCTTTATACACGATTATATTAAAAAAAAAATTATGTAATCGATAACGATTACTGCATCGAAATCGATGCCGATTACATAAAAAAAAAAAATTAATTAATTAATTAATTAATTAATTAATTAATTTTTATTTTTTTTTATGTAATCGATAACGATTCTGTACCGAGTCGATCCCGATTCTGTACTGAGTCGTCATCGATTACATAAATAAAAAATAAAAAAAATAAAAAAAATTTATTTTTTTTTTTATTTTTTTTTATTTTTTTTTTTTTTATGTAATCGATAACGATTCTGTACCGAGTCGATGCCGATTCTGTACTGAGTCGTTATCGATTACATAAAAAATAATAATAATAATAATTTTTTTTTTTTTTTTAAATAATTTTTTTTTTTTTTATTTTTATTTTATGTAATCGATGATTTACTCAAGATAATCGGATCGACTCGATCTTCGTCATCGATTCTGAGCCATGTGAATGTACCGCAAAGGGAATCGGAGGCAGATGGAGGCAGGTGTTTTTGAATCGAGGCTGGCCCCTACCTATCGCCATGGATGGTTGGGGAAGACGATGCAGTAGCTTCAAAGAAGCTACTGCGTAGCTGGGGAGGACACATAGTTTTGATCAGCTGCATAGATGGATGAAGAGTATACTTCACCAACCCAGATTCTGAGCTCAGAATCTGAGCTAATCCGAGAGGTTTGGTCGGACGACCAAACGTCGTTTTCACTCAGAAAACACTCAGATTCCCGCTTCCCAAAATTGGCTCTCGAATGTGGGCTTTGCTCAGATCTTACAAAAAAACTCAGAATCTGCCCAGATTCTGAGTATTTTGGGTTACTGAACGAGGCCTTCATGTTTGGGAAATTTACCTAACTATTCAATATGCCATTTTATGCAAAATGTATAGATGTCCCAATATCAATTTTCTCATCTTTCTTAGCTTGATATTTTATACAATTCACTATCTCTTACTCCTTGTTCTATCTTTGAGTCAGTAAACCTGATACCGCTCTTATTGCTTCCTTGGATGCTACGGTTTATCTAGTCAAGAGTAATTCTTGGAAGGTCCACTGGTCATTCTCATCAGGCCCTCCACTTTCTTCTTCACATCAAGCTCTTCCTGACCCTAATAAAGATGATGCTTATGCCTCTGGGTTTGGTGAACAACCTAGTACAAAGTCTGATCTGAATGACGACTATTTTGTAGATATTGGAGATGATTGGAACTTGTATATGCATAACAAGCACTTTGGTAGAATGGTATGTTTGCAAGTATTGTTAGATATGATATTGTGACAGAATATGGCTTTTTTTTTTTTTTTTTTAAATACGCATATAATATGTTTTTTTGCCACAACGTACTAAACACGTATAATACCCGTATTTTTTAATAAAACACTTATTTTCATGTAATTCGCATATTTCCTTATTAAACACGTTTTTCATGTACTTAACATTTTTTCCTGTATGTCACCGTAGTTTTAAGGTATGTTACCGTACTTTTAGAAAACTGTTTTAATACTTTTTAAAAATTTTAATATTATCTCGTTTTATTCCCGATTTTTCCATTCTTTGCGGCTTCCCTATATTACATTTTTTTTACCTTTCTGTTTTCTCCCTTTTTTTGTGTTTTTTCCCCGTATTTTGCGGTTTTTTCTGATTTTCTCGCTTACCGAATTAAACCCGTACCCGTATTTTGTCACATTGTATGAAACAATTTCCCTACCATTATTGCATTATGGACTTACCTCTGTTGCTCTTTTTTATGTTTCAGAAACTTCCGATGACAGTAAAAGAATATGTCAACAGCATGCCACACATATCAGACGATGGAGTTACTCTTGGGTAAAAAAAGAGTACCGTTTTTCTTGTTGATGCCAAGACAGGAAATTTGATACATAACTATGTTTCACCTGCTACTCGCTCAATATTAGGGTCGACAACTAATGGTGAAGACCTTGTTTTATCTAAACAAAAAGTTGACGAGATGATGAAATCAAGTGGTGGGAATGTAAATACAGTTGAGCCGCTTTTCCTCACAAGGACAGATTATGCTTTGCAGTCATTTGCACCAAACTCGGAAAAAGTTTTGTGGAATATGACGGTTTCTGAAATTGGCGCTGCATTTCTTTGTCAAGGAATTTCAGATTTTGATAAAAAAAAGATACGCTTGGTGTGGAATATGAAGGTGATTTTGAGATGTCGTTGCCATGTCGAACTAAGGCTATTGTCAACCGTTCTCGTGATAATAATCTTTTAAAGTCAAATTTGGACTTCTCTAGGTTTGATAAACTAGCTGAGGCACCCGCACCCCCTCCTGAAGCTATTGTCAACCGTTCTCGTGATAATAATCTTTTAAAGTCAAATTTGGACTTCTCTAGGTTTGATAAACTACCTGAGGCACCCGCACCCCCTCCTGACAGTGGAGTGCTCGCTCTACCTTCTCCGTCTGCTCAAAATCCCAGAGTCTGGAATACTAGTGAAAATAGAAGACCTCTCGATAAGTCGGACAACTCATGTGAAAATGAACATAGCTGTCTTGTGACAGTTGATGGGAGTGGCATTGATAGACAGGATGAGACAGGCACATTTCCTGAGGTTATTTATGGTGTTCTTGTATCATGTATTGTTCCAGTATCATATATTTCCCCACTGTTTCTTATCTTGGTTCTATCTTGGTATTATCTAATGGGAAGAAAGCATTCTAAATCTGATAAGCAATTAATTGATTCGAGAGGGAGTCAATCTGTAGCTGCCAAAAAGGCAAAAATCTTGGAGACCTGGAAACAATACGAATATTTCTTCCATTAATAGGGCATGATAAACACCGAAACTCTAAACAAACTCGACTTCGTTGACTCAATAATATCCTATATATTTATACATAATATTAATTTTTTTAAAATATTTAATAATTTATATATATAGAAACTTATTCGCATTACTTGAGAAACTCGGAAAAACTGAAAACAAGCTATACGTCGAGTCCACTTGAAACGTAGCCGGATCTGAGTCTACTCTGCAGAGTTATGTGTGACTCGACCGAGTTTTTTAACCCATGCGAAGTGGCAAATCGTTTGTTTTGATACAAGCAACTTTTGTTGTTTTTTGGGTAGCCAACGAGTGGTGGATTTGGCTCATTTGGTGGTGAGCAAGTGGCCGGGCGAGGGCGTAGAGGGGAGCGATACTTTGGAAGAGTTTTGCAAAACGAGCCCCGAAACGGTCGAGTACAAAGTCTATGAAGCTTAATTTTTCACATTCTTTTTAATTCTAAGATATGTTAGCGCTTCTAGTGTCTTAAATCAATGGTCAGAAATGCTCAAGTCATGCGAGGCCTACAGCTTCTAACTTGTGATGCTTCTCTTTAACTAAAAATTAGGTGAAAGAGAGGTTATAGGCTGAATCTAGTGCTTCTAATCCATAAGTATCTAGTTTTCTCACCTTTTAGTCATTAGAAATAATCTGTTAGCCAGGATTCTCAAAGTATGCCCATGAATGATGAATCCATGATCATGGTCATTTTTGGGGATGTTGCCAAGTGCAATCAACATCTGACCTAGGGCTGTCAACCGGTCGGGTCAAGCCAGGTGGATCAAAAATTTTGCTGCCCAATAAGAAAATCGCAAATTCCCTTCCTGACCTGACAAGAAAACCTAACCTGGTCCGGTAAATATCCCCTATTTTTTACACTTCTTTCATAAAACCTGGCAAATACCCGACCCATGGTCGATCCAAGCCAACTTGAAAGTTAGATCGGATGTCTTATATCCGATCCGCTCTCGACCAGGTAAAATATTGGGTCAGGTCGGGTATCGGGTCAACTCGACCCGTTGACAGCCCTAATTTGACCGTATGATAGGAGGACCGAACTTCAACATCTATTGTGAGAAAGATTGCAACAAAAAAAGATCTCCATTGTCTAATTCAAGGCAAT
This sequence comes from Chloranthus sessilifolius, assembly GCA_021018995.1. Lineage (NCBI taxonomy): Eukaryota > Viridiplantae > Streptophyta > Magnoliopsida > Chloranthales > Chloranthaceae > Chloranthus > Chloranthus sessilifolius. The sequence continues at coordinate 178,192,115 of CM037585.1, read as the reverse complement.
CAACCAAGCTCACGGTAAAAAATGTTGCTCATCCTTACCAAATATTCGGTTTACAGCCAGTCTGTTTCGGGGGATGCTACTGTCCCGATAGAGATGTCTTTCGTCTCAATCTTTCACACAAGGACTTTTGAGATTATGGGCATAGCATCAGACGGCCAGATTTTGATTCCAGATGGCACACATCCCGAAAAGTGCTCCGAGAACCATGTTTAATGTATGCCATCATAATGTTCATTTTTTGTAATTGTGTGCCACATAGAATCAAAATTTGACCATATGATGGTTGGATCATGATCTCAAGATCTATTGTGAGAAAGATTGGGATAAAAAAGAATAGCAATTGTCTGGTTCAAAACAGTCAACAGTTGTTAACTTTGGTTAGTACGGGATATTCAGTATTTTGTGGGGGCTTAGTAGCAGCCACCCTTTTTTCACTACTTTCCAATTCCAAACGAGGTATTCAATTGCTGCATTTCTACAAACTAGAGTTCAAAATCAAATAGTGTCGCTATACTTAGAATTTTATTCTTATTACTAGTGTTTCTAGTAAAAAGGCACGTTCAAATGCACGTGGACATTAGGACCTTTAAATGATTGAACTTGATTTTTAGACATCTATCGGGTGATTTGAACATAAAAAATAAAAAAAAAATATTTCAAATGTTCATTACCATGTTTTATGATTTATTAAAGACCAAAAAAAAAAAATACTAATTACTATGTTTCATATGTCTTCATTATGTATGATTTAAAATTATAAAAAAATTAATAATATATATATATATATATATATATATATATATATATATATATATATATATATATATATTACTTATATTGTCAACTATAGAACATGAAGAAACAAAATAAAAAACTAACAAATAAATACAATCTGGAAAATACAATTGAAAATGGGTATTTATTCCTTCTCGACTTTAACTTTATTGAGGATTTTATTGTCTTCATCATCCATAATCTCGATTTAATGCTTTGACATATGTATGACCTTGTAAGACGATTTTCGTAAATCGTATCGTGCACTGACTTGAAAGAAATACTCATTTTCGAAATATTTATTCATATGAATTTGAAATTGTTTATCTCTATCCTGCATATAATAAAACATAATTAGTCGTAATTTTTTTTATAAGAAAATATAAGAAAATAAAAAATGTTACCTTTAATTTTAAAAATATAAGATCTTCCTAAGAAGTACCAATAAAAATTTTTGCTTTATTTTGAAATAATGTGAGCCATATTTCTCTACTCTCATCACCAAAATATATATTGATAATTAGTTCTGGACTTAAATTACAAACTTAAATAGAATTAATAAGTCTATTTATATTAAAGTTATTACTGCAACGTGTATTCTACATTCTGATTTTTACACTTGTTACATTCAGCTTGTTTTTCTTTTAAAATAACTCTTGTTTTGAATATATTGCATGCGGGGTACCAAAGATCCTTATCTTGATGCATGCTTCTAATTGAAACTTTGCAATAATAGTATAAAATATAAATATATAAAAATATATTATTTAAAAATAAAATAATAGATAAAATAATCATTCTAGAAAAAAAATTTATAACTTATAGTTAAGGTTAATACCTCAAATGGTGAAGAGAGTTTACAGTTGACTATTTCGTTAAGTGAAACTTGCTTCACATAATGAAAATATTATTTGAATTTAATTCAAATGAACTTTTTCTTTTATGATTGAGACCTGTATTGCGCCTTTTTTTTTTTGAAATATAAGAATTATTAAGACTTCGAAAAAAATTAAGGAAAAAATATTATAACATTATATTACCATTTTTTATATCTTCAACTCTTGGTATGTGTGCTGATAATATTTAGTACCAAATGAGTGAAAGGTCAAAAGTGAACTTTCACTGATTTGTGTGTTCATAGACAGTCATGCGCATCCCAAGGCTTGACCATTTGGACAAAAGGAGATTGACCAAAGTGCAGCCTCTAGCACTCGGGTTGGGTGTCTAATACCAGCTCTTTAGCGTAGTAGGGAACACAAATAGAAACTTGGGTGTACATTACTTTATAATAAAAGCAATGCCCAAACAATACGATATAATAAAAAATTAAAAGCCAAAAAAAAAAGAGGAAGGCACAGCTATCGCTACATATATTTCTAACTAAGAACGGAACAAGAATGAGAAGATAAATTGTGTTTATAAAAGCGTATAAGATGTACTAAAAGACAAAAACAAAATAGGAAGACAATGTTGTTTGTACATATTTATCTACTCGACACGAATGAAAGGAGGAAAGAGAAGGAAAAAATAATTTGTGTCAACAAAAACTCAAATCTAAATCAGAACCGTCATTAGTTTCACAAGGCCATCTCTGTTTCAATAGCCTTCCTTTGTATCATTAAAAATTACAGCAGCGTCCAAATCTCTCCTGCTTTGGTCCAATTTTGATTGCCTTATGGCCTAAGCAAGGCCATATTCATCCAGAAAGAAATTATTGATAGATTATTTACTTATTATTCCTGCTTTGGAACCATTTTGATAGGCTGTTGCTTAAATGTGGCCAATAAGTTTGCGTCAGCCCGACATGAACCCGAGCCTGGTGGACTACAGCTTACCCTTTTTTATGTGCGAGCTTAGCCTAGTCCCTACCCTGGAATTCGGTTTGCTGTCACGGACTAATTTGGGCATGCAGCTGACATACTTGTCTATGCCCGAGCACAACCTTTGGCAAAATAGACAAGCCCAAGCACAGCCTCTCCAGCATAGAGCATGGGTCGGATGTCATGGCCCGGGCTTAATGTAGCTAGCACCCAACCTGAAGTTGACAACCCTAAGATCCCTCTAACCTTCCCCTTTATTATTCATTGCCATCCAAAATCCCTCATGTAACTCTAAACTTCAGAAAGAAAACCATGGGGATTTGAATCACAAAGCAGAGAAAACATGAGTAAGGAACCATGCAATCGAATAGGGCATAATCGATCACTAATGTATTACGTGGCTTTGGAGTTCATACGCATTCATGTTTTGCTACTGTCAATGAATTGCGCGGTATGTAGATAGATGTTCCGTGTTCTAATATCTAAATACCTCTAACCTCGTAAGTTAGAAGACTCAGTTAGGTTAGAGCAATCAAACGAATTGAAAAAATACGTTTGTTAAAAAATCACGCAAAAGAAGTACAGATGTTCGAAAAGTACATGTGTACAAAGGAGTGGAGACTATTTATAAACTAAACGGTTTCTTCATAGGGGATAACCAAGTACTCAACTTTGCGTAAGCCCGGTGTGGTAACTCTGTGTTCCATCAAATTTGCATACCTCTATAGAACATTCCACATCCAAATACCCTTACAATGAACTTCGTAGCTGATAGCAGAGAAAATCTTGTGTAAGTATTCTTTTTTTATATTTATTGTTAGAGGAAATTATTTGCAGCTTTCTATAGCCCACTCCAACGTAGATAGTAGTGTCTATATCCTAATATATTATGCACATTCCCATTCAAAAAATGACCTCCTATGACGTATGAGGCAAAAACAACCACCCTTAGTTGAACAGGATCTGTTCTATAGGCTCGTCGTACCTTATCCTTAAGTTCTAAGGAGACAGGCACACAAGTTTGGACGATGAAACATGACCACCCAATTAGAGCGTGAATAATGGTTGGGATTTGACGATTCAGATCTTGACCATAGAGGATCGTTCTCAGATGGCACTCCAGCTGGGGTGATCAGACAGTTGTCCGACAGACTACAAAAGACCTTTATCCATAAATAAATAAATAAGAGATTTTGCAATATCTCAAAGTACATGGGGAAAGGTTTTCCTCCAAGGGAGCCTGCTATCCTGCTATTTCATTTAAAATCCAATGGGTGTCAGTTCCCTGGGGTTAAATGATGCAGTGCAAGATGGAGGAAGGATTTTTAGATGTTTTGAAGGCTGGAAATGTGTTGGAAAAGGGGAGGAAACAGCCCAGAAATCACATGATTCGAGTGTTTGAAAATAGGGATACATGGGGTTTCAAATTAAAGACCGATGGGGCCCTAATGAAGAAGGTCGAGAGGCCTTGAGATCACCTCCAGATGAGTCTCATTTGACTAATTTAGGTGGTCATGAACCAGAGAAGAGAGAATAATAATCTTGTGTTTTGAATCACATGATCACTTAAAAGTGGTCACGTGACAGGAGCTGCTCGAGAGTTCTCTTATCAGAAGATTCAGAACCATACAAGTCAAAAAAAGAAATTATTATTTCCATTTTTATTTGTCAGAGATAGGGTCCTAGAGGTTTGAGGTTTGGTTTATACTATCATTAGAAGTCCTAAATAGATTATGAGTCCAGAATAGAAGGTTAGTTTTATTTTCTCTATATATTAAGACTGATCGAAAATTTATGTTACCATGATTTTTTTTCATGAGAAATAAAATAAGAGTTCTGAGAAAGAGAAAGGTGATCGAGACTCCCTGAGACTTTTGAGTCTCCTAACCTACCGTGAATCTCAGTCTGTTCAGACTGGTTATAAGATTATTATTAATGTTGTGATCATAGTCTGTTCAGACAACCATACTGCTGCAGTTAATGAAGATTAAATCTACAATTGAATCAATCTTTTCAGACAACCATAAGATTCTCACAAATTTAAAAGTGGAGAAACAAAAGGAGTTACTAAAAAGAACTGGAAAAAATATATATAGAAGTACAAGCAACATAAAAACATTAAAGATACCTCTAACATACAATTCCCAGTTTAAAGCTTCAGTCATCAATAGATTCCATACGGCTTAATGAAATTCAGGAAATATTGAACAGGGTTGGTACAATTCAACAATCCAAGAAGGGAAAAGGGTATGGAAATATCAGACGCTTTTAATTCGAAAAGTTCATGGGCATTCATTCAACTAGAAAACCCAATTAATAACCATAAAAATAGAGTTTATAGAATAATTCACAATTTTTCAGGGAAAATAAATAAACTCAGCAGTTGGATAACTCCACTACACTTGATCTTAGCTAAAAGGATGAGAAAGTAAAAGGAACGATAACTCAAATAGTATGAAAGGATTGGATTGCATGGATCAGTTATTGCAGATGGTTAAAATAACAATAAGAAGTCAGCAATAAAGAATAACTAAATTGTTTTGCTCCTACTTGTTTAGCTCTTTAAGTTTTTAAAAATTATCCTTGCGTATAGAAAAAAAATAAAGAAATGAAGAGCTCAACCCATCATTTCTTTTCTTCTTGCGTGCCGATCGAGACATGCTGCTATCACCTTGCAGCCTTTGTTTACCAGAAGAATTGTTCCTTGGGGATTCCGAAGGTGGAGAAACACCCTCTTTTCCATTCGATGGCTCGGATCTAGATGAAAATCATTTCCGTTTATGTTTCAAGACCCAATTCCGGTCAATCATTTTTTTCGTGAACCAAACCATTTTCCTTTTCCTTCATCTTTGAATCCCTGGTCCTACGCTCATGACAAACGATGCTTGAAAGCATGACATCCATGAATTACTTGGACCAGGAATCCAAAGTTTCCATTAGCAAGCAACCAAGCCACTGAAAGTGCCTCCAGGTAATAGTCCCTATACATAGGAAGCAATTAAATTTAATAAAACTCTGAACCAACCAGTTTTTAACGATATGGAGCAACTATGAACAGGTTTGAAAAAGAAAAATCAAGAAACTGATTAAGAGAGAATAAAAAGATAATACAAAATAAAACAATGTCCAAATTAGATCAAAGAGCAGAGTATCCAAATTAAGTGGTTCTCTAAACAGTTTGTGGATAGACAGGTTAGGGAAGGAAAAAAAACAGAAAGTGGCAATCTAATACCTGAATTCTTTCAAAATAATTGAGTACCACCTTCAAAATCGAATATTCAGGATTCAATCACAGCCATTCCAAATTTCTACTACTGAAAAAACTTGAGAGACAATATCTACCCCACGTATCTCCCAATAATGCTTGGTATCGGAGCCCACCACTACAAGTATATTGTCTTGGATATCTCCTGGGTATCGCAGGTACAAAGTTTGTATCAGCGATAACCAAAACGATTGGTATTGGTACAATCCGAAACGGATGCCAATACTGAGATTTTAACCTTCACCCATTAACTTAATTTTCAACACTAAAGAAAAGCAGATTAAAGCTTTATAATAAAATGCATGACGACTAAAGCTTTATAATAAAATGCATACATTCTAGATAAACATATGCATGGTTATACTAATACCCACAAATTGGGGTCGTGAACCTGGGGGGAAATTCCTCAGATTTGGACAACAGACCTATGTTACTTAATTCACTCCCCCACCGTGCGATGGAGAATTGGTTCGAAGTGAACCAATTCGCCATTCGATTCAATCCTATTTGGGGATATTCGGCAACTGGGCAAATTGGCAGTACATATGTAAATGCGCTTTTACAAGAAAGAGTGGAGGCAGGGAGAATTGAACCCACAGCCTTTACTTCTTAAAGCCGTACGCCTAACCAACTAAGCTAATGACCACTTTTTAACTTAATTTACTATATTTCAATAGCCCAAAAAGTAATAATAAATAAATAAAAACTCATCCTACCCCCAATGAATCAGATTTGGATGAGAGTAGCGAATTGCGAATTACAAACTCGAAAACAAATCGAGCAAATTGTGAATTAAGTAACATAAACAACTTTAGTATCTTGAAGGACCAGAAATAACAAGTACCCCATATACCTATCTGCCTATCTATCTAATACATATACTTCTCTGAACAACCTGCCGGTCATCTATGAATCAAAACGCCAAGCAATCATAAAGCCAATAACACAAAACTTCCAAGAAACTTGATCACCAGAGACTCAAGACCAAACCAAACCAAAATTTTCTTATTCTTAAGAAACGTCATTTAACTGAAATTAAGAAACCAAGTAAAATCAAGATTATAGAAACCAGAGCATAACATATATAGACAAGTTTCAACATAACAAAACAAGATAACCAGATGAAAGACGAGCAAAACTCAAATAAAACCAATAAACTGATATGGAGAAGCAATACATAAACTCATCCATAAAAAAACATGATTCCCTTATTTTACACAAAATATCAGGCAACGGGAATTGTCGGATTCCAATCCAGGTATTGAAGGAATTTGTCTCCTGTTCACTGTGACCTTGCGAGAAGTAAACCACAAGACTTCCCACTGGAGGCAGCAACACAAGCGGCCCTCCACAAGCATGCCATAACTCCGAATTGATGCGTTTTCTCTCTCCTGCTGCCATATCACAGACAAAGACCTTGAAACAATGTAACTGAACAAAGAGGTCCACAAATGCAAATCAATCATAAATAACCCATTAGCTCTAAAGTTCTTTTGCTATTTAGCTGGTCAAAGGTCAGTAATGGATATGGCTTGGAAAAATTCAATAATTTTTAAATATTTGAACAAAAACTAACTCGGCTTGCAAGCCTAGAATAGGACAGGGTACATATAAGGGGTATCCGCTGCATTAAAGAATTAGAATGCATATCAGTGGAAGTACACTGTTGGCATTTCACTGATTTGGTGCTAAAAAATGTCAGCACTTTTTTCAAGGTTGATGAAGAGAGATTGAAGCGCTCGGTTCAAATACCTTATATCAAGTCTTTTTCTTCTAATTGCCTTGTGTCTGGTTGCAATCGAAATTCATAACCAAAAAAAAAAAAAAAAGAATCTAATTCTTGCACTTCAAGTATAAAGTATAAGCATTTTATTTCATCCCAAAAACTTTGTGCAAAATCAATCTGCAATTCTGCAGATATTTCACCCATGATCATTTTCTTCTCCACAAAAAAAAACCTAACTTCCACACCAAAAACAAGATATAAAAATAACAGCAATTTCTAACCAAAACTAACCATAAGATAAAGAATACCATAAATAGGTATTAGATCATCTAACCTTCTTCTTATGTTTGCCTCCACCTGATTTAGCACGGTTTGAAGATGGAGCTGAGTCGATTATGCTGTCTCGATGAGGTGGGAGAACCCCGTTTCAGACCTGCTTGAGATCAGTGCGTGGAGCCAAGCCGATTTCATGATTCTTAGGACATCAAAGGGCCGTCGACTTTTGTGAATCGCTAGGGTTGAAGAATAGTGGATTCTAAATCAGGGTTTTTGAGTGAAAAATTGCAGAGATCCAAAGCAATGCATGGCTACAGCCAAATGACGGGCACGAAGATGAAGAACAAGAATAAGAGGCATTAGGGTTCCGGCGTTTAGATAAGACGAAGAAGAAGCATTAGTGAAGAAGACGAAGAATAAGAGGCATTAGGGTTCTGGCTGAGATTGGATAAGAAGACGATATGGCATTTTGGCGGTAGTGAAGAATGCTCCTGCGCTCGCTCAAGGTCTTCTGGAAAAGGTTATTTGGGCGCCCAATTTCGTTTTGAAAGAAAGGCTACATGTTCGAACCTGCTTGCATACAAAAATCAACTTTTATTGGACTGTTGCATTCCATACACCTCTGTTTCTAAGAGCAAGTAGTGTTGCTTATTCGACATTTCACATAGTGAGAATGTGAATTAACTTCATGTAGAGGAATGAAGTTATATTTAACTCATTGAAGTCCAATGTCACTAAAATCCTCAAGAATAAGTGCTAATAATAAAATGTAGTTCAATTTTTTTATAAGGAAGCAAGGAATTATGGGCATCTATTGTGCTACCAACAACTCAACTTTAATTCAAGAATTTGCTTGATTAAAACATTACTCGACTCTGGTTCATATGGGCTTCCCAAATGTTTGGACCCCATTGTAGATTTTTCTAAATTCTAGTATTTATCCACTATATTTCAACCTGGTGTTTCCTCCATGCCAACTGCTAAGAATTAAAAACAGTGGTGCTGATTCACCCAAAAAACTTATACACATCATCTAATACAGTATGTGTTGGATGCATACCAGACGCTCAAGATGTCCAAGTTCAATTTACAGGTCATTTGCACTACAAGATTACAAAGCTCAAACAATGACCCGAAAGTCATAAAATCTATTGAAAGAAAGCATACAAAAGTGAAGACTGACTCCACCAAATTCATCTACATCTCCCAATAATTGGAACAAAAAATAATAATAATAATAATAATAATGTCTCTATAAGAATTAATTATACATAAATCAATCAAAAATGACCTAAAACCCATTACAATAATCCAATTCATTGAATCTCCATCTACGCCCAATAAACCAGATCACAAAGTCAAAAAATATTATCAAAAAGTTAGATCAATCAGAACCCAGATCACAAAATTAACTAAACAAACATGCTAGAATCAAAACAATTCATATCACAACTCTCATCACCATAAATTAAAACAAACTTTAGAATCCGAAAGAAGATTTAAAGACCAAATCAGAGGCATATAGACACTAAGAAGTTCGATTTCTTTGGAGATACTGAGACCTGATTGACAGTAGCCCAAATGACCTTTGAAAACAAAGGATCACCAAAAAAATAAACATAGACACTATGAATTTTTCTTATTTAAAAGGTAACAACAACATTATAAAATAATTAGGTAAAAGAATCTACGATATTAAACCATGAAAGTGCCCACTTACCTTGATAAAAATATGTTGATGCGTTAAATTACCCGAATTGAATCAACCTAACTGTTAACCGAATAATTCCTGAACCTAAACTTTGGGACAAAGGTTGTCACAAAAAATGCCATAATGAATTTTGCTTATTTAAAAGGTAACAATAGCATTATAAAATAATTAGGTAAAAGAATATAAGATATTAAACCATGAGTGTTGCCCATTGGTAGGGGTGCAAGTTCAGGTATCGAACAAAAACCGAGAATTTCGATTAAGCTAGAATCGAAACGAATCTGATCGTTTTTGGTTTAGTTTTATTTTTATTTTTCGATTGGAACTCTTTAATGGAGAAGAAGTTAGGAGATAAATAAAGCAATTTAGGACCCAATTTATAAGAGGCTCAAAATTGTTTTAGCATAATGGAATAAGAACTCATTTAAAAACATCAATGCCAAGTTATCTGTTATGGCCAAATCAGTTGAGTCTCTTGAAAACGATTTAATAGAGAATAGTTGGAACGCTCAAATTGATAAAGAATGTAAAAAAGGTAAAAGTGCCTATCATAATCTTCTAAAAGAAGAAATTTCGGTTTCACTCCTATCCAATGATTTTTAAATTGGTTGAACACGATATCTGGTTCAACCAGTTGGATTTGATTATCATCCGAGGCATGCTCACTATATGCAAAACCTTGGCACTTTAAATGGGCACTGAACAAGTGGCATGAATAATAGGGCTATTGATGAGTAGTGAAATATGATGATATTTCACCTCCTAGGCTTACATTTTGCCATCCGATGACGGCCATCTGACAAGATTTGTGAGATTTTAAGTGTTTCAGGTAAAAGTGGCAGATGGATGTATTAAATAGCATAAAAGAGCATAATACCAACCATCACTGGAACATTGGAGCAAAGGAAAAGCGGAGTTGAAACTATTCTGAATAGTCGATCAATCGACCACTAAAGTCGATTGATCGAGATAACATAAGGTGCCAAAATAAAGCCCTCTGTTACCTGTACACTCAATTAATCGAGATTTATAGAGACAATTAATCGAGTTACAAAAATTCACAAACGAAGATTTCAAATTTTAAAATCGATCGATCGATTTTGAATTAGGAATCCACGAACCTAACAGCTATTTAAGCAAAATCGGAAGAATTAGATAGGATCCTCCTTTTTCACATTTTTTAGTCTCTTTTTGAGCTTATTGTTCGAGCTATTCTTTCGATTTTTGTTCTTCATTTTCCTTAGCCCAAGATTGGGAGAAATTTCATTTTCTCTGAATTAAAAGAATCATTGTACATGTTGGATGAAAAGTTAGATTAAAGCTTTTGTTGGAATTGTTGAGGTATTTTACAGTATTTTAAATGTCATTTAGTAGTTTTATTTTAATCATGTTATTTATTTCAATCAATCATGTGTGGCTAGTTTCATTGAGGATGGGGATCTAATAAACCCCATCCGAGGTATTCATTCGTAATAATACAAATCTATGGTTGAGATGTTAGATTGTTTTAAGGGTCCTGATGTTACTATCGATATTAGATATAATCCGATTGCAATTTGAAATCGATGAGCTAATCATGCCCTATGACTTCAAATCTGTAATGGTGATTCTCATCTAATTACTGCCATCTCAGGGTTAAGTTCTACCACTATCTGAAGTGTGAGTGTTAATCATATACTCATGGGATGTTAATCATACATCTCCTTGATCTTAGATTAGTAGTGTGGAATTTATTCAGGGATTAAGTTCTGAACACTATCTGAGGTGTGAGTATTAATCATACACTCATGAGATGTTAATCATACATCTTCGTGATCTCAGATTTGCAATATGGAACTCATGTGTGTTCGGGTCCAATGCTTGCACGTAGACATCTTTTGAAAATCTCATATCTCAATCCACATATTTATATTGCATGAATGATTAACCTACGATGAGGGGATTTAATATCTCAATCCTTATATTTTATTAACTGTTAAATTCTATTTAGTGCCTGATTTTTTATCTTATCTACCAAAATCTCATGACCATAAAATTAGTTCAAATACTATGCTAGATCTGTAGTAGTTCCTTTGTTGATCATTGTTTCCTCTTTTAAATTTTCTAACCAATCCTCGTGGGAACGATCTCGTACTCCGCACCTACTATCTGTAAATCGATTCGTGCGCTTGCGAGTAGAACACATTTAAAATCACAATAGCTATCAAAGGGTTAAGAAAACCTAATACCCGACCTACCCGACTCAAATTTTTTATTAAGTCGACACATAAAATTGACCCCTTGGGTAGAGTCGACTTTACCTGATCTGATATTTATATATGAATACCATGAATAATAAGGGTGGGTTTTTTTTTCGGGTGTCAATTCGGGTCTAGTTTTCGGTTCGAGGCGGGTTGGGTCAATTGCACCATTACACACGTGATTTTTCCATCGGGGCAACTCAAACAAATGAAGAAAGCTATTCACCACATGGCTTGACCTTCCTCAAAGAAGTTGAATTAGCTGAGTTGAGCCATGAGTTAGGCCTACAGTCTGTCACTTATACAACTCTTAATCGTAAAGGAAAATTATAATGCGCGGACCTCAAACAGCAAACTAACAACGGACAGCGTACGTGGTGCAATGCAAGTGGCTGGCCCGATCTACATTGTTGGGACCCACCGCGCTTACAGCGCGCCACGTAAGTTGTCCGTTGAATGGTCTGCTGTCTACGGTCCGCTATATAACAGTGTCAAATCGTAAATACACATGACGTACACGTGCAATAAAGAAGGTGAACGGGCCAATGCATCTAATACCAGCCGTGTGATATAATTCCATGCAAATCATGTGGCACATGTATGGACATTATTTAAGTGTGAATAAGAGTGGGATCTAATCACTCGGTAGAGAACGTCGCGTAAAACGAAAGCTGGAAACACATAAATTGAAATATCACTTGTAACACAGTTTTTCATGGCAAATGGAAAAGCACAAGCAAGCACAAATCATCCTGAAAAGGAAGCAGGGATAGTAGATGCATAGAGATGAGATATGACCACAGAATCCCAATATTCCAAGAAGTTTTTGATATGTTTAATATGTGGTTATAGATTACCATACAAATTGAAAATTATATGTGTTACACAACCGATCCAAACTCATATATTAGATAGTGAAACCCTACTCTTTCTTGCTCTTCCAATTCAAACTCTCCGAACTCTCAAGCTTCACAGCTTCTTCTCGACCCCTTTCTCTTTGGAAAATGGTATTTTCGTAATTTTATTGATTTCATGTTCTTAGTGCTTAGGGTTTGTTGCTGATCATAAATAGGGTTTCTGGTTTTGTTGCAAAACACCTTGCTTAGCTTAATAAAAAAAAACAAAGAGAGAGAGAGAAAGAGAAATGATGGTACCTGGAGAGGAGGTGAATCGATGATGAGGGATCGAAGTTCAAATCTTGTCTAAATTTGATAATTATATTATATATTCAGTTTGTTCTTTCATTCCACTCATGGTCTAAAATGGATTTTAGTTTTCCACCATAAATTTATTAAGGTATAACAAAGGAGATATCTTAGGCGTTTTGTCTACATGCAGCTACATTTTTGCAACACCAAAATGGACATTTTAGGCTCCTTTCAGTTATCATCCATCAGTCATCTTTATATTAACAATTCATTAACACACAAAGCTATGACCTTGAATTCCTCCAATTCAACCAGTTCAAACATTCAGATGCTAAATCTATCAATAAAAATAAAAAGTTCAGATGACTAATATGGCTGGTTCTTGGAAGAGTTCTTCGATAGTAATAATAGCAAAAATTTACCTACTCAGTAATTCCACCATAATGACCTTAATTTATACACTCAGCATGAACTGGAAGACAATTCGGCTTAACCTGATTCTCAGTTTAGGCTATTCCTAGAATTCATAATGGATAAACTACAAAGTGTGAAAAGAAAGGATTGCCCTGCAACCTCAAGTTGCAGAGATATTTATTTACAATCTGAAGTAGATGATGTGCGGATTGCAAAAATAAGAGACAGGGATACAAATGCTTTAACTAAAAATTCAAAGACCTAAAGAGCAATTCTATATGTGCAACCGGATTGTCACCAAGAAAAATATTAGGAATTATTCGGTAACGGAAAAATTCAGCTAAAGTCAGAAATAAACAGGAAATAAGATGAAAAAAAAATTCAATCTTCTGAACTTTTTCCGGACTTTCTGATTTTTGCCAATTTTTTACAACTTTTTTCTTGCCCAATACTGACTTGTGACTGTAATCATCAAATGCATCTCAAGATACTACTAAAAAATAACTTAATTTTTTTCCTTGCTAGGTAAGTTAGTTTCAACGTAACCATATAATTATCAAATACCCATCTCTGAAGAACCTTTCAAACAAAAAATTGAAACAAGAAGACACTATCAAGTATCAATTTCAAAAAATATCTTTAAACAAACCTACTGTGCTTCTTAGATGAGATTAATAGAAAAAAAAGTGTTATATCTTTTGTTTCCTTAACAGATAATAATCTAGCTATTACCTAACTTCACACAAAATTACCAAAAGAATAATCCATAAAAATCATCACATCAACACCTTTTTACTGTATAAATATACTATTAAAAAAAATCCACATTGACTTTTTATCTAAACTCACATAATCTCGCTCATAAACCTCAAAATTTCCAAAAACCAATCTCAGAAAACAAGCAATATAGTATAAAAACCCCAATTTCAAGCTCCATCATGCACAAATCACGCTAAATAGGTGAAATTAAACGTCTTAAACTCCCTTAACCAAACAAAAAAAATAAAAAATAAAAAATTACCAACTTTTCACCATGCTTAGATTCTCTGGCCGAAGAATAATCTGGCGTTCTCGAATGACCCCGTCGGTTTTTGCTACGCCTCATCTTACCTAGTGAAGATGAAAAAACTCGCGGGTAATTTTTGCAGGAATAAACGTGACGAAAAACGCGGGAAGACTCTGCAACCGTTAGGATCGAAGAAAAAACGTTAGAGAGAGAGAGAGAGAGAGAGGAGGGCATAGAGAAGATAGACAGAGAAAGAGGAGGGCGTAGAGAAGATGGACAGAGAAAATGGGTTTCAGATAACTCCTTTTTATTTAAAAGTATAGCAGCTAAAATTAGACTCCAAGTATAACTCTGTTTTCGAGACCTGCGAGAACCCTAAACTTAGAATTCTACTCATTGTAAAAGTGTAGCTGATAAACTAGACTCCAAATCGTCCTTTCTCTTTTATTTATATGACTAGCTGCACACCTTCTCTACTACCCGTTTCCATTGTTCACCCTTCAATCATGGCTATCGTAAAATCGTTGTCCGTTGTCAAGCTCTCTTTGGCCATTCTTTTGGTGCTTGTCGCCGTATCCTTGAAACATGGTATTTTTCTATTATCTCTATTTACCATCTTATTTCTTTGCATAGAGTCCGTTTATTCTCTTTACAGAAACAATAGATTTGTAACTCTTCGATCTTTTTGCCAATTTTTACACGATGAGGTTTTGAGCGTGGGAGAGAAGATTGGGGATTTGATTGCGAGTATTCCAACAGATATTGAACTTTTTTTTACTGTGGTATTTTATGGTCTAGTTAGCACTGTATATTTTGTTGGCTTGGACAAGGACACACGTGTTATGTTGACCATTTCCTCTTGCAAGTATGATGATGATGATGATGATGATGATGATGATTGTGGGACCGAGAGCGATTGTAGCATTAAAGTTGATAGTGATCATGAGAGTGATTCTGATTACGATGATAGTGATGATGATGGTGGTAGTTGTAGTAGCGAGGATGTGGATGAGGATGAGGGTGAGAATGATGATGATGATGATGATGGCGATGATTCTAAGGGAGCATGCGGTGATGATGAAGATTCAAAGGCTAAAAGCACTGATGATGATGATGATGATGATGATGATGATGATGATGATGGCTCTGATGGCTCTGATTCTAAGGGAGCATGCGGTGATGATGAAGATTCAAAGGCTAAAAGCACTGATGATGATGATGATGATGATGATGATGATGATGATGATGGCTCTGATGGCTCTGATTCTAAGGGAGCATGCGGTGATGATGAAGATTCAAAGGCTAAATCCACTAATGATAGTGATGATGATGATGAAGATTCCGAGGATAAAAGTATTGATGATGGTGGTGATGATGATGAAGGAATTGATAATCATGGTATCCATAATGTCGATGATGAAAAAAATGGTACCGATGATGATGATCAGAATTCTTTAGAGAAACAAGTTACAGTGATGTCGATGACCGGCGATGGTTATTCTTCTCACGAAAAAACAACCGACAGTGATCAAGATCAAGAAGGAGGCGAGAGCCAAAGTGATCAAGATAAAGAAGAAGGAGAGAGCCACAGCGATCAAGAAGGAGGCCCTGATGAGGATTTGATGATGGCAGTGACAGACGATGAAGAGGCTGAAGATGGATTGGTGATAGAAGCATTGAAGAGCTTTCACGGCCAGTGAACCCACGGAATAATTTAGCTTTGGAAATTCATATACAGAGTACATATTTGTTGAGGGCAAAGTGCAGCTGACTTGGTGTGATGTAATTGGTTGTATCAACATACGTTAATTGGGCCCTACTGCACTTTCAATCAATTGCATCACGCCACATCAGCACCTGCACTTTGTATGCATCAAATTTGTCCTTCCTAATTTTTTTTTCTATTGTTGAGTGATTAATTGCATATAAGAAGTTGGTCTTTGTACATAATTTGAAAGAAAGACTTTGTATTTTAGACACCTATGACGCACGAAAACAACATCTAAGCCATCTGATTTGAAGGTTTTAATCTAAAGTTCGTAGGTACAAAAGATTGGCCTGAAACCCAATCTATATCATACAATTTAATGAAATCTAAGGTTGCGTTTGGGTTAGCTCTTTTGGAGCAAAGAGCCACTCTTTCACTTTTTGACTCTAACCAAAAATTATTTTTATATTTGGTAACACAGCTCCTTGCCTCATTTGCTCTGACGTAGGTTATTTTAAATAATAAAATCGCTCTATGCCTACTCTATCTCAGAGCAAATTTTATTTGCTATGACAAAGAGCAAACAAAGAGATGCTTCTACTCTTAAAAGAGCTAACCCAAACACAGCCTAAGGCTAATTACATTGAATCATGTAATAGTTATCTTGTTTTGTGCTAATATTTTGAACCAAATATTTTTAAATCATAGCTTTCACTGAAAAAAACTTAGATAGTGTTTTCAGATGACATAGATCTCCAAAATATTAAGTCTTCTTTTAAAATTACATGCAAGGACTAACTTCTCATGTGCAAGTAATGGATCCCTTTTTTTTTCATGTTTGTATTAGCAATACTATTTAAATTGCGGCCTTCTATTATTATTTGATTTTAATGCATTAAAAGTCTGTTTGCTTATTTAGTCTTAATAAAAAAATTATGATTTAAAACCTCGGTTGAGTAGTCCGGAACTTGGCCGATTCTACTTGACCGAGTTGAGTTTCAAATAGACTTGATAGAAAACTTAATTTTTTGAGTTTCTTCGAGCTTCTAGTTTCGAGTAACTCGAATCAGTTTATCTAAAAAAACTCTATTTGCTAATTTATCCATGATAAAAACAATCATGGTTTAAAACCTCCGTTGAGTCGACTCGTCACAACTGTGTTCAAGTGAACTCCACACAAAACTATATTTTACAAGCAAATAAAAAAAATTGAAAGAAAGTTCGTACTTAGAAATCAAGTTCCTTGTAGCTGCCAATCCTGTGAAGAGCCAACTTTTACAGATTAGTGGGGCTCTGAAATCTATAGATGTCAACTTTTATGGGAGGGGCCAAAGTATGAACATATTGGTATGTTTGTTGCTTTGATGAATAGTATTTTCACTACAAAAAATAAGAAGCGGCAGTTTTTTATTCTTTAATAAAAAATTGCCGCTATTAATTCTGTCGCTATAAAAAACTGCCGTTACAAAAATAATAGCGGCAGTTTTTTGTAGCGACAGAACTAATAGCGGCAGTTTTTTATTAAAAAAAACTGCCGCTAATAGTCTTATTTTTTGTAGTGTTTGAGAAATGAAAATTAGGTAAAGCCTGGCAGTGCTCTTATGGTAGGTGACATAATTTTTATTTTTTATTTTTTATTTTATGTTTAATTTAGGCTAGCCGATTTTGCAAGATTCTTGCGAGTTCCCGTTTATATAGTTGATCACCTTGAATGGATAAAGGTCATTTTTGGTCTTATCTTTCACAAATTAGATTTTCAGAACATGGCCCATATATCATGCGGTTAGATGTTAATTTCAGTTGGCACATATTTTTTATCATGGTGCACCATGTTAGGCATGATCACAATCACTTTGGGGATGTGCGCCACATGTAAGAAACAACCGACCGTCCAATATTTTGACCATGATTTCAAGATCTAACATCTGAAATTTTGGGACAAAAAAGACCTCTATCATCTAATTCAAGGCAGTCCAATGGTGAAACCATTAGTAGAATCTTTGATTACAAAAGTTGCTATCCTTATTTAAAGGGTAGGATAGTGTCCTTAAATAGGATAGAAATCAATGTCTACCCTCTCATTTGATAGTAATTGCATGATCAAAAAGTAATATCTAATTGTGTATTTCAATGCTGTCAATTGATTATTCTTTTGTTTTAGCGAGGTGTGTGTAACCTTAATTAATGTTGGAGTAATAACAACCTTTGCGAAATAGTTCAGGGTCAAGGTTTAGTGGGGCAAATTCAGAGATTTGAAGTGATGAGCGGACAAAGTTAGCTTTTAAAATAATTATAAACATCAAAGTTAGATTTATAAATCAAAATAATAGCATGAGATAAGAAGCAAATATAAAAAAAATAAAAAAGAATTGAGTTGGGTTTCAAAAATTGTGGCGCATTTTAAGAAAAAACAAAAATTGTGGCCAGTGCCCTGGCCACATGGCTCCATCCCTGAGTCAACTATAACAGTATTCCGAGCTGGTAGACTCAGGTGTAAAATGCTTTCTTAAATTGATATCTGTCACAGATTTCAGGGGCCTGTAAGTCTGTGAGAGTCTGGTTTGAACGGACTGAAGAAGTATTGAGCCGCTTGATCCCACAAAGGAGAGTCAAATCTCCGTGGGAAAAGATTTCTAGCTTTCTATAAGAGAATAAAATTTATTAAGGTGCAAGATAAATGGTGTTTCCATAGATAAAAACATCAAATTAGATTAGATAAATGATGTTGTGAAAAATATCTCGTCAGAGTAGATAGATTCTGATTACCATTATTTCAAATTTAAGTTGAGATTAGAGACTACTTTTGACATAGTAATTTCTTGTTACAGCCGAATACATTTATTTTAACATAGCCCCCTTTTTTTCTTCCTCCGCTGACTCTTTGTCAAAACAAATAAAAATTACTCAAAAAGAGTAAGTAGAGAGCAAAAAAAAATCTGCTGGAACATGTAAATTTTGTTCTCCAAAAAGTTAGTAATTAGAAAGGAGACCTGCTAAAACAGGTGCAACTGTACAAAACTTGCAACATGACCTTCAAATCGATGGCTTAGATGGTGTTTCATATGTCGTTCCCAAAATATATAAGTTTTTTTTATTAAAAGAATGTGCAACCGTACAAAACTTGTGTGCATTAAACAAATTTTCTAAGGTATCTCCATTTCCGCCTAATCTTTGAGTGCCTACAATAAAATCCGTTGACTTCATGAAATCAGGCACTGGTAACAATCACATTGGAGCTAAAAATTTTAGCCTTTTATGATACGCCAGAGTCTCAAGCAGTTACATTGGAGTAAAAAATTTTAGTGTTTGATGATACACCCATAGTCTCTAGGTCTATGCATAAAAGATTGACATGAAAAATGATCACAATAGCCTGTTCCAACTAAGTCAACAGATTAAGTGAAGGCGCCCACAAATAATATAGGCAGTCGCATAGAGCCAAAATTGCAAACCTGCATTGGTTGTACCTCACTTCACTTGTAGCCTATTATGTTGCGTCACATCAAATGCTTGCACCGTTATAGTGGAGAGGATTGCTCGAAGATATGTGACACGTGGCAAAATAAGTGCACCAAGCTTTCCCATCGCATAATGTCACGGCGCATCTAGCAATACATGATTAGATTTGGTATCTATTAGTATCGTAAAGGGAAATTTATGGGATCGACCCTTGTCAGATATACTTTTTCTGTTAAAGGCCCTGTTATTTCACTTTTATTCAAACTCATCAATTTTTAGCTAAACCATTTTCAGCTATCACAAAAAGTCCGAAAAATTCTTTCTTACATTTTTTTTCATTCTATATAGTTTAAAATTATAAATATTTATATTTTTCTAAATTTATGCAATGTAAAATTAGATTTATACCGTCTGATTTGAAGGTCACATAATAAAATAGATGATGCCAAAGATAAAAACGAAAAAAGCGATGTCGCATCTTTAAAATAATAATAATAAATTAACAATCGATGACGACTCTTAACACAGTCGGTACCGACTACTTTAAGAGTCATTATCGACTTTGTACATAGTCGTCATCGACTATGTACAGAGTCGTCATTGATTGTATAAAAAAAAATTAAATAATCTATTAAATAATAATAATAATATTTTTTTTTTTTATATAGTCGATGGCTACTCTGTATAGAATCGCCATCGACTGTGATTTTTTTATTTTTTATTTTTCAGCCGATAGTGATTGTGTACAGAGTCGATGGCAACTCTATAAATAATCATTGACGACTCTTAAAATAGTTAGTACTGATTGTGCATAAAGTCGATATCGACTATGTACAAAGTCGATATCGCATTTTTTTCATATCTATTTTTGGCAGTATCGATTTTATATCATCGCTTTCAAATCAAACGACATAAATTTCGTTTCACATTACGTAAATATAGAAAAATGCAAATATTTAAAAATTTAAATTATATAGGTGTATCATTTTTTTTTCATTTTAATATGCTACAGTCTTTAATGAAAAAAGTGTATTTAAGTCGATCCAAATAATAGATTGGAGTAGATTAGATTGAGAAAAAATTGCCGTCATCTAAACTATGACTTTTAAAAACTATAGCAAATTAAAATGAAGAAGATATGTTTTTGTGCATTAAAGAAAGGGGGGTAAAGTAGGCTTTTTACTCTCCGTAACGGTTAGTGGTGAAAATATAGAGCCTATGACGTAAAGCGTGTATCAGAAAGGGTTGATCTGGTAAATTCTCCAATCTTTAACTACTTAATTTTCTATTGATTAGTTTTGCCAGAGAGAAGAAGCCAGGAATCTTCGATTCTTCATCTCCTCCAATGCCCTAACGTAACATCTTCTACAATCTAATTTCTGATTTTGAGGTCCCTCTGAAATTCGATCTCGCAATTCTTGGAATATCGAGCTCAAATGGCACCCACCTCCCTCTACCTCCTCTTGTTTCTACTGATCATTACAGGTTTTTATACCTCTGAAATGGCTTCGTCGATCTCGAATTCCGAAGGTCCAAAGCATCTTCCTCTTCCATTCAAAGAAGCCCCTGGTACCAGATCTATCTTATCCTCAAAATAGTAAGTATTTTATGAATTTTTATATTTTTTTTGAAGCTTCTGTCATGTTTTATTATTTGCAATTCAGTTTCTGCAAATCGTAGATTGATATTTGGCTAGGGTTTTGAGCTCTTCAAAAAAAAAAAAAGAAGAGAATTTTTGAGCTATTCAGTTATGGCTAGGGTTTGTGTTGCGTTGCTTAATTCTGGCTTAGCTAGCAAGGAGTGAGCCATCTTTAGATGGTTCTTAATCTGTGAACAGAACAATGTTGTATTCACTACAAATTGAAGTATTTGACTCATATATCCATAGTGACCAAATTCGCGGATTTGTTGAAAAGGTTGCGAATAATTCGCAAATATTTGAATTTGGATTATTCGTAATTTTTAAAAAAATCTTATATTTTCCGAATAAATCACGAATTTTCCGACTTTGCCCCAGATTTTGGTAAAAACTTCTGTTTCAATTTTTATAATTTTTAATTAAGATATTTTATAACTTTTCTTTTTTATTTTTATTTTCCATAATTTGACCCATTTTTTCTCGAAATTGACGAATTTTGCCAGATTTTTTCTGAGCCGATTTATTCCCGAACCCCGGTTTGGTCACTATGCATATGTCTACGTATTTATAAGTTGGGACCGACTGTTGACTGGGGCTTAAATGGATAGTTCCCGCTTACATGCTGCATGGCACATATCTTTGATCAAACCAAGCAGTCTACCTAGCAGCTCATTGTTGGCACACATCTCAGCCACCAGCAATAGTCAATTCAATAGTTGAAGACAGCAGCTCATTGTTGGCACACATCTCAGCCCCCAGCGATAGTCAATTCAATAGTTGAAGAGTTGTTCAGTAAAAATCATGCATATAAAGTTCGTGGCATACGTCACATATGCTTTTCATCTTTTTGTCAAATAGCTATTTCTTATAGCTCTTAAGATTTCCCTTACGTCTTATTTTACTATATATATATATATATATTTATTTATTTATTTATATTTTACTTTTTATATGGTTTCACTGTCTTCTTTGAAATATTAAAAAATTGTTATGCCAAACACCTCTGAAATCTTGACACTTGGTCTAGGTAACATGCTTGTGATAGGTTGTATTTTGACATTAAGTCAAACTCCGATCTAGTAGTAGCGATCCAAAATTGATTTAAGATGGTTACAGATATCAAAAGGCCTTAAAATGCTTTAATCAATAGGAATAATAAGAAAAAGAAGAGAGATATTACAATGCTTAGAAGGTTTGCAAAAGAGAGATGGCTATAAAGAGAAGGGGAAAAGGTGCATACCTACAATGCAACAAGAAGCTAGACCACAAATAGACTGAGAACCCGTAAAAAAGAAATGAAACTAACTAAGCCAACGAAAAACCAAAACAAAAACAACCCATCACCGGGCCAACGAACCGTAAACATAGCAACCATTCACTACACCAGACCTGGCAGAAAGATATGCTCAAAGGGAACCAACTACATAGAGACCTTTTCTTCCTAGTAATAATACTCTACAATGACTCCTATCTGACAACCCCCTTAGCCTTGACCTTTTAGACCATAAAGCCATATGCGAACTTAATCACCATCTGAGAATTTCTGCTACTATTCCGGAAAGAGTACCTTTAAATTCACCCACCGAATCTTTGAGTTCACCCACGCTGAAACCCATTGACTGCTTTGAATCAGCGATTGAGATTGTTTTCCGTCCCAATCTTTCACACGATGGACCTTGGGATCACGGGGGTACCATCAGATGGCCAGTTTTGAGTTTCACATGGAACTCATCGCGTTCAAACCTGAATTTTCGGTTACTCTTTTTAATGTGTGCCATGTGACATCGTCTGATTTAAAGCAGTCAATGGGTTTTCAACATGGGTGAACTCAAAAATTCAGTGGGTGAATTTAAGGCTACCCTTCTAGAAAATTTTCTCATTCCTCTCCAACCAAACAACCCATATTTATCTGAGACTTAGACCTTTCAATCAACCCCTATAC
Organism: Chloranthus sessilifolius; assembly: GCA_021018995.1. Taxonomy (NCBI): domain Eukaryota; kingdom Viridiplantae; phylum Streptophyta; class Magnoliopsida; order Chloranthales; family Chloranthaceae; genus Chloranthus; species Chloranthus sessilifolius. Next base: position 178,168,987 of record CM037585.1, on the reverse strand, counting down.
TATTGGGAGACACGAAAGCAATGAAGCCAAGAGATCTATGATTGAAACAATCCCCTTATCTCTCAGATTTCTTCTAAATAGCAAAATCCACCAACAGTATGCACCTGAAATTCTGGCAATCTCCATAACAGTCACTTCCTGATTCACAACTAAAATATACAAATCTCTGAATCGATCAATCAAAACTTGGCCACCAACAATCCATCCTACAAAAAGAGAATCTGGCTACGATCACGATATCCATAGTTGATACAGTGCCGGAAAGATTCCTGAGCTGAATACACACCCCTCCATGAGCCTAACTTCTCCCTGTGGTTCCCGGTTAATTTGCCATCCCTCCTCTTCTCCCCCGCATGTAGTGCTGAAATTTTGACCTGTAAGACATTTATATTATCACCAATGGACGGCAACAACTTTCCCAATAAAGTTTGGTTTATCCTCCTGAGGGTCCTAAAACGAATGCCTCCATCCATGAGTCAAAATCTCGGACGATACCGGTACATATAGTCTGCTACGTACCGGTATCACTGGCCATCGGTACAAGTACATTGGGTTTGTATCGCTGTCCAGTGGTACAACATACGTACTTTTTTCATTGTATCACTGACACTTTAAAAGTATCGGCGATATCGATATGTACCAACTCGGTTTTGATGGTGGACGATACTTATCGGAAAACAGAGATTTTGACCCATGCCTCCATCCTCTTTTAGTAATTGACACACCTTTCTGTTAACCAAGTGAAATTTTTGGATATCACTTGTTCCTTCCCAAAGGAAGTTTCTCTAAGTCTGTTCCAATCTACCATTGACTGTCGAAGGAAATTCAAACATGGACTTGAAGAAAACTGGAAGATTTGGACAAGAGTAAGTTACCCCTACTAGATAATAAATTTTGTTTCTATGTGGCTAACCTCGTCTCAAATTTCTCAGCTACTGGTTCCCAATCAACCCTATCGGTTCCAATAATTTAGCAGCCGTGCTTCCTACTTTTTAACCCATTCCCCAAAAAATTGAAGAAAGGGAATATTGTTCGATGTGGAAAAAAAACACTCTATACAGGCAAAAAAGAAGAAAAAATGAAAAACAAAATATTAGCGTGGTGAAGGGTTTATATATTCATCAATCATTTTTAAAAAAATGTATCAAGTAAACAAGCCTACTAAAATCAACTTACGTGTGAAATCAGCGCGCCTTTTCAAAATGAGGCATATCTCGTGAAATCATCAGGCCTTGCAAGATTAGTGCCTTGCTGTCTCTCTCTCTCTCTCTCTCTCTTTGGTTGAGTCTAAGTCCATTGCCTAACAACAACAAAAAGAAACATATATAATTGTAAAAACTTTCCCATATAACATAATAATTGCAGTATTATGAACAACCTCGATTGCAGTTGTGCTTTATCTGTTCAAACTTCTATCAACCATCCATAAATAAGAAAACTTTAAAATATTTTGTAAAAAATTGATTGGATTGCATGAAATATGCATGTGGATAATTATATGCCTTTAAAAATAATAACATAAAAATTTATAAAATATTGACAAAATTATGCTCAAGCAAAAACACAACACAAAGCCTAAGTAAAATCAACAAAAACCTAACAATCATTTACGCTCTCAATTATGTATCAAGCAGGTGATAATGTTGAAACCTTAGTTCTGACACCATAATCACCACAGTTTTTTTTTTTTTTTTTGATCGGTGATCACCACTGCTTTTAAAAGCATCACACAAACATATGTAACATTTTCCTTCCTCACATTCATGAAACCAGAAACAACACGAACCAATTGGTTTTTCTGTCGTACTTTTTTAATGAAAATTGAATGATAAAGTTACAGAAGAAGACTTAAAGAAGCAGGAGAAGAAGAATATGAAGAAGAAAATAATAATTAATAAACTCACTGAGTGAGAGAGATAGAGCTTGAGCCTGTAGCACAATGGAAGGTTGACAATATTGCAACCTCAAGGTCACAGGTTTGTGCTTAGCTTACCTATGGAAAAGAGAGGGGTTGTGATATATCTGATAAAATCACAACTTTTTTCGTATAAACTTGGAGAGAGGGAGTTTTAATAAGAGTTGGAATTCGGTGTTCTTCCCTGCAACAAAGGGCATTTAATTCCTCGAGACCAGAGTGATGAGAATTTTAGGAAGGGTTTTTTCCAAAACCATCAGGCTTGAGATCTATGGCATAAAACAGCTACAGAGGAGGGGTGTATAATTCAAATGCTCATACGTTGTAGTCAAATTCATCGATTTTAGTGTCAATCTCCCAACTTTGTGGTTACATGAAAATTTTTAGCATAAAATTGATAGAAAGGTCATAGACGCGATTTCTATATTATGCCCGCTTATAATTTTTTATTCAATTCTTGATACTTTTATCCATTTAAAGGAGGGAGATTGGCATATGCACCTTTACTATGTATGGCTTTGCTCGTAATACAAACTTTGTGGGTTGAGGGGTATTGGGAGTGAAAAGCGATCTTCAATACAAAAGGATACAAGGGGGGTTGGTCAATATAAACGGGCTACAAAGGGGCATTTTTGCAAGAGGAGGTAATATTAGGTGTGAGGCTTTAAACATTATATGGGCCACTCTTCCTTTATGAAACTGGTCAAATCTTAAGAAATGCGAAGATCTTTATGAATGAAAATAAGAGTGAATATGATATCGGCCTTTTAATGACTTGATGCTTGAAATTTTTATCCCTGTCTAAAGTTTAGGATAGGGAGATTGATCTGTGCCTCTTTTGTGGTGAATGGTTTCTGCTCTTAATACCAACTCTTGGCAAAACATTTTTGCTTTCTAAAGTTATCACAAAATTCCCGTCCTTACACCAAAGGTGATGTAGTGTCTAGTGACTAATTTCCTTAGAATAAATGGGTATATATATATATATATATATATATATTTAAGTGAGAAAATGATATGATTTTAACCTTCAACTATTTTTTATTTAGAAATAAAATTATGATTATGTGAAAATGGCAAAGGAGATCTGCCCACTTATATAATGACATTATTACATGTGATGTACATCTAATCCCATCTTTTGGCTCTTGGGCCTGTAGCACAATGGAAGGTTGGCAATATTGCAACCTTAAGGTCGCAGGTTTGAGCCCCACTTACCTATCCAAAAATAAAATAAAAAATGCAACTCTTGAGAAATCGTTGATGGTCACTATGAAATCCATCATTCATATTTACTAATGAAGGAACTAAAATGGCGATCTTATCTTGAAGTCCTTTTTTTTTTCTTCTAAAGTAGGTTTTTTTCTTTTTTTGAAGCATATTGTACAAAGATTTGGATGATAAAATTTAATGGACATTTATTTTCATTTAAGTTTTTGAAAAAAGTATGAATGAACATTCATTATCTATTCTATGAGATCAGGTTTTCTAACTTTGTCAAGAGCAAATGGAATTCAATGTGTAGAAATCTGTATCTGTGGAAAACTTTGGTTTTTACTGTGATTGAACTATTTTGTCGGCATTTTCGCGAAGCAGAAATTATTTATTTTACTGTATTTTCTGCTGTCTGGTGGGATAATCTTTTTTTGGCACTCTTGAAATTAATCTTTTTGCTGCTTTGCTACACTTCAATTCTGTTGTTATCTCCTTTTGGCATTTATCTTTAGCAGTTTTTTTCTTAGGATAGGATCAAAAGTTGGTAAAATGTTAACCAATGCTGTATTTTAATTTCCGACATTGTATTTTTTTTCATTATTTATGTGTTTGGCTTGTCATCTTTTCATGTTTGGGAAATTTACCTAACTATTCAATATGCCTTTTTATGCAAAATGTATTGATGTCCCAATATCAATTTTCTCATCTTTTTTAGTTTGATATCAGTTTATACAATTCACTATCTCTTACTCCTTGTTCTATCTTTGAGTCAGTGAACCTGATACCGCTCTTATTGCTTCATTGGATGGTACGGTTTATCTAGTGGAGAGTAATTCTGGGAAGATCCACTGGTCATTCTCATCAGGGCCTCCACTTTCTTCTTCACATCAAGCTCTTCCTGACCCTAATATAGATGATGCTTATGCCTCTGCGGTTGGCGAACAACCTAGTACAAAGTCCGATCTGAATGACAACTATTTTGTAGATATTGGAGATGATTGGAACTTGTATATGCATAACAAGCACTTTGGTAGAACGGTATGTTTGCAAGTATTGTTATATATGATATTGTGACAGAATATGGCTTTTTTTTTTTTTTGAAAAATATGCATATAATACGCCTTTTTGCCACAACGTACTAAACACGTATAATACCAGTATTTTTGAATAAAACACTTATTTTTGTGTAATTCACATATTTCGCTTATTAAACGTGTTTTTCACGTATTAAACATTTTTTCCTGTATGTTACTGTGCTTTTAGAAAACTGTTTTAATACTTTTTTTAAAATTTAATATTATCTTGTTTTTTTCCCAAATTTTCCGTTCTTTGTGGCATCCTTATATTACATCTTTTTTTACCTTTCTGTTTTCTCCCTTTTTTTGCGTTTTCCCCCGTATTTTGCCGTTTTTTCTGATTTTCTCGCTTACCGTATTAAACCCGTACCTTTATTCTGTCACTTTGTATGAAACTGTTTCCCTGCCATTATTGCATTATGGACTTACCTCTGTTGCTCTTTTTCATGTTTCAGAAACTTCCGATGACAGTAGAAGAATATGTCAACAGCACACCACACATATCAGACGATGGAGGAGTTACTCTTGGGTCAAAAAAGAGTACTGTTTTTCTTGTTGATGCCAAGACTGGAAGAGTGATACATATCTATGTTTCACCTGCTACTCACTCAATATTAGGGTCGACAACTAATGGTGAAGGCCTTGTTTTATCTAAACAAGAAGTTGATGAGTTGATGAAATCGAGTGGTGGGAATGTAAATACAGTTGAGCCACTTTTTATCACGAGGACAGATTATGCTTTGCAGTCATTTGCACCAAACTCGGAAAAAGTTCTGTGGAATATGACGGTTTCTGAAATTAGCGCTGCAATTCTTTGTCGAGGAATTTCAGATTTCGATAAAAATGATACGCTTGGTTTGGAATATGAAGGTGAGTTTGAGATGCCGTTGCCGTGTCGAACTCCGGCTATTGTCTACCGTTCTCGTGATAATGATCTTTGTAAGTCAAATTTGAACTTCTCTGGGTTTGATAAACTACCTGAGGCACCCGCACCCCCTCCTGACAGTGGAGTGCTCCCTCTACCTTCTCCTTCTACTCAAAATCCCCCAGTCTGGAATATGCGTGAAAATAGAAGACCTCTTGATAAGTCGGACAACTCATGTGAAAATGAGCATAGCTGTCATGTGACAATTGATGGCAGTGGCACTGATAGACAGAATGAGACAGGCATATTTCCTGAGGTTATTTTTGGTGTTCTTGTATCATATATTGTTCCAGTATCATATATTTCCGCACTGTTTCTTATCTTGGTTCTATCTTGGTATTATCTAATGGGAAGAAAGCATTCAAAATCTGATAAGCAATTAATTGATTCGAGAGGGAGTCAATCTGTAGCTGCCAAAAGGAAAAAATCTCGGAGACCTGGAAACAATAGGAATATTTCTTCCATTAATAGGCATGATAAACATATATCATCTGAAATTGAGGATGCAGAAACTTTCGAGCTTACACGCGCACAGAGAAATGATAGGGGGTCATTGTTTGATCCTATGAAAGCTATTGAAGCTAATAATGGGCGTTTGGTTGGTAAACTTTTTATTTCTAATACTGAAATTGCTATGGGAAGCAATGGTACGGTTGTCTTTGAGGGAATTTATGATGGTCGCCCAGTTGCTGTCAAACGCCTTGTGCAAGCCCATAATGATGTGGCTTTTAAGGAGGTTCAGAATCTTATAGCATCCGATCAACATCCAAATATTGTTCGATGGTTTGGAGTAGAGTATGATTTAGATTTTGTTTATCTTTCACTAGAGCGTTGCACTTGTAGCCTAAACGATTTGATTCAACAATACTCAGAGACTTCTTTAGACCCGCCGTTTGTTGAAAATTTAGCATCAAAGCCTATGACCGAGTGCAAAATCCGTATTGGCAACATTAAAGGAATTAACAAGGATGTCGAATTATGGAAAGCAAATGGATATCCTTCACCCCAATTGTTAAAATTGATGAGGTTAGTTGGACGACTCTCTTTTGTAGCTGCTTATAACGTTTTATTGATATGTTTTTATGCTTCCTTTCTTGAATCACTTTTTTGGTGTTTCCAATTTTTCTATTTTTTTTTCATGAGAATTTATTGAAACCCTAATAGGCTCGAAGGTTTCGTTTATGCTTTTTGATGGCCTTTCATGTGGCCATGTGTTCTCAACAGATTTGCATCAGAAGTAAATTCATACATGATGACATCACTACAAACTTCTCTTCTTTGCGTGTTTTAGTCATTTGGGGAATGTTTCACTTCTAGGTGCTACCAGGATGCCCAGTTAATTACAATTATAGGGAACACCTCTGTTAAAAGCGCAAACATATACACACAAGAAGTTTACAATATGATACAACAGCAAGCAAAAATTCAAATTATAATCTTCAATTGTTTGAGCATTAAATTTTGAGTTCAACATTTTGTAGAAGAAGTCCATTATATTTATGTCTGCTAGTGTATGAGTTAATACCATGGGTCAAATATATTGCCTGGAACCGATACGTATCGGTTTGGGGGTCACCGGTACAATACATTCAAGGTACCGTACTAGTGCCTCCCATACAGAATATTAAAATACCGGACGATACATACCAATGTATCATTTGGAACCCATATATATCGTCCGGTACACATTGGTTTTGGAGCTGGACAATACGTACATGGGTCAAAAAATCGTCCGATACCGATACGTATTGCCCGATACGTATCGATTTTGGACCTGGACGGTACGATACATTGCCTATGTATCGTACCCCCTACAAAATAAGGTGATTATCGTCCGATACGGGCAATGTATCGCCCGTATCGTCCGATACATCCAATAATTTGAAATTATTGTCTGATAATTTCAAATTATCGGACGGGCCCCACCTCCTTTCTTTTTTCTTTGGTTTTTTGTCCTTTTCTGTTTGTTTGTTTGTTTTTATTTTTTTATTTTTTTATAATCGTTACAATAGCCGCAAAAGATGCAACGGATATAATTTTATATCTGTTGCATAGTTTTTTTTAATTATTTTATTAATTAAAACTTTGCAAAAGCAATGGATATTATTTTATATCCGTTGCATTTGCTTTTTGCAACAGATATTAGTGGCAAGCCGGCAACAGATAAAACCCACCTGCTATAAAACCCATCCGAGAGGGATTCTTCATTTGCGAACCATCCTCTTCTTCTTCACTTGCAAACCATGCGAGAATATCTTCTTTTTCTTCACTTGCAAATCACCCGAGGATCTCTTATTCTTCTTTACTTGCAAGCCACCTGAGGATCCCTTCTTTTACACCATTATACTTCTTCTTTCTCCACTTGTAATTCACTATACTTCTTATTTCTTAGCCATCGGAGACCGAAATCGTCGACACTGGATTGTCACACTTATATTTTCGTCGGATATTTAAGAGAAGGTATGATTTTCCATCATCTAACTTGTATTTTTAATTATTTTTTCATTAGATCTATTATATTTATTATTATTATTATTTTAAATTAATTTTTATTTATTATTAATTTTATCATTAGATCTACCATGATGCTCATACTCATACTGCTTGGATGATGCTTATTCATCTTATGAAGTACTTTCAAGCTCAGCCACATAAAATTGAGTGGACTTTGGTGAAGGGCATGGGTCAAAAAATCTCTTTTTTTTTTAAAGTAAACTTTTTTTTTACTAATTTTATTTTAAAATTAAACTTTTTTATTTTGTATTACTAATTTTATGCTACTAATTTTTTTACTCATGCATGTGACACATATCACGTGTGATGTGTCGCGACACATGTGACACGTGTCACGCGTGATGTGTCGCAACACATGTGACACAGTGACACAGGTGTCGCGGCACATGTAATTGATGTGTCACACATGTGACACATAACCCATGACATATCAATTACACTAATTATTTGTTGCCAATTTTGTAATACAAAGTTTTGCTTTAAAAAAAAAATTAGTAACACAAAAATTACTAATTAGTAACAGAAAACAAAAAAAGTTTAATTTAAAGAAAAATACTTTAGTTTTAAAAACAAATTTAAAACTAGTTTAGTTTTAAAAATTAGTAACACAAAATAAAAAAAATTTAGTTTTAAAACAAAATTAGTAAAAAAAAAAGAGTTTGGTTTTAAAAAAAAAAAAACAATTTTAAAACTAAAATTACTAATAAAAAAAGTTTAGTTTAAAAAAATAACACTGAAATTAGTAACACTAAAAATTAAAAATAATTTAGTTTAAAGAAAAATTTGTAATAAAAAAAATTAGTAACACAAAAAATTACTAATTAGTAAAAAAAAATTAGTAACAGAAAACAAAAAAAACAGTTTAATTTAAAAACAAAAGTTTAGTTTTTTAAAAAAATTTAAAACTAGTTTAGTTTTAAAAATTAGTAACACCAAACAATAAAATTTAGTTTTATAACAAAATTAGTAAAAAAAAAGAGTTTAGTTTTTTAAAAAAATCAGTAACACAAAATTAAAAATAATTTTAAAACTAAAATTACTAATAAAAAACGTTTAGTTTAAAAAAGTAACACTAAAATTAGTAACACTAAAACTTTAAAAAAATTTAGTTTAAAGAAAAATTAGTAATAGAAAAAATTAGTAACACAAAAATACTAATTAGTAACATAAAACAAAAAAAAAGTTTAATTTAAAGAAAAAAAGTATAGTTTTAAAAACAAATTTAAAACTAGTTTAGTTTTAAAAATTAGTAACACAAAATAAAAAAATTTAGTTTTAAAACAAAATTAGTAAAAAAAAAAGAGTTTAGTTTTAAAAAAAAATTAGTAACACAAAATTAAAAACAATTTAAAAACTAAAATTACTAATAAAAAAAGTTTAGCTTAAAAAAGTAACACTAAAAATTAAAAAAAAAATAGTTTAAAGAAAAATTAGTAATAAAAAAAAATAGTAAATTTTTTTAGGGGGTATGATACAATCATACAATGCCTATGTATCATACCACCGAGGTCCAAAACCGATACATATCAGACGATACATATCAAATAAAATTTATTTTTAAGTGTTATCTAAATATTTTAATTTACATATCAAATAAAATTTACATATCAAATAAAATTTATTTTCAAGTGTTATCTAAATGTTTTAATTTAGTCCAATCGTTTGGTCATTAATGCAGGTGAAAGAAATAAACATACAATCATACAATGCCTATGTATCATACCGCCGAGGTCCAAAACCGATATATATCGGACGATACATATCAAATAAAATTTATTTTCAAGTGTCATCTAAATGTTTTAATGTAGTCCAATCGTTTGGTCATTAATGAGGTGAAAGAAATAAACATGGTACGACCATCAGGATCAACTTGGCAATATGGCACAACAATGGATGGTGATAGACTCCGAATAAAATGTAAACTTTGTGGGAAAAAATTATTGGGAGGAGGTATCACACGGTTGAAGGAGCATTTGGCTCACGTAAAGGGAGAGACAAAAGGGTGCCCCAATGTACCCAGAGAGGTAAGAGAAGTTGTCAGAGCCAGTTTACAGGCGGCTAAGGGAAAGAAAAAGGCAGAAGCCGATCGTGATAGAGAAATGTATGACAGAATAAGGAGGGTAGATCCAGAGTTTTCTGCACCTGAACGTGGGGATGATGAAGATGAGGATGAGGATGAGGATGAAGATGTTGTGACAGCGAGAGTTATGAGGGAGAGTGCTAGAGAAGCACGACATCGACGAGATCAAGAAGAAGCTGATTATCGATTTCGATCCAGCTTGAGGGGCCCATCCATGCCTACTGCTGGTGGTCGATCTAGTCATAGGTTACACGTTATTGATGATGATGAGGAGGATATTCATGACACTGCCGGGTTGCGTAGGTCAGTATCAGTGAGGGACACCAGGCCGTTTACTACAGGTCGTACTATAGGTCCCATGGATCCGTTCATGCATCAGACAGAAAGCTCAAAGCAAAGTAAATTGAGCACAATTTCACTGAAAAAATAGGGAAAGAGGCTTGAAAAATCGATTGCAAAGTTCGTGATATACAATCACATTCCGAGTCAAGTTGTAGAGTCGTCGTACTTTAAAAGTATGATTGATACAAGTGCAGAAACTGGTCCAGGAGTCAAAAAGCTTTCTACATACGAGGTATCCGGGCCCCTACTAGATGATGAGTACACAGAGATAGGAACTTATGTGGACAGCTTCCACGAAGTATGGGATGAGAGAGGTTGCACAATTATGTGCGATGGATGGACAGGTCCCACAAAGAAGAGTTTGATCAACTTTTTGGTCTACAGCGATATCGGGACAATATTTCTGAAATAGCTGATGCTTCAAAACACGCGAAGACAGCTAATTACCTCTTCCAATTAATGGATAAAGTAGTTGAAGATGTTGGGCAAGGTTGTGCGGTGGTAATGCATAATGCCGCCAATTATAAAGTCAGCAGTCGCCGCTAATGTTGAAGAGACGTCACTTGTATTGGACTCCGTGTGCCGCTCATTGCGTGGACCTCATTCTTGAAGATTTGGGAAAAAGAAGCAAAGCACTAGCAACTATTCAGAAGGAAAGAACGATTACTTCCTACCTAGACAGCAGTGACAAGTTGGTGAATTTGATGAGAGATTTCATCAAGAACGAGCTGCTCCGGCTTGCGATTACACGATTTGCGACACAATTTTTAGCCCTACAGAGCTTGGCTAGATATAGGTGTGAGCTGAAAAGCATGGTCTCTTCTGAAGAATGGAGAAAACATGAGTTAGAACTCCCACGAGCAAAGAGACCTGCTTGCAATGAAGTTGTCGACATGATCTGTAGTCCCCAGTTTTGGGCAGATGTTGACCACCAGATCGCCGTCACTACCCCGTTGGTACAAGTGTTAATGTTGGTAGATGGTGATGAGAAACCAACGATGGGATACGTTTATGAGTTGATGGCTAAAGCCAAATTGGCTATTAAAACTAAATGCCGGACAAAATATAAACGATATTGGGCAATCATCGACAAGAGGTGGGAAGCACAATTCTACCAGTACTTACATGCCGCATGTATAACATGCTAAACCACTTATGTAGTGATATTTATTTATTTATTATTTATTATATTATTCATTGTTTCTATATATTGATGAGATTGTTCATATTTGATGTATAACACACTACTTAAATCCGGCCTTACAGTATACGCGACGCTTTGGGTTGACTGAGGCCGATGACGTGTACAACGGTTTGCTCAATGTGATCCAGCGAATGCTCCCTAAGTTGGCAGAACAAGGTCAAGCCATAAGAGATGTGAGTAATAATACCTTATAAGTAATAATGCAGGTGTCATATGATCTGTTTATTGATATGTGGGTTATTGATATATAGATTGATATATTCCGCAAGAGACATAAATCATTTGGGACCCCATTGGCGCAATCCCAAATCAAGTATGATAAACCCGCTGATTGGTGGATGCATTATAGAAGTGATGGCCCGATATTAAGGCGGGTTGTCATGAGGGTTTTATCGCAAACTTGTTCATCTTCCAACTGTGAGCGAAATTGGAGCACCTTCTCTTTTATTCACACGAAGACAAGAAATAGGCTAACTATAGAACGATTGGAAAAGTTAGTCTATTGTCACTACAATATGAGATTAAGGGCCAGAAATATGCAAAGGGCCAATCGCGGTAAGATATTATATGAAGTCTTAGTTCATACAATTTTTATTTGATCTAATTGATGAGACATCAGACATGTACTAATTCATCTATCATATATTACCTTACAGATAGTGAATATTTTGATCATATCCAGTTGGATTATATATTCATGGAGGATGATCCTTTAAATCAGTGGATCGAAGAGAGAGAAGAGCCAGTGTTGGATACTGAGGACACCGCATGGCTGGATAATGCTGAAAGAGCAGCAGATGAGCAGGCTTCCCAATCACCGAGGCGGAAACGAAGATTGAATCGTCATTCAGTGGTTGGATCTGATGACGAAACGCAGCCCGGTAGTGATAATGATGATGGTGGGGGTGATGAAATCCACGCTGGCACGAGTGGTAGAGCGGATGATATTGATCCCTATACTTCTGGAGGTATTGCCGCATGGAATGAGGACCGCTAACAATGTATGACACTCCTGCATTTAGAGGTGAAGGGATTGAAGGAAGAGGAGCATCAAAATCTTACCAAACACCACCTCCACCACCACCACAAGGTCCACAAGATGATGTGGGTTATATGACTTCTAGCTTCGGGGGATTTAGTTTGCAAAATACTGAAGATTCAACAACAAGTAACCCATACTATTGGCCTCAACCAACCTATCCCGGGCCATATGACTTTGGTTAAATTTTTGGAGGACCAACCTTCACCTATTACACTGAGCCATATTCGTCGCTAATGCCTCAGTTTCAAGGAGGCACACATGATCATGGGTATCAATATGGCCAACATTATAAGGAAAGCTCGTGCACCGATGATGATGATAACGAGGGCCAAGAACCACCACGAAATTCAATGTGGCTCTAAAGTAATTAATTTTTTTTTATAATATACCTTTTAATTTTGATAATTAGTCATGTATAATAAAAATTAGATCATTAGTCATGTACAATTAATCAACTATGTTAAAAGTGATCTGTCATTTGTTGTGGACTTATATCCTAATATATTTTTGTTGTCTGTTAATAAAATTTTCATTTATTAAACAATAAAAAAGAAAGGAAAAAATTGAAAGCTTTTAGTCATAATTATGCAATACTTTAATTAGGGATCCGTCCTATTATGAAATATGCATCAAATAAGCTTTAAATATATTTTTTAAAAAGTAAAAAAAAATAGAAAATCGTTAAATTTATTTTTCTTAATTTTTTGGGATTGTTTGAAAATAAAATAAAATTCAATGTATCGAACCGATACATTCAATGTATCGCCGATACATTGAATGTATCAGCCGATACCCGATACGTATCGTCCTGGAGGTCAGGACGATACGTTTTGGTTTTCCGATATTTTGACCCTTGGATACGTACCAGTTTTCCAAATTTTTGGCCCATGGTTAATACCACATTAGTTATATGTACAAGAAACTCACTTTGATTGAAGGTTATCATATATTACCAAACATCGAGGTTCTTATTAGGAATCTGTAACACTAACCTGAGTTTGCCACAATTAGTAGGTTATTGTTTCATATAATAAATTATCAAAATTCTTTATAAGGAGTATGTGCTTAATCTTAGGAGCTTGCCATTTTTGTAGCGCAATTAGTTAGGAAATCATTAGTTGCACATAGAAACTTCCTCTTTACAAACAATTTAAAGTAAAGACGATATTTTCTTGGACCTGTGTCATGTGAAAACACCGTCTGATTTGAAGGCCATGATTGGATCCAAAAGGTTGGCACGAAACACAATCTCTATCATATGATTCAAGCCATCAAAGGGAATCATGTGGTTCAACTTTTGACTGCATTGAATCATATGGTATAGGTCGTTTTTTGTGCCAATTTTGCACAAAGATCTTTACATCTTGGCCTTCAAATTAGACAGCTTAACTGGTGTTTCCACTTGGCACAGGTCCCAAAAATGCCAAGTCATTCTTCTAAATTGCGTGCTTGGGCCCGGGCCCAGGCCCACTTTCTGTCTGCAAGTAATGTCTCCCAAGGAGTTATAATTTCATGTAGGTGGTTAAACAATTTGATAATCTTTGTTTTCTTCAATGATTATGAGTGCTGGTACTTTATTACTTAAAAGAAATTTATAGGTGTTATCTCTTTATTTTAGATATCTTAATGATATATGGATCCTTATCAAGTTTTAAAGATATATATTTGTTATAGGGATGTGTATAATTGTACGAACATGTCATTCAGGGTTTTAAAGGTTTTGATTTGGTGATCATGTGTCAAAATCCTCTACAAGGGGTAGGGGTGTCAAAGGGCGGGCCAAGCCCTAAAAGCCCTGCTCGGCCTGTCCCTAAATGTTAGGGCTAAGGCCAAACTTTGAGGATCCTAAGGCAGGGCTTAGGCCTTTAGGGCTGATCTAAGATAAGGTAACGCCTGGCCCTAGGCTCGGCCCTGGTAGCAGGAACTGTGTAAACCCTCCACGTTTCTTGAGGGAAATGCAATTCCGCATTTCAGAAATGGGAGTGTTTAGGAATCACGGTTCCTACAAGTTAGGAACCGTGGTTGATACGTTTCTCGTTAAAAAAAAGCTGATAAAAGAAAGTATTCAATGTTTGTTAATACAAAAAGCATATTGTATATGCCAAAAAAAACAAATAATTAAAAAAAAAAGAGCATCATAATCATATTTTATAAAAAAATTTGGAAGCAACTGTTTAGTATCATATATATTTAAAAAAATGAATTGAAAGAAGGAGATGGAATAAGAGCCTACCTCATCATTTAGGGTTCTAGTGGATCTAGGATCCCTACACTTGAACCAGGGACTCCATCGCCTGATTCCCACTTCCTATATTTTTAGAAATTGCCGCTTCAATGTTCCCGCTCCCCCACCCTCTCCCGCTTCATGCAACTAAGGGCTCGGCCATACCTTTTAATTATATAAGAAAAATTAAATATATACTATACTTTTTCATTTTACCAAATGTACCTTTTTTCAACCCGTTAGACCAACAAATGATATTTAGTAAAATAATAATAGGTATTTTATATCTGATAATATCTATTAATAAAGAAATTTTGTACTATAGGAATTAAAAAAAATTGTAATTTTCCAAATCCCAAAGCCCGACCCTAGCCTGACCCTACTCTGCTGGGGCTAGGGTTAGGGACAACCATGTTAAAGTCTACTAGGGCTAGGGCCGGCCATATTAAGGCCTGGCTTGGGTTAAGCCCATGGTCATGCAAAAGCCTGGTCCGGACCGGCCCTTTGACAGTCCTAATAAGAGGTTAATGATAGTAACCAGTTAAATACTTCGATTGGGGTTTTGTATTTTTTTGCACTATAGGCTATAATGTATTGAAGCCTTGTAGGATTGGTTTGTGATCACTATATGATGAAACTCCATCAAGGATTTCTGATATCTTGTAATTAAGATATCTCAAAAGACACCCCCTCTTACCTAGAAATCAGAGTAACTATATAGGACTAAGAACACAAGACTCGGAGAATAATTATCTCCTATCCTTAAAGATGCTTCTCTTATGCTTTCAGCTCCTTTTAGAAGTTAGGTACCTGCAATTAAACATTTATCGTTGCTGACTAAGAGAGAATAGAGTAATCTATGGCCAAATAAAAATGTAAAACCATGGTTAACTGTTTGTTAGTCGAAAGCAGCGTTAACGGTAATTGCATAATTTTTTGTTATTTTGGCAATCCTTTGGGCCTTCCATTGCTCAATGGTCAAAATTCGGTAATTGAATGCTAGCAATGAGAAGGCTAGTGCTCTCTAGGCAGCAACGTTTCTTGTGCTCTCGGGGCAGCAACATTTGTTTTTGTTTATAGAATTCCCATTGGAGCGGATATGTGGAATAATATGCAGATCAGAAACACTCAAGGAACATGTTTATATATATATATATATATATATATATATATATATATATATATATGGCAAATGGAACAATGAGTTTGAACCCATACTGGGGGCGGTGGGTTCGAACCTTAGATTACATGACACATGGCATGTGATTCTAAAACAACACCTGTTTT
The DNA here is from genome assembly GCA_021018995.1 of Chloranthus sessilifolius. Classification (NCBI taxonomy): domain Eukaryota; kingdom Viridiplantae; phylum Streptophyta; class Magnoliopsida; order Chloranthales; family Chloranthaceae; genus Chloranthus; species Chloranthus sessilifolius. Next base: position 178,153,163 of record CM037585.1, on the reverse strand, counting down.
GTGATCACGTGCCATGTGGCATGTGATCTATAAAAAAAAAAATTCAAAAAAAAAAGTTTTTTTAGTGGTTAAAATTGTGGTAAAAAATTTGGACCACCCACACATCCTGGTGCATTGAGTTTCCCCCCCCCCTTTAACCACATTTTGGACTGTGTATATGCATCAGATCATGCCCAAAGTTTTTGGGTGGCCTCTGATCATCCTTGGACAAGTTGCCGTAGAACCCGATCCCTCGGTTGGATGCCATATGGACCCAACTGATTCGAACCCAACACCCCGGGGTGGGTTTGAACCCATAGTCCCAGGCCTCTCTCTCTCTCTCTCTCTATATATATATATATATATATATATATATATATATATATATATATATATATATATATATATTTTTTATTCAAACGCATTGCTGGGCTGTGCATTTGAACCAGTTGACCCGAGGATCGGATGCCACGAGAACATGCCCAAGGTTGATCAGCTTGCATCTAAATTTTTTTTGTTAGAAAAATGGTGATTTTCCACTGTTGTATTTGGGTCATAGGTGAATGTTTTCAATTCACCTTGTTTGGGCGCGGACCAAGAAGTTTGACCTGTTATTTTGAAGGGCAAAGAAGTCAAAAAGAATAATTTTTTTTTCCATAAAACCCTCTGGATGGGCTGAACCCTTAGAGGATGTAAAGCCATTAGCGATCACGTGCCACATGAACATGCATTTGGATGCATGGCTCACACTGTGCGTTTGAATGTACACACACACACACACACACACACTGCTGCTACTAATGAAAGTGAAAAGCCACATACACCCTGCAGGTATGCACTTTATCTTTTCAGTTTTAATATATTTCTTTGTTATCGATCGATAAAAAAAGAAGTGAAAACCCACTTTGTTTCTGTCCTTATACAATTTTAATTAAACCATCCATAAGCTTCCCAATTTATCCCTATTCCATGCTATCTGCCCCTCTATTATCCCACTTTACGTTCTTGGAAGATTTATGTCATAACCAAACTAAAATTCTTGAAGTCAGTACTACATTCTCGGAAGATGTGCAAACTAAAACTCTTTTAGAGGCAACGTAGATTATTAGAGCATGGCCACATGGTGCTAAACAGGTGCTACGTACACAGAATTGAGTCACTTGTCTTAGCATCACAAATATGTGTTTTTTTTCCTGGGCAAGTTTAGTTTAGGTTCTATGGGTTCTCACCTCCTTTTTTTTTTAAAAAGCTTTAAAATGGTTTTTTAAAATAAAGGTTAAATTCAACGAGTCTTTTTAGTCAATAGATAATGGACTGTTTACAAAATATTAGCACAATTTTTTCTTTTTCCTTTGAAATAAAGAGGCTTGGATAGAAAAGTTATCATAAAAACTACTTAAGAAAAATCCATGAATCAATTTATCACACACACCCATATTCTCTCTCATAAGGTGTCCTTTGAAAAATTATCTAATCATTTACCTAATGCTTTGATTTAAATAATCTATATTGTTCATTAGCAAACTCTCTGAGAGTCATGATTGGATAATTAAGATGGATTTTAAATTAAAAATATGAAAAAACTGAAATAGTGGCAAAGCCCCTTTAAGTTAAATAATAATTTTAGGTGCCACATGGAGCAAGAGGGCATTGCATAGATCATTTAAAAGAATAAAATTTTAGGGAAATTCTAGGGCTAACACTTACCCAATGCAGGAAAGGGAAGAAATAATCTTGTTGCAAGCCGAAGGATCTAATTTTTTTCTCTTGGGTTTGGCTAACACTGATTATTTTCCCCCATGTGGCCTATATTCCCTAGGACCAAGCTTTTTGTGGATTTATATTTTTTATTTTGTAATTTCCTGTTGTACTTTAGCTATCAATAAAAATGGTTAACTTTCATGTTCAGAAAACTCAAAAATAATTGCCATTTTTCTTGCTTTGTCGAGATGGCTAGCTGAAATGGCTACAACAACAACAGTCAATTTTGCTCATCGAACTCTCATTGTGGCCAAGTCACTTCCCCAACCATTCAATTAGTGTACAATGCGTTGCTATTTTTTGCTGTGGTGACACTGCTAGCCAAAAATGCTTTCAAAGTAAAGGACACAACTAGAGCATTTGTCATTTTTTGCTGTAACACAGTTAGCCAAAAAGAAGAAAATGACACACCTAGCCAAAATGCATTTTTTAATATCTATTCTCAAATGTAATATTGGGCATCAACACAGTTATCGTTTTATTTTCAAAATTTATATTATGTAATATATGTACACCATATTTGTCATTAAAATGCTTCTTGTAATATTTATTTTGCTGTGTCTACACATTTGTAGTTTATAATATTAACATATGTTTTTTCTAATTTTTGAAAATTTTCATGTAGTTTTCCAATACTGGGCATTATTATATAGAAGTATGATATAGATTTTATTTTATTATTATTGTCAAATTTAGTACATTTTTATGCATGGATCCACATATCAAACTTTTAAAGGTGATGGAGTGGTTTGCCGATAGGTAAGAGGGCAAGCAGTAGGGCTTTAAATATCGGCCTTATCCGATACATATTGGCTGACAGGTATCGGGTAGGCCTGATTCAATAAGATATAATGCTTAGACTTGATATGGGTATCAACAACAGCCGATACTGACCAATATTTGTACTATATCGGTTCATATTGACTGATACCAGACGATTTGACCAATATGAACCTAATATGTATTGGCCATAATGTCAAAAAAGACACTTTAATATTGGTTGGTATGGCTGATATTGTTCTGATATAACTGCTTTGTATTGGTCTAAGACTTGGCCGATATGCCCATATGCAAGGTATCAAACTCGGTATTGGTATTGGGTATCGGTCCATCTTGGACTGATACCATATCGCTCGATATTTTTTTTTTGAAAAAAAAATATAAAAAAAATTGGTTGTATTGGTCAGTATCGGCTGATACCGAGACAGTATTGACCGATATTGACAAGTATCTGTTCAATACCGATACAGATACAGATACTAATAACCCTGTTACCTGTATTGGGGTGGTATCGGTAGCGGTTCTCGATGAAACCGATACGTATCTGTATCTGCGGAGTTTTGATACCATGCCCCTATGTATTGATTTTATTGGCAAGCAGGTTTCCAGCAACACGTTTCCATGTCCAAACTGACATACATGTATGTGTGTGTGTGTGTCATCATTGTGTTAGATACCTTAACCAACAAGAAGTCCATAGGAATGGTGAGTTCCTATCAATGATCTCTTCTATTTTGGGACCCTCAATGTATCTAAATGCTTTCTCCACATTCACCACATCCAGTTCATGTTTTGCCATGCTTAAAAAACGCACATCAATGTTTAGATGCCAATTTACGTGTACTGCATTTGTGACAAAATTTTTATCTCCTTACCAACCCAATCCTATAACCTTGTAACTGTTATTAAGAAGACAAAAATGGTAATTACAAGATGTTTCCATTTGTTATCTTTATTCATCACTGCTTCCTTTCTTTTTTTCTCTCATCTCTTTTTTCTTTATTACAATTATTGATACCAGTTTAGATTGTGGATACTAAATGCATATATTTATTATTTTGATCAAGTACATTTCTTTTTGTTCTGTTGTCATGATGCAGGGATGTGGTCTCTGGGCTTGCCCATCTACATGAACTAGGAATCATACATCGAGATTTAAAGCCTCAGAATGTATTGATAACCGGTGAAAGATACCTATGTGCAAAACTTTCTGATATGGGTATAAGTAAGCGTCTTCTTGAGGACATGTCTTCTTTAGGCCATCATGCTACGGGTAAGGATGTCTAGCACATAAGTTTTTTTGGTTTTTGTTTATGAAAATTAAGCCATAGAAGTCTCAAATGTTATAAGTTCACAACATTGGTGTCGGGTTATAGGCTATGGTAGTCAGGGATGGCAAGCACCTGAGCAGCTTTGTCGTGGGCGTCAAACACGTGCTATGGATTTATTTAGTTTGGGCTGTGTTCTTTTCTTTTGCATTACCGGAGGCAAACATCCATTTGGTGACCGCCTTGAACGTGACATAAACATTGTCAATAACCGTGTTGATTTTTTCTTGGTGGACCAAATTCCAGAAGCTGTAGATCTCTTCTCACATTTGTTGGATCCCAACCCCGAATTGAGGTAAAAGAATATTCTCTTATATGCCTCTGAATTTTGCCTAAATTTCTGTAGCAGGTGGCACGTGCTATGCACGTATGTAGAGAAAAGGAGTGATATTCCACCTTCTCTAGATTCTATAATAGTAAAAAAGATGATGTTAATTTGGTATATCATACTTACCCTACTACTAAATTTAAATTACTGTACTTGTCATCAATTCATGCATTATCGAAACATAAGGTGTTTTGGTCATTATAAAAAATGGAACTAATTAATTTTTCAAAAAATAAAATAAAAATGGAACTAATTGTGATATCACGCAACTTTTTCATTATAATAGTAAAGATGATTGTATTTTTATGATTGCTGATATTATATTTCAAAATTTTGTTAGGCCAAAGGCACTGGAGGTTTTGCAACACCCTCTGTTTTGGAATTCTGAAATGCGCCTTTCATTTCTTCGAGACACTAGTGACAGGATTGAATTAGAGGATAGGGAGAATGAATCCGAACTCCTGATAGAATTAGAGAAGGTTGCACCTTTGGCATTAGGCGGGAAATGGGATGAAAAGATGGAAGCTGCATTCATTACAAATATTGGTCGTTACAGACACTATAAATTTGACAGCACCCGTGATCTGTTGCGAGCCATTCGGAACAAATTTAACCATTATAGAGAGCTTCCAAAAGAAATTCAGGTTTGCTTTCTCAAATAGATGATTATATCTTATGCAATTTCTTCTTCTTGTTCTTTTTTTTCCCCATAACTCGAGCTGTCAATGCACTTGTTTTTTTTTTTTTTGACAACCTGGGTATCCGGGCCTCTTAGAGGACCCGCCTAATCCCAGGGGCACATGCGCACCCCAAATTCAGCACATGCCGGGTCAGCACAGGATATAAATCCCGAGGGTGGCCTCAAGGGGGGGAGGGGATTCGAACTCAGGTCTCCTGCTTTTGGAAGCAAGTACCTGGCCAACTTGCCTAACCCCTTGAGGTTTGTCAATGCACTTGTTTTAGATATAATGTCATGACATTTGACACTTTAGATGGGTAGTCTGTCTACTGCATTGTATAACATGCCTGAAAATAATAATTCTTTAGAGCTCCTACCACATCATTTTTAAAAAAAGGCTTGTATTAAAGGGTGTGCATATCTTGTTTATTAATTGGCGTGCAAGAAGTAATTGAAGTGCAATTACTAATTTCAGTAATTGGCATTAGCTAAGTAAATTTTAGTGTGGCAGTAGCAGCTCTCTAATTGTTATACCTCTCTAGTTCTTATACCTTTTTCACATGATGGGAACATAGATCTTTTGGTTCACAAAATTGGATTTATCTTAAAATAAACACAATATTCATTGGTGATTGATCCTTCCTGGATTATGATTGTATAGCTCCATTCGTAGTATAGAATTACTGAGGGCACCTATGCTGAATATCGTTGACTGCTTTTGAATCCAACTATGGATATTGTTTATCGTTCCAATCTTCCACACAATCGATCTTGAGACCATGGGTGTACCATCGGACGGCCAATTTACTATTCCACGTGGCACAAATCCCAGAAAGTGACCTGAAAATCTTGAGCATAATGTGTGCCATGTGATTTTCAGGTTACTTTTGGCAATGTGTGCCACGTGGAATAAAAAACTGATCGTCCGATGGTACACCCATGGTCTCAAGATCCTTTGTGGAAGATTGGGACGAAAAACTCTCCATCATCTGATTCAAAGCAGTCAATGGTTTTCAGTGTAGGCACCCTCAATAATTCGGTAGGTGCGAATAGAGCTATCCATCATGGTTTTCCATCCACTATCATTGTCATTAGCAATCTTTGTTGTAATGACAAGTTTGTGTCGTCTCTGTTTGCTTGTGATTGCTTTAGCCGTAGTATTGTGTTGTTCATTGCTGGTTTGCTACATAATGGTTAGCTGTTTTTGAGTTATTAGTGTTTTCTTTGTTTATCATCTTATAGTCCATATAATAATCCCATTCAGCATTTTAGATTTATTGAGTAAGCCCTTCCAGTTTTTTAGATCTACTGAATAAACCTGCTTGAAGAGAGGCCGTTAATTCTCTCAATCTGATCTTACAAACATATTTGATGCGGGACAATGACGCTAAAATACGTGAGTGATCATGAGATGCGAAATTTCCGAAATTAAGCGAATTAATTGAACAATTAAAATCCCAAATTAAAGCGATACCTTAGGATTTTGTGGAATTTCGCTTAATTGACCATGCTCGGTCCACTTAGGGTCCAATCCGGCGCACGAGAATCGTTAGAAATGTGGAAGGTGCGATCCTAGAGATAGAATTATAGCATCCTCTAAGTTTAGGCGTTTGCTCGTAGATCGACGTGGATTCTCGTAGCTCCTTGCTAGGGCTTTCGGATTGATTGGTTAATCGGTTGCAAGTAGAGTAAACTGAGCCCAACGACTACCATGGATTTATGGGTATAGATTGGGGTCAATCCACAAGGAAGGGCATCAAGGCTACTTAAGAGTTGAGGTTTAGTGTGATGACCTAATTTTCCTTGCATGGATTTCTAGGAAAACTGGACCGTCCATTCGATGCAATGCGGAAATCAAAACAAACAGATATCATATGCATTATGCGGAAAACAATACAGATATCATATGGTAGTGGCAGTATACAAACTCCATTATACTATAGAACATAAAACATATTAAAGTAAACCATCGGTAACGGCCGACCGTCACCTAAACAGTGGTATGAGTTACAATATACGTCAAACTAAATACTAAGATTCACCCCAAAATTCTATCTCAAAGCTCCTCTATGGTAGGTATTCTTCCGGGGCGAAGTCAGGAGCGTTCTCAAGCTTCGGATCCTAGACAATATCTGCACCTATGACACATGGTGTCGGGATGAGCTAACAGTCTAAGCTCAGTAGGAAAAAGATCAATACCAATTTGCATCTTATCAGATCAATGTATAGATTTAATGACGAAATTTAAAGGCATTTTCATATTCAGTTCAAACGGCAGTTTTCGTATTGAAAACAGAGATAAAACTTCATATGCATTTTCATATCAAAACAGAGGCCAAATTTTCAAAGGGCATTTTCATGTTAAAACAGAATTCAAAAGATTTTAATTTTGAAGTCACAAAGTCTAAGGTGGAGCTTCACGTATGGTTAACAGTGTCGATTCTGAAGTTCATATAGTTTTGATTTACTTATTCGTTTTCTCATTTACATGTAGCTTATTACTTAACACATGACTTAATTCATAACACCGCCGTGCCAGTTCAAATCACGAATTCACGCCGTGCCGCGGATTAGTTCAGAATTCAAAGTTCATATTTAGAGACTTTCATAAATGAAGTTCAGATTCAGAATACATATTCAAAGTTCATATCGGAGTTCTTATTCAGAATTCATACACAGAATTCATATTCAAATTCGGAGTTCAGAGTCGATGCAATGTACAAAGTTCATATTCAATGATCATATTCATATTCAGATTTCGATTTCGGAGTTCATACTCAGAAGTTCATATACAGAGTTCAAATTCCATATTCGTATTCGGAGTACATATTCAGAATTTAGATTCAGATTCAAGTTCATACTTACAGTTCATATTTCAGTGTTCGAATTCAGAGGGCAAGGCAAAGTTCTAAAGTCATTCAAAAGATTCGATGCGATGATCACTTATCATTTCAAAGTTTCAATTCAAACTCAAAGAGTCTACATTCAAGTTCGAATTCGAAATCCAGATTCAGTATTCAAAGGATCATTCAAATTCATATTCCATGTTCATATTTTAAATTCATGTTCAAAGTTCAAAATTCATGTTCATATTCATATTCAGAGTTCACATTTAGTTATATCATGGAGTCTATGAATCAACATCAAAACGGTAATTGAGCATTGAGTTTTCCTAACCTTGGTTTTGATGTCACATGAAGTCAAATAGGCGGTCTTTATCGATGACTCCAAGCTTATCAAGACCTACAATGCGTTCATGAACCACTTGTCAAAGACTAATAGATCAAACTAATCGAAGTTCCGTAAGTTTTACCAAACAAATTTGAAGGTAGCCTAAACTGTACAATTCGCTCGAGCGACTTACCAAATTCCTTGTGGCACCTACAAATCTCGCCCGAGCGAGTTTAACCCAAACTTTTTAGCCTATTTTCTGAAGAAAATTCACTCGAGTGAATCCTTCAGCATGTCTTTTTGCTCGATTATGAAGGGGTCTCACTCGAGCGAGAATGCGATTTTCGCACTTGTTCTGAGTTCGAAATTTCTAAAACTTTCAAAATCCAATTCCTAAAAATCCTCAAACTAAGTCTAAAAGAATTTTATAATATCCAGCCATAAATCTTACCTTCTAAAACGATGCATGCGGAGTTTACGATCGCGCCTAAAATGAAGGAATCGGTGTCGGAACTCGCCGTTCGTCCGATGCTCGATTTCTTCCTCAAAATCTTCTCATGCAATCCGAATACACACCAATCAAGTCTAAATTTCAAAAATTACAGTACAATCAAAACTTGCATGCTGAGGATTTCAAAATTACCTCTTTTAATCATGCATGCGGTGTCTACGATCGTCGAAATCGAAGGATATCGGCATCTACGCTCTAGTTCATCCGATGATTCAATCTTCTCTTCTCTTCGATCGTAATAGCGTTAATGATCAAGGGTTTCTTGCGATGCGAACAGAACAAAAAGGTTTAAGAGAGGGACTTGCGAAGAGATCAATGGTTCGGATCTCACAAAGAAAAAATGGAAAGAGGAGAATGGGAGTTCTTTCTCTCTTCTCTCTCGGTTTTCTTTCTTTTAGTTCAATCCTCAAATGGAATTCATGAAGCAAGGAATGTTAGGGTGTTAAGTTGGTACACCAAAGATTGGTGTATAGCCCCTTATCAAATGGTCCAAAATAAGGTCCAAAAATTCTCTTAGCAGGTTTTGATTGCTGGACCTCCTGCTTAGAACCTAAGCTTCTAACCACTGTGCCATCACGTGGCTTGTGTAACTATTCTCACACAATTAAATCTAAGAATCCTTCGTACTAAGATACATATATTTGGGTTATTGGGCTCGGGTTAGGCTCGTGCCTATGGTGCACATGATCGCACTTGATCACGCGTACAACAATCTTCTCATTTTAATTTATTCATTAATAATAACTAAACAAACCTATGTGTTATAATTATAGTGCTTGAAAAGGTGGGCTCGAGCATTGGTCCGATCTCGGGGTTCGAATCGTGTGCATCACACACTTCACTTAAGGGTTTCGAGTTTTAATTTAATACTCGAGGTAGAAATTGGTTTCAGATTTTGTATTTGGGTGCATTTACCCCATTTAAGATAGGTGGGCCAGAGGTCTCGTCACAGACATCAAAAGTTTGACCAAAGTCAAATCGGTCAAAACAGGTGTATTTTCATCAAGGGTCAACGATTCAACATTGGGAAAATCAGGGTCATTACATTTAGGGATTTGAAATAACAAGTAGAAGAAGAAATAGATGGCAAAAGAACAAACAAAATAGAAGAATAGGTAAGAAGAAGATTCAAGATAGAACATGAGCATCTCACCCTTGGCCTCACACCAATCCTACATTGGGAAGAAGACTCACTCTCCATTAAGCTCCTCTCAATGCATAGCATTTTTATTAAAATTCAATCAATGCCCCATTTGGCTTACATAAGGACATTATATACTTGGTGCAAAAAGAAACTAATGCTAAATAGCAAATACTAAATTGTCCCCAAATACAACATTACATTAGGCTCAAAAGGCAAGAGAAGAATAAGGAAAAAGGACAACTATCGTCATTAGTCTTGCTCGAGCAGGTTTGGTTCTTGCTCGAGCAAGAATCTTGAAGGCTTGACGGAATCTAAACTAGATGTGGACACTCTAGTGACAACCAAGGGTCGCTCGAGCAATGTTTGCTTGAAAGTTTTGGTCTCTCGGTCTTTAACCTCTCTTGAGCGATAGGTAGGGTCGCTCGAGCGACTCTGGGCAGTTAAGTGTCCTCTTGTCACTCCTCTAGGCTCCCCTCCCGGATGATGTTGATGCTCTGTGGTTCCTTCTTCGTTTCTTGCGTCGATACAAGCGATGCTGCCCAAAATCTATATCCACGGCTTGAGCGTCGGCATCCCCGCCAATTTTCTCGGACTAAAAGGACTTCATCACCTATGAAGTGTGGTCGTGATAACGATCGAGCATATCGAGGTCTAGGCAGTAGACCTCATCTTCATTTACCCGCGTGTTCTCTGATTCTAGCTCACCCACCCACTTCAATAAATATTTCTGAAACCCTTCGCCATGGGTGGAAACCACAAGTTCATTCAAGATCTTCTCGATTATCTCTCTACTCTGCTTGCTTGGAGGAGGAAGTGGTATAGGCTGCGGGATTGGGTTGGGATCAAGAATAAAAAATGTTTGAAAAAGATTGCAAGGAGGTGGGGTTGAGCCCAGATAAGGAACTAGGTCCACGTTGAACGTTGAGCTAACACCCGTATCTTGAGAAAGCTCAATGACATAAGCAGGACCACTCCTTGTCGCAATCTTAAAAGGTTTGACACCACGGGCTTGAAGCTTCTTTGCGATTCCCGTTAGGAATCATTCTGGCCTAACCCGAATCATCACATGATCACCTACTTGGTATTCTTTGAAGCGCCGATGAGAAGCCACCGATAATTTGTAATTATCATTGCTCAAATTAATTTTGCATCTAATTTCAGCATGCAAATTATGAATGTGATGTGCAAGTGCATCAACAGACTTGGATGTGTGGTGAGATGCGGACATAGGAATCAAATCTAGGGGTGTTCTTGGCTTGTGACCATGCATCACCTCAAATGGACTCATACCTATGGACCTACTGACGGAATTGTTATATGCAAACTCAGCCATGGGTAAAATGGAATCCCAAATCCTAATATGATCACCGACGAGACATCGTAGGAGATTACCTGAAGCTCCTATTTGTTACCTTGGTTTGACCATCGGTTTGAGGGTGATAAGCCGATGAAAATCGGAGCATGGTACCCATCATGTGCCATTGGGTCTAAAATAACTTGTGAATTTGACATCTCTATTTGACACAATGGTCTTTGGCTTTGGTAACCCATGAAGATGCACCACCTCTCTGAAAAATAATTTCGCAACATGGGTTGCGTCGAAGATTTTAGAGCACAATATCAAGTGGGCCATCTTCAAGAAGTGGCCTACCACCACGAAGATGGAGTCGTGTTCTCAAAGTCTTGAGAAGCCCAAGCACAAAATCCATCGAGATGTCTTTCCATGACATGTGTGGCATTGACAAAGGTGTGTACATGCTCGTGTTTTGTTTGGACACTTGACATGTACGACTTTGCGTCATAACCCGGGCAACACCTCTCATGATGTTAGGCCAAAAGAACTTATATTCTACGAGCGCAATGGTCTTGTTGCCCCCGAAATGACTGACAATCCCTCTGACATATAACTCCCAAATGAGGAAGTCACACAATGAAGTGCGAGGGATGCATAGGCGATTGCCCTTGAACAAATATCCACTCTGTAGGGTATAATTGGGGCTAGTGCTCGCCTGGTCATTAAGGGAGTGGTGTAATTTTTCCCAAAATTTGGGCACGCGGGATACTCTTCCTTCAACCACTCAAACCTGACGACCTCGATGCTCATGGAGTGCAAAGTTGCCACCTGACGACTAAACGCGTCCGCGACTTTGTTCTCAATACCGGCTTTGTGCTTCAACACAAATGTAAACCCTTGGAGGTACTCGTGCATGTCTCTGGTTTACCTTCTTTTGGGAAGCAAGGAAGCACAAAGCTTCGTGGTAAAAAAATAAGACAAATTCGTGTGATCGGAGGTAGTGTTTCCAATACTACAAGGATCGGACTACCGCATAGAACTCCTTGTCATAGGTGGAGTATTTTTGCTTCGCCTCATTGAGCTTCTCGCTAAAGTAAGCCACTGGGTGGCCTTCTTGGCTAAGCATTCCTATGCCCACACCCGATACATCATATGCAACTTTAAAAACTCTAGAGATGTCCGATAGGCGCATGACGGGTGCACTTGTCATTTTCTCTTTAATCTCGGCAAAGGCCTTCGTCACAGCTTTGTTCCATCGAAACTCTCCTTTTCTCATACAATTGGTGATGGGAGTCATAATGGTGCTAAAGCATCAAATGAAGCGATGATAGAATGCAGCCAATCCGTAGAAGCTACGAACATTGTGAATATTCTTAGGTTTAGGCCATGGGTCAAAAAACCGGATTTCCGATACGTATCATCCTGACCTCCAGGACGATACGTATCGGGTATCGTCCGATACATTCAATGTATCGGCGATACATTGAATGTTATCGGTTTGATACATTCAAAAAAAAAAAATCCCAAAAAAATCTTAAAAAATACCAAAAAAATCTGAAAAATTATATTTATTTATTTTGTATTTATTTCAACTATTTTTGCTTGTATTTTTGACTTATTTGATGCATTATTTAGATGAATATATAAGTAACATGCTTATTTTGTGACTTAACCCAAGTCACATGCGTATTTTGTGACTTATTTTTTACTTAAGATCACATTTTTGACTTAATGTAATAGATCTTCTAACATTTTTTTTGACCAGCTGATCACATGCCTATTTTGTTTCCCCTTTCCCTTCTTGAATTCTCTTAAATAAGGAAATTAGGATTTATGCAAAATTGCTTCACTTTCATATATATTCTTAGAGCTTATACAAATTTAGAAGGAATATACTCTAACTGCCATTAAATCCTCTTAACTAAATGTTTTACCCTGATATATGGGTTTGTTTATATATATATAGATTATTTATTGACAATATTTCATAATTTGATCGACGCAGTCACGCATAAACTAAATTGCAATGTATATTGACAAAAATAAATTATATATTATCAAAATTAATAGGTATGTTGATAGAAATAAATTTAATTGTACATGGAAAACTTACTTTAGAGCCACATTGAATTTCGTGGTGGTTCTTGGCCCTCGTGATCGTGATCATCATCATCAGTGCGCGAGCTTTCCGACCTTTGCCTATAATGTTGGCCATATTGATACCCATGATCATATGTGCCCCCTTGAAACTGAGGCTGTAGCAATGAATATGGCTCATTGTAGTACGTAAAGGCCGGTCCTCCAAAAATCTGACCAACGAAGTCATATGGCACCGAGTAGGTTTGTTGTGGCTGGTAGTATGGGTTACTAGTTGCTGAATCTTTGGTATTTTACAAACTGAATCCCCCGAAGCTAGAAGTCATATAACCCATATCCGTATCATCTTGTGGACCTTGTGGTGGTGGTGTTTGATATGATTCCAACGCTCCTCTTCCTTCAACCCCTCCCATTCTAAATGTAGGAGTGTCGAACTGTGTTAACGGTGTCGAGTCATCGTCCCATGCCGCCATATCTCTATAAAGATCAGAGGTACCATCATCCTCCCCTCCACCACTAGTGCCAACGTCCCCTCCACCATCATCCTCACCCTTCCCATCATCACTACCGGGCTGCGTTTCGTCATCAGATCCAAGCACTGAATGACAATTCAATCTTCTTTTTCGCCTCGGTGGTTAGGAAGCTTGCTGCTCCACTACTCTTTCAGCATTGTCCAACCATTCAGTGCTCTCAGTATCTAAGATTGGCTCTTCTCTCTCTTCGATCCATTGATTTAAAGGGTCATCCTCCTCGAATATATAATCCAACTAGATGAGATCAAAATATTCACTGTCCGCAAGGTAGAATATGATAGATGAATTAGTATAATATGTAAGTAAGACTTCATATAATTGAGGATCTAAGACTTCATATAATTGTTTACCACGGTTGGTCCTCTGTATATTCCTGACTCTTAATCGCATATTGTAGTAGCAGTAGACTAACTTTTCCAATCGGTCCATAGTTAGTCTATTCCTTGTCTTAGTATGAATGAGAGAGAAAGTGCTCCAATTCCGCTCACAGTTGGACGAGGAACATGTTTGCGACAATACCCTCATTGCTACCCGCCTCAATATCGGACCATCACCTCCATAATGCATCCACCAATCAGTGGGTTTGTCGTGTTTAATTTGGGATTGCGCCAACGGGGTCCCAAATGACCCATGTCTCTTGCGAAACATGTCAATCTATAAAGATGAAACACAGTAAGGCGCATATCAATAAATAGATCATAATATCACATGACATTTGACTTATTAGTTATAAGGTATGATACTATAATTACTCACATCTCTGATGGCTTGACCTTGGTCCGCCAACTCAGGGAGCATTCTTTGGATTACATTGAGCAAACCGGTATACACTTCATCAGTGTCACTCAGCTCGAAGCGTCGTGTATACTGGAAGGCTTGATCCAAGTAGTGTGCTACACATCAAATATGAGCAATTTTATCAGTATATGAAAATAATGAATAAATAAATAAAAATCACTACATAAGCAATAAGCAGTTTTAACATGTTATACCTGCTGCATGCAAGTACTGGTGAAATTGTGCATCCCACCTCTTGTCGATAATCGCCCAGTATCGTTTATATTTTGTAGGGCATTTGGTTTTTATAGCCAATTTTGCCTTATCCATTGACTCATAAACGTACCCCATCGTTGGTTTCTCATCACCATCAACCAATCTCAACACTTGCACCAACGGGGTAGTGATGGCGATCAGGTGGTCGACATCTGCCCAAAACTGCATGCTGTAGATCAGGTCAGCAACTTCAGTGCAAGCTAGTCTCTTTGCTCGTGGAAGTCCTATTTCATGTTTATTCCATTCTTTCGACGACACCATGCTTTTCAGCTCACGCCTATATCTACTCAAACTCTGTAGGGCTAAAAACTGTGTTGCAAAACGTGTAATCGCAGGTCAGAGCAACTCATTGTTCGTGAAGGCTCTCATTAAATTGACCAGCTTGTCACTGTTGTACAAGTAGGAAGTAATCGATCTTCCCTTTTGAATAGTTACCTGTGCCTTGCTTCTCTTTCCTAAATCCTCAAGAATGAGGTCCACGCAATGAGCGGCACTCGGGGTCCAGTACAGGCGACGTCTCTTCATCATTAGTTTGAATCCAGCGGCTTTGTAATTTGCCACATTGTCTGTTACCACCTGCACAACCCGCTGCTCTCCAACCTCTTGAACTACCTTATCCATTAGTTGAAAGATGTAATCAACAATCTTTACGTGTCTAGAAGCATCAACTGATTTCAAAAATACTGTCCCGGCATCGCTGTAAACCAAAAAGTTGATCAAACTCTTCTTTGTGGGACCAGTCCATCCATCGCACATAATTGTACAACCTCTCTCATCCCATACATCCTCAAAGCTTTGTACATAGGCAGTTATCTCATCATACTCATCTTTTAGTAAGGGCCCAGACATCTCGTATGCAGAAGGCTTTTTAACTCCTTGACCAACTTCTGCACTTGTATCAATCATGCTTTTGAAATACGGCGACTCTGCTACTTGGGTCGAAATGTGGTTGTATATAAAAAACTTGGCAATGGATTTTCCAAGCATCTTCCCCATTTTTGTAAGTGAGATTGCACTCAATTTGGTTTGTCTTGAGCTTTCAGTGCGATACATGAATGGATCCATGGGGCCTGTAATACGGCCTCTAGTAGACGGCCTATAATCCCTCCCTGATGCTGACCTACGCAACCCGGCAGTCTGCTCAACATCCTCATCAACATCAATAACATGTGGCCTATGACTAGATCCACCACCGGTAGCAGGCATGGATGGACCCCTCAACCTGGACCGAAATCGATAATCGGCTTCTTCCTGATCTCGCCGCTGTTGTGCTTCTCTGGCACTCTCTCTCATAGCTCTCGCTATCTGCTCATCCTCATCCTCAGGTTCAGGTGATGTAAACTCTGGATCTGCCCTCCTGATTCTCATACATTTCCCTATCACGATCGGCTTCAGCTTTTTTCTTTCCATTTGTCGCTTGTAAACTAGCTCTGATATTTTCTTTTACTTCTCTGGGTACACTGGGACACCCTTTTGTCTCTCCCTTTACGTGAGCCAGATGCTCCTTTAACCGTATGATACCTCCTCCCGACAGTTTTTTCCACACAGCTTACACTCTATCCGGAGTCTATCACCATCTATTGGTGTACCGTATTGCCATGATGGATCTGACGATCGTACCATATTTATTTATTTCACCTGCATGAATGAGCAAACGATTGCATTAAATTAAACATCTAATTTACACTTGAAAATAAAATTTATTTTTTAATTATTGCTATTTTAAAAATATTAGATTACATTTTATTAAATTTATTTGATATTATTCTAATTTTTATAAAATTTAGATTACATTTGAAATTTTATTTGATATTATTCTAATTTTCAAAAGATTAGATTATATTTTACCAAATTTATTTGATATTATTCTAATTTATGAATATTTATTTGATATTATTCTAATTTTTGAATATTTATTTGGTATTATTCTAATTTTTAAAATTTTATTTGAAATTTATTTCATATTATTCTAATGTTTTATGAGACATATCTCATAATTATGGGACATACCCCATTATTTTAATTATTTTAATTATATGTGACCCATAATTTTAATTATTTAAATTAAAATTAATAATAAATTTAATTATATGTGACCCATATTAATTTTAGGTTTAAATTATATGTGACCCATATTGACCCCATTATTTTATTAATTATATGTGACCCATATGATATGTGACCCATATTAATTTTAATTTTAATTATATGTGACCTATATTGACCCCATTATTTTATTAGTTATATTAATTGTTTTGTGACCCATAATTTGAATTATATGTGACTCATAATTTTAATTATTTAAATTAAAATTAATAATAAATTTAATTATATGTGACCCATATTAATTTTAAGTTTAAATTATATGTGACCCATATTGACCCCATTATTTTATTAATTATATGTGACCCATATGATATGTGACCCATATTATATGTGACTCATATTAATTTTAATTTTAATTATATGTGACCCATATTGACCCCATTATTTTTTTAGTTATATTAATTGTTTTGTGACCCATACTTTTAATTACATGTGACCCATAATTTTAATTATTTATATTATTTTTTACTCATAATTTTAATTATTTTAATTATTTTAATATCTACCATTAAATATGGTAGATCTTTCATATTTATGGGTAGATCTACCATTAAATATGGTAGATCTAACAAATTTATGGCTAGATCTACTATATTTATAGGTAGATCTACCCTTAAATATGGTAGATCTAACAAATTTATGGCTAGATCTACTATATTTATAGGTAGATCTACCCCTAAATAAGATAGATCTACCTTATTTTAACCTTTAAAACGAAATAAAACGATGGGAAAATGATAAAACACGTACCTTCGGCATTGATCCCGAGCTTTTTTGTGCGATTCGGCGGCGATTTGGAGTGAAAATAAGCAAAAAAGGAGTCTTTAAATGAGGAAGAAGGAAGAAGAAGGGGGGGGGACTGTTTTTGCAATGGAAAAAACCACAAAAAAAGGAGCAAACCCGACCCTAAAATCGGCTGAAAAAGCCCAACCCCACGTGCCTGGGCCCCACAGAAATTTGAAATTATCGGACGATAATTTCATTCTTTTTTAAAATTTTCAAAAATTTTAAAATTATCGAACGATAATATGAAATTATCGTCCGATACGGGCGATATTTTGCCCTTATCGGACGATAATTTGAGTATTTTGTATAGGGTACGATACATACCCTATGTATCGTACCGCTGACTTCCAAAACCAATACGTATCGTCCGATACGTATCGATATCGGATGATATTTTGACCCATGGTTCAGGCCATCCATAATAGCCTTTACCTTTTCCGGGTCATCCCGTCGGACGAGACAATGAACCCTGACAACGGATCGTTGCATGAACATGCACTTCTTGAAATTTGCATATAACTTTCCTCCCCTGAAAGTCTCGCAAACCAATCTAAGGTGGGTCAAGTGTTGCTCCTTCTCATGGCTATATATCAAGATGCCGTCAAAATACACCACAAGGAATTTGCCTAGAAACAGTCACAACACTTGGGTCACGAGCCTCATGAAGGTGCTTGGGGCATTAGAAAGCCTAAAAGGCATGACCATCCACTCATAAATACCATTTTTGGTCTTGAAGGCAGTTTTTAACTCATTACTGAGGCAGATTCGGACTTGATGGTAGCCACTCTTAAGGTCTATCTTAGAGAAGATAGTGACACCAACCATCATATCCAACATGTCGTCGAGCCTTGGTATAGGAAACCGATACTTGACCATAATCTTGTTGATGTCCTGACTATGCGCACGCATTCGCCAAGTACCATCTTTCTTGGATGTGAGTAGTGCGGGCACGACACAAGGGCTCAAGATCTCTTAGATGAACCCCTTCCAAAGGAGCTCATCAACTTCCCACTTCAACTCGGCATGTTCAACCGGATTCATCCTATAATGAGGTAGGTTTGGTAGAATGGATCTGGGAGCTAAATCTATTGCATGTTGAATATCACGCATCAGAGGGAGTTCATCGGGTAAGTCTTTCGGGAAGACATCCGCAAATTCTTTCAAAATCGGCTCAACCTCCTTAGGGTGTTCACCCATAGATTCGAGAGCACGCTCAGCGGTGATGACAACATATGCCACGTTCTCATCCAAAGAAGCTTTCTCAAACTCCGAAGGGCTCACAATATTGATGATCTTAGATTGACCACCCTTCTTCTCAACTCTCTTGTCCGATGGTGCTATGGGAGGCAAAGGGTTTAATTTGATCTTCTTGCCTTCATGCATGAACGTGCACACATTAGACCGCCCAAGGAGGGTCACGTCCATGTCATAGACCCATGGCCTACCCAAAATGATGTGACTCACATCCATCGACACCACATTGAACCACAAGGTGTCTGAATCACCTTTGGGACACAAGAATAGATGAGAAGTCGACCCATGCGATTTTGTATGGTCTCGGGTGGGCTTCAGGTGTAAAGCCCTAAGCGGGCGATGGTGTGTGTCAACACCACATTGGTGCAACTCCCGCTATCCATGATAACCTTACAAATTTTATCACGACGCTTGGCGTAAGTGTAGAAAATGTTATCTCTACGCTAGTCATCTTTCTCAGTTTGGCCGAAATTTATTGGTTTCAATAGTCCTTGAAATGATAACATCAATTTTTGGCCGAAATTTTGGTTTCGGCATATTATCGACCGATAATTTGAAATCATCGGCTGATAATTTGCCCGAAACCGAAAATTTGAAAATTTCGGCCGATATTTTGCTTCGGGAAAAAAAAATTGGCCAAAATTTCAAAATTTTGGTTTTGAGCAAGACCTAAACGAAAACCTCAAAATTTTGATCCTTGGTCATCACCTTCCTCATCACTAGCTGTGACGTCCGACTCATATACTTTTTCTTCAACATCTCCGTCCTCATCAATCTCTCCCTCTACCAAGAGATTTCTTTGGGGGTCTCTTGTGGGGCATTGGGCGGCGTAGTGGTCAAGCCCATTACATTTATAACACTTGGTTTGAGAACCACCTTTTGAGGATTCTCCAACCACCTCTCCCTTTGTCAAACCTCACACTCATTGGAATGGGTTGTGTAGGCTTGGGAGGTGGGTTCCTGACACTAAGCCTCATCTCTCCGGCTTGATGGCTACCGGTATATGGTTCAAATCGTCTCACCACTATCATTTTCAAGTACCGCTCAAGGTATTGCACCACGGCATAACATTCTTCAAGAGTGTGAACGAGTTGAGAGATCAACTTTTGCAATTCTACCGGCAATCCGGTGCGGAATCTAGAGAGAATGACTTGCGGATCCTCCGAGGCATTGGCCTTCATCATGAACTCCTCAAACTTGCCAATGTTCTCTGTCGTGGGCATACTACCTTAGCGTAAATTTTTCTATTGGTCAAGTAAGCGATAGTAGCATGACAAAGGAACGTACTTCTTTGTATGTCACTCTTCATGTCCTCCCAATGGGTAATGGGAGCACGACCCACATTCGCTCTCATGCACTCGACGTTGGTCCAAAAGAGTCTAGCTTGACTGATGAGCTTCATCTTGGCAAGTTTAACACATCGCTCATTGCTCATGCCATACCACTGAAAATGGTGATCCATATCGAAGACTTAATCGAGGACGACTTTAGGATCCATTATTTCATCGAAAGTTGGAAACTCAACTCTAACATTTTGGAGGATTTTTTTATCCGGATCGTAGTAATCTCCGCGATGAACTACTTCCCTATTGTTCCAATTTCGATCCTCATGTTGACCATCGCGCTCAAAGCGTGGACCATCATGCTCACAGTGTCGGTCATGGTGCTTATCAACACCTTCCAACCGATTTAATCAGTCGTGTAATCGCTCATTGGATTCACCTAAGGTCGTTTGGTTTTGCTCCATGACATTTATCCTCTCATTCGTCGTGATCATCGTGGCTTAGATGCTCCTAAGAGCATCGACAATCTCACTCGTGTCCATGGTGATCACGACTCACTAACACGGGTTCTAAAATGAACAAACAACTATGAATCAAAGGTAATAGAGTAATTTTAACAAACACAAGATGAGCACCAAGGATCAAAATTTCGGCCGAAATGACAGAAATTTCGGGTCAAACTATCGGTTTCGGTCCTCACCGAAACGATAATTTGGACCGAAATTTCGGTCAGATTTTTATATGGGACTGATATTATCGGCCGAAATTCAAATTTTCGGCCGAAATTTCGGTTCAAATTTTCGGTTTCGGTCCCCTCAGAAACCGAAACGAAACCCGAAATTTTGATCCTTGATGAGCACACAAAATGAAAGGATACACAAATGCCCTAACCTAGAATCTAGGCTTTGATACCAAAACTGGTGCAGGATAACCCTAAAATACGGGAGTGATCATGAGATGCAAAATTTTCGAAATTAAGTGAATTAATTGAACAATTAAAATCCCAAATTAAAGCAATACCTTAGGATTTTGTGGAATTCTACTTAATTGACCATGCTCGGTCCACTTACTGTCCAATCCAGCTCACGAGAATCGTTAGAAATGCGGAAGGTACAATCTTAGAGATAGAACTCTAGCATCCTCTTGGTTTAGGTGTTCACTTGTAGATCGACGTGGATTCTCGTAGCTCCTTGCTAGGGCTTTCGGATTGATCAGTTAATCGGTTGCAAGTAGAGTAAACTCAAGCCCAACGGTGGTCATGGATTGATGGGTATAGATTGGAGTCAATCCACAAGGAAGGGCATCAAGGTTACTCAAGAGTTGAGGTTTACGGATTTGAAGCAACAAGAAGAGGAAGAAATAGATAGCAAAATAACAAACAAAATAGAAGAATATGTAAGAAGAAGTTCCAAGATAGAACATGGGCATCTCACCCTTGGCCTCACACCAAACCCACATTGGGAAGAAGACTCACTCTCCATTAAGCTCCTCTCAATGTATAGCATTTTCATTAAAATCCAATCAATGCTCCATTTGGCTTACATAAGGATATTATATACTAGATGCAAAAGAAACTAACCCAAAAATAGCAAATACTAAATTGTCCCCAAATGGAACATTACATTAGGCTCAAAAGGCAAGAGAAGAATAAAGAAAAAGGACAATTGTCACCATTAGACTCACTCGAGCGGGTTTGGTTTTCGCTCGAACAGGAAAAAAGCTTAACGGAATCTCGACTGGATGGGTCGCTCGAGGGATGTTTGACCTCTAGGTCTTCAACCTTGTTCGAGCGATAGGTAGGGACGCTAGAGCGACTCTGGGCAGTTAGGTGTCCTCTTGTCTCTCCTCTAGGTTCTCTTCCCGGATGATGTCGATGTTTCGTAGTTTCTTCTTCGCTTATTGCGTTAATACATGCGTTGCGGCCCAAAACCTATATCCATGGCGTCGGTGTCCCCGCCAATATTGGAAGTGGATCAAATCATATGAAACTTTTAGAGTTAGTAGACCTATTGGTTTGATTCTTTCACTTTGTAGCAATATAGGTACCACAGTGACCAAGTTGGGGTTTGGGAATAGATCAATCGAAAAAATCTGGCAAAATTCGTGGAAATTACGGTCAAAATTCCGAAAAAATGAAAACTAACAAATATGAAATATGCTAATTAGAAATTATTATAAAAAAAATAAAATAAAAGTTTTTGACCAAAATCGAATCCAGGAAAAAATCGCATATCATTCATGAAATTCGCAAATAATTAGGATTTTATTCTGTTTTTTCAAAAAATTGTGAATTTTTTGCAACTTTTTCAGAAAGTCAGCGAAATTGGTCACTATGGTTGGTACCAAAAATCTGGAAGAGAGGCCCTTGATGTTTCTTTATATTTTCTTAAACAACCATATTGGATGTGGATCACATCCACTGGCGTCACGGGTGATTGCCTAGGCAAGAGGATGGACTCCCACGGCCAGATCTTATTGGGCCTAGGCGATTAACTGAGTTCCTGGGTAATCCCCCACCTCTGATCCTTGACATAAAGTACCGCGTGAGATTCACTTCAAAACTTTCTTTTCATTTTTATTTTGCACTAATAGGCTAGGAATCCTCTTTTATATTTGGAAGAGGGCCACTCTTTGCACTGTAACCAGCTCGGTAGCAGCACCATCTTCTCCGTTGGTTGATGTCCCTTTTGGAGGGGCACAGTCCCAGGTTCAGGCTACATAAATCACCCTTGCATTTTGAAGTTTACATAGCGGGAAGCATGACTTTCTGGAATGTACCTGATTAGCCGGAGAGATTTCAACCTTCTCTACTTCTTCCTTGCCAGCAATAGGATCTGCTTCCGGTCTCACACACACACACACACACATATATATATATATAGGGAAATGGGACAATGGGTTTGAACCCATACTGAGGGTGCTCTGTTCGACGAGATCACATGTCACGTGTGATTCCAAAACAACACCTGCTTTTGGATCATGTGCCATGTGGCATGTGATCTATAAAAAAGAAATTCAAAAAGAAGTTTTTTTGGTGATCAAAACTATGGTCAAAGTTTGGGTATCACCCACACATCCTAGTTCATTGAATTTTTACCCCTTTGACCACATTTTGGATGGTGGATATGCATCGGATCATACCCAGATTTTTTGGGGTTGCCTTTGATCATCCTTGGGCAAGTTGCTGTAGAACCCGATCCTTCGGATAGATTCCAAGCATGGTTCAAAATATCGGTTTCGGTTTCGTTCATGACCCAAACCGTAAATTGGTCAAATTTCAGTCAAATTATCGGTAAATATCGGGTTTTTTTTAAAATATGCTTCGAACTTTGTCGAACTTTATTTTATTGGTTTTTTTTAACTCTTTAACATTATTAGAACCATGGTAGTCAAGGCGGCACCATAGCGAATGGCGTCGTATGTCGCCATATATGTGCCAATGGCAAGGGCTTGACATATGGTGACGCTATGGCGTCAGCATGGCGGTATGGCGCCATAGCGTCGCCATATACGCTATTCATAAAGGTTGTATAAGCTACCATTTAATTTATAAGATAAGTCAAACTACTTATATAGTTATATTCATGGGTTAAAATGCCGGAAAACCGGTACGTATCGTCTCGTTAAAAATCGGTAATGCATTCTTGACGACACGCATTCTATCAAAGAAAAATCCTGGACGATACATTGAATGTATCGTCCGGTATTACACATATAAAAGGGCGATACGGTACTTTTAATGTACCGTATCGTCCACCTCCGATACCGATACGTATCGTCCGATACGTATCGGTATCGGACGATATTTTGATCCATGGTTATATTATAAGTTATAAGATATAACTTATAAGTTACTTCACTTAAAAGCTAATATAAAAGGGTCATGAGTTGGGACTTAGGGCTATTACCTATTAGAGATCTCTCCTCCTTTCGGCTCACTGCCTTCTCAAAGAAATTATTACTCATTAGAGATTTCCTTTCCCTCGTCTGGCTTCTTGCCTTCGTAGCTTCCAAGTACTTTTCCTCGATTTTTCCCTCTCATACTTCACGCCTTCCCGATTTTCTCTCTGGTTTTTTTATGGTTTTTTTTGTTTTTTTGTTTTTCTCTCCCATTTTTTTTCCTTTTTGCTTCTCTATTTTTGTTTCGGGTTTTGTTTTATGTTTTTTTGTTTCTAGTTTTTTTCCCGATTTTTTCTTTTTTTCTGATTTATTTTTTTCTCCCATTTTTCCTCCCTTATTATTTTCCTCCTGCCTTTTTTTTTCTATTTTTTTTTTTTTCGTGATATTTTTCTCCATGTTTCGCTAGTGTAGCGCTAGAATTCATTAATATTAATATTAATAATTTACTATGAATTTTGAAACAATATTTTATGGAGGACTCAAGATTTCTATATTTGCCTATATTTGATATTTATATGTTCTCATTGTTGCAAATTTATTGGTGTACCATATTTGATTTCTATTTATTGGTATTTAGTTATGCTTGATTTTCCATAGTTGAATTTTTTTCGTCTTCTATTAAAATATAAAAATTTTAATAAAAATAATGATTAATAAATATAAAAAAATAATAAAAAAATAATAAAAATAACAAATAGCCTCGCCATGGCCTGGCGAGCCTCTTCGCCATAACCTTGCCACACCGTCTTAACTACCTTGATTAGAACACATATTTATACTAGTAAGACTAATTTTCGTCCGTTTAAAGTACTTATATGTCTATTATCATAAAACATATACCACCCAATGGCTAATTTTTGTCCGTTTTGTTAACTCTATCATGGAGCATGTACCACCCAACATCACTCCGGAATTTGTCATGGCGGTGGTACCACACAAGATTGCACTACTGCGATAACATAAGCGTACATTGGCTCTACAAAGAATATCTTGTGCCAAAAGCAAAACTGCACAACCGAACCAATTCTCACAATCACCAAAAGAAATATTTAAAAAAAATATGTCGCTGCAACAACAAATTCTGCGAACAAAACTGGGTTGCACAACTTTCAAACAACAAAAAACTGCACTATGGCTGCAACAGCAGATTCTGTGCACAAAATTGGGTTCCACAACTCTCAAACAACAAAAAAAATTGCACTCCGGCTGCAACAGCATATTCTGTCCACAGATTTAGGTTCCACAACCCTCAGGCATCTCCACAGCTGCAAATATGAATCCTGTGCACAAATCTGGGTTACACAACTGCAATCTGGGGTTCCAGCGAATTTCCGGGGAAAAAAAGGCTAAATCCGGAAGAGGGAGAGGAGGCGAAAAGAAATGGGTGTTTTTCGCAAAAACTGGGTTTTAACTCGAAACTGCGCTCTCAGTTCAGGCCGAAATTTTGAAATTTCGGCCGAGATTTTGACCCATGATTCCACATGGACCTCACCTGATTGTCCCATGTGTGTGTGTGTGTATAAAGAACTGAGGAAATGCATCCGAATGTAGCCCGGAGGGCTGCACCCGGATGCTAGATTACAGGCCACGAAGCATGTGACACCCAAAACAACACCCGTTTTGGGTTGTTCAGCCACGTGGCATGTGGTCTTAATTTATTTATTTTTAGAATTATTTTGTCTTTTCATGGGTCAAAGATAAGATGATACCCCACAGACCTAGTTTATTGAATTTAGGCACCTTTGACCAATTTTCGACGGTGGATGTGCATTGGATCAGACCCCAATTTTTTTGTGGTACCTGATTGATGTTATCCAAGTTGCCATGACACCTAATCCTCGTAATGGGTTCCACATGATGCCTAACCTTAATTGCACGAAGCGGCCGGAAGCATGTAGTAGGTTGGAAGCAGGAGCGTCATCAAAGTTTAAAATTAAATAGTTTTATGGTCGGAAGCGAGAGCAGGATTCTGAAGTGGGAGCGGCACGCTAAGTAGAAGGTTCCTGCTACTAGTTTGGACGCATCCCTTACGGCTGCATCCAGAGCATAGTCCTGGGCCTCTCTCTATATATATATATATATATATATATATATATATATGGTGAGATTTTTCAAGCTTCAAATATTCGATTCTAACGAACCCTACCAGTACTTGCTCACATCACATGGAAGATTGTTCTCCTACCGGTAGAAAGGAGCATCCTTAGACCCTTCCACACATGCTAACCCATTTAAATTAAAGTTCTCGGGCAAACATTCCCTGTTTGCCACTCCATGTCACTGAAAACATCCTTCTTGCTACAAATCAGCCACGTTTCAATAATATGGCATTGTCTCATCTTCAGATTTGCTGAAAATGCAGACCATTTTTCTCTGTAAGCTTCTGTTTAACGCTCTTCCTCTGCATTTTAAAACGAAGATGTGCCAGGTAGGCTATGTTGGTGTCTGTTTTTGTTTGTGGGTATCTGTTTTTCCGTCTTCTTTTTCCAGGTTCTCCTGCCTGCTGGTAAGCATCTTGTTTAGTGCTTGATCTGGATGTATTTTTCATTTCTTTTAATGAAAATTCATCTTTACTGATCAGAAAAAAAAATGTATCAGCTATGCTAGGCATACATTTTCGGATCACATGTTAAATTTCCTGACTCCGGAAACAGAAGCAGATTATGGAGACCTTTTGCCTGACAAAGCCGCCTCTCTCAATCAGAAGATGACATTGTTGAAGCCAAACAAGCCAAGAAGGGGTTGTAAGCCTGACAGAGGTTGAAAGGATGTGGGGGAGAAGAGATCATTTGATTAGATTGATTAGATGTTGCAATTAATAATTCGGAGAATCTTTATTGAATCTTCACTGGAAACATAAACTAAAGACATATTGTAGAACTTTTTACCTTACAAATAAAGAGTTGGTATTAGGTATTGGATCTGTGCACTGTCCGAAGTTGTCTTGTCATTCTCCTCCTTTCTAAAATGGCCAATCTTCAAGAGTTGCCCAACTATTTATGATCACACAAATCAATGAAAGTGTCCTTTTAACTTTTCGCTGGTTGGTGCTTGAAATTACCCATGCATCTCCCAAGGGTGGCTGAGGGAGAATGACTAGAGCACCAAGGGAAGTGCTCCGTTCAAGTACCTAATGCCAACTCATAATGGCATGGTGTTTTGTCATTTATACGTATTACCATAAAGGCAGAAGTGGTTTATTATTTTTATTTAGCTGTTTGTTTTTTCCTCTCTTCATGATACAAATTTGGATAAACGGTTTCTTTTCCGATATTGGATGGGCAATATGCTCATGATTTTTAGCCTTTATAAGCTTGGTTTGCTTAAATATATGCATTTCCTGTCATCCCTGCCTGAATTACGAGATATTTTGTTCAAGATATCTTGTATTGGGTAAATTTTTAAACCATATGTTTGATTGGCCTCATCTTTGCTTCAGGTTTTTTTTTTTTTTTAGGTCTTCTGGATTTTAATATCAGTTTCTGGATGTAACAGGAAATTCTTGGACCGATTCCTGAAGGATTCAGTGAGTACTTCGCAAGGCGATTTCCAAAACTCTTAATCGAAGTCTATAAAGTTATATTCAGATATTGCAGGGATGAGGAATGCTTTTGGAAATATTTTAAAAGCGACTCGGTTTGAGACAATACAGAAGTAATTAAAGCTTCAGAACCTGTTGTATTCCTGCATTGGGCGTTTGAATGACTGACTGCTGTGAAGGATCATCCGTCTTGATTGGTCGCTCGTTATGTAAAATAGTTTGCATTACATACCCGATGGTCAAACCTCGAGAAGTGCACATTTATGTATGGCAATGCAAATCAGTGAAAGCATTCGCTTTTGATTTTTCACTGATATGTTGCTAAAAATATCGTTTCATCTTCTAGGACTTTGACCTTATCTCCCCCTAGCGGTTCTCAGGTTAGGTACCTATTACCAAATCTTATGTAAAATATAACTTGATCACATACACCTCTAATTCTTCATTCCTTAAAATAGTTTGAAATCTTGGTTTTCAATTGTGAATTTCATCCATTGATAAAGCACGTTTCCGTCGAAACAATCACATGTTAGGTAACTTTAACCCCTTATCGGTCTGTTTTTCCCCGATACAAAGGTCTTCCCGTTTTGTTTTGTCCGTGCCAATTGCCAAAATCCCAAGACCTCTTGTTTGTGCCAAATTTAAAAAGGGGTAGCTCTATTTGCACCTATTGAGGGCATATATCCTGAAAACCGTTTACTGCTTTGAATCAAATGATAAAGTGCGGTTCTTTCTTCCAGTCTTCCACACAATGGATCTTAAAACCACGGGTGCACCATCATGCGGTCAATTTTTAATTTCATGTGACACGTCGCAAATGTAACCTGAAAATCAGGTTGGAGCTTGATGTTGTGGCGCACGTGATTTTCATGTCACTTTTTAGAATCTATACCATGTGAAATTAAAAATTGACCATGTGATGGTGGTTATGGTTTCAAGAATCCTTGTGTGGAAGATTGGGACGAAAAACGATTTTCATCATTCGATTAAGACACGGTAATGGTTTTTCAGCCTGGGTGCTCTCAGTAATTCTTTTATTTATTTATAAATTTGTGAATTATTAGAGACTCTTCAAAAAGTCGACGAATTTGACCACTATAGTGTGACTGCACTTGAAGAGATCTAGTTTGTGTGCCTTGTGAAATGGAAATAAAGTTACCATAATGGTAAAAGATCAAATGTATAATGGTAGAAGGATTAGATATCCGCTTTAATTCCCTCCGTATCTTTTCTTATTTTTTTTATCAGCCCTCAATATCCTTTCAAAACTGGATACTAATTTAAAATTTCAAAACCTGATATGCGAAATCACATTGCACAAAAAATGATTTAATATAACTTTATACAGCTTAATCTGAACATTCTATAAAAGGCTAATGCTACCCGAATAAGACACTGATGAGCGTGCAAATTTTTTTATTTTATTTTTTTTTTAATTTTTTTTTTTAATCTGTGTGGATCAAACGAAATTTGGCCATCCAAGCTCTGATACCAATTGTTAGATATTTTAGATCTAAGCTAGAATCGTTTGATCAACATATTAAATAGAACAATTAATTAGTAAGATAAATCTTACTTACCTGATCGGATGGTCGTGAAGACGTGTTTGATCGGCAGATCCTCGGTACAAGATCACGACCCTTAGAACAAACTATCTCTCTTTCTTTCTATCTCTATTGATGGGAATAACATTGAGAGTGAATAAAGAGGGGACGTTGTTCTCCTTAAATACACCTTGATTAGTCTCATAGCCCATCAAGGAGATTAAATCTAGAGGATGTGTCACAATATAAGAGGGATTACCACAACCCTATAAATTAGGAATTCCACCCGATTGCGTGGTGATTCTCATTGTACCACGTTTAGAAAGTCTCACCAATTTAAGTTTTAATAAATAAGTAAAGAGGCTAGTGTATGGGTCACAAATACCCAACACGTGCCACTTGTAAATCACATGACTTACAGCTCAAGATTCTTACTTAACCTAGACCTAGTTATGCATGTGCTAAAACCATTAAATGATTTGAACTGGATGTTAGAGATCAGTTTTGTCTAAATCTTCAGCACAATAGATTTATGTGATTATGGGCCTATTATCAAATAGTTAGATAGTTGATGGTATACCATAATCATGTACGCTTATGGCTTATTGGTATTTGTTCCACTTCGAATCGAGATTTGAGCGTTTGATAGTAGGTCAATGATCTCAAAATCTATTGTGCCGGAGATTTGGATAATAAAAATCACTATTGTCTGTTTCAAAGCAGTCTTAACATATGAAACCCAGGTCAAGATGAAAGAATCATGAGTTGTAAATAAAGGTACCCAAATGATGCTTGCTCACTCTAATTTTTAACATGATAAATTTACATATCATGATCTTCAAGTAGCATGTTGTAGATGAATAATCTACATATCAATGGCCCATAAACCAAATCAACTGGTGCTGCCTCAAGAGGCGGAAGTCCCGAATTAGCATCCCACCCCTTGTCGTTGTCTCTTTGGTACGTGTATGTGTGGGTGCTGCACATGACCGGGCACTTAGTTCGGTGCTCTAAGAGACCCGAGTACCCTCTCATCGAAAAAGGTTGGGAAGCCCAGCCCCTTCTTATAGCCTTACACGCGTAGGATCATAGTTTCTAAGTCAAATTATGGGAAGAAATTGGCAAAAAAAAAATTGGGGAAGCATTTGAAATATTTAAAAATATATAAAAAATAATAATTTTTTTGACAAAAATGAAAAAAAAAATATAAAAAAATGTGTTTGGGATGTAAATATTGTAAATGTTTTAAAAATAAGTATTTTTGAAAAAAAACACGTTGTAAATGTGTCTTTAATGAAAAAAATAGAGTTTTAAACCAGTTTTTTCCCAATAAATGAAGATTTTGGTAACTATGGGTAAGACGGTTCATGGCAAAAGGGGGCATTAAGCAAGGGCATTTCCTTCGTTAATAGTTGTGGCAAGGTAACAAACTCGGTATCAGTATCGGTCTTTGGAGGACCGATACGAATTGATAGATACGTATCGGCCTATTCTTTTTTAAAAAAATTAAAATTAAAAATACAGGTATCAGCTGATACCAAATTGGATTCTTGATACATCTGATACATATCGGATATTGATTTGGATACTCGATATGTTCAATACGTATCGATATGTTCAAATATCGGTCGATATTTGATCCCCTGGTTGAGGGGTTTTAGTAATTTATAATTTAAAGTTGTACATACTGATAGACATGGTCAAGGTCATGCATGTGGAGAGTTGCACAATATAACAATCCACCTGCACCGCATCCTCACAAGATTCTCACCTTTCCGACCGTTGTGTTCTTCTGTCTTCATAGCGTAAAAACCACAAAAATGCTATATTACATCTTAAAATTTTACCTACCATCCAAACTAAAACAACTAATTTTACAAGTAACTGTTCTCCATTTCAAATGAAAAGAATAAAATTTTATCCAAAAAAAATAAAATAAAATAAATTAATTTTATTGGGTGAAATATTACGTCGCCCGATAAAGTAAAAGTGAACGAAAAAGTGTATTCTATAGAGAAAACAATGGAGTGAAGAAACAATAATTTTACAAACTAAAAAGTTAATTTTACAAGTAATATTTCAAATTCCTTTCACCTGCAAAATGTAGTTTCCAGGAAAAATGAATACCACCAGGTGAACAAGGCCTAAAAGACGCTGGGCTATATTGATTATCTTTTTAAAATATATATAGAATTAAAAGTTAAATATTATTATAATTTACGATTAAGCCTAAATTATATTGTAATTTAACGATCCATATTTAAACCTAAAAATTACATGGTGGAAACGATATTTTAATATTTTTTTTAGAAATAACCTAAAGAATGCTACATTGCTCCATGTGGTACTATAATGGACTATTAATGGAAGAATAATGCATAAAAAAATTTCACATTAATATACAAAAGGGTGCCATTACTTGTGCATGCTTTTCAAGTGATTCAACCGAATTGTACTGAATTTAAAGATATTAATTGCAAAAAAATTAGAACAAAATATAATTTTTATTATTTAATTAAATAGAGTCAAAGGCTATTATATAATTGAACAATTGACTATATTAAATCATGTGACATATATTGTGTTTCGCTCCAATTTTATGTAGCAGAGATCTATTGATCATAAACTTTAAATCAGACGATCATATTACATTTTTACATATCACATATCCCTAATATAATAAGTCTTTTTTTAAATTCGGTGCAATTACTTGAAAAACGTGTGCAAGTAATGACTCCATAAATTACCAACTCCACCATAAATGGCAGTTTTGTTATTATGTACGAAATCGGTGGCATTTCTGCAACTAGCTGTATATATATGTCTCCTCCATTGCCCCCCTCTCTCTCTCTCTCTCCAGAAGAAATCTTGCTTTTTTGTGTCTCTGCTACACATTTCACTCAACAACCAAAGCAATGCCTCTTCTCCCAACTCGCTTCCTTTTTATGCTCCCGTCACTCCTACTGCTACTTCTTTCCCGTAACGTGTCGGGTGTCGGAATAAACTACGGCACGCTCGGAAACAACCTTCCTTCACCTAAAAAAGTAGCCCAATTACTCCAATCCACTCTCATTGACAAGGTCAAGATCTATGACACGAATCCCGATATCCTCGAAGCCTTCGCCAACACCGGCATCGACATGATCGTAGCCGTCGAAAACGATCATGTCGCGAACATAAGCCACGACGAATCCTCGGCCGCTAATTGGTTCACCAACCGGGTCGCCCCGTTCGTCCCGGCCACATCGGTGGTCGCGATCGTAGTAGGCAACGAGTACTTGACCAACACCGAATCCTTGTCACACGCCACTTTGGTCCCCGCCATGCGCAACCTACACTCGGTGCTAGTGGCCCGAGGGCTCGACCGAAAAATTAAAGTGACTACGCCACATAGCATGGCGGTCCTCGCTTCTTCCTTCCCTCCTTCGGCAGCTACTTTTGCCGAAAATATCGTACCGGTTATGGAGTCGCTACTCGGTTTTTTAGCGGGTACCGGTGCACCATTCATGGTCAATGCGTATCCTTACTTCCCGTATCGGGACAACCCGACACGTATCGACCTCGAATATGCTTTGCTAGGTAACGCTACTGGGGTACGTGACCCACTTGGGTATGTGTACACGAACATGTTAGATGCCCAAATCGACGCGGTGAGGTCGGCAATCGCCGCGCTCGGGTTCGGTAATCAGACGGTGGAGATCGCACTGTCGGAGTCCGGATGGCCGTCGAAAGGCGAGCTCGGAGATGGTGCTGCGACGCTGGAGAACGCGAAGACTTACAACACTAGATTGATCGAGCGCGGAGAGGCTCAAATTGGAACACCCATGAAGCCTAAGGAGAAAATTGAGGTGTTTGTTTTTGCATTGTTTAATGAGAATCAGAAGGAGGGGAGTGTAAGTGAGAGGAACTTTGGGATCTTTAATGGAGATGGGTCTAAAGTTTACGAAGTAGATTTGAGTTGCAGGTTTTGTAGCAGTAATAATGGAGGGAAATTAGGGTTTGGGGACAAGGAGGTGAGTGGTGGTCCAAGGGGTGCTTCTGTTTGGTGCGTGGCTAAGCCTCATGGGGAGGAGAAGATGGTTCAAGCAGTTTTGGACTTCTGTTGTGGGCCTGGTGGTGTGGACTGTAAAGATGTGTTTGAAAATGGGCTTTGCTTTGAGCCCAATAAGCTGCATGCACATGCATCTTATGCCATGAATGCTTATTATCAGATGCATGGGAGGAACTACTGGAACTGCGACTTCAAGGGCATTGGGCTTGTCACCTTTAGTGACCCCAGTAAGTGCAATTACTTATATTATTTTATAATATGCATGTTAAACACTATAGGTTGTGATTGGTATTGCTCTCTGCTAGCTCCTAGTCACAGCATAGCTTTCTTGCTTTGGCAGGTTTCCTTTTTCTATGCTAAGGTCTGCTAGCTGCTTTAGTAGGTCATCATTCTCCTTGCTAATTACCTGTAGAGTAGATTTACTAGTTCTAACAATTCTCCCCTGCTCTCTACCTATTCCATGCCGGATCAGACTTTTTATTTGCTATGTGAGAGAGTTAGCAGAGAACAAGGAGGTAGCTGTTAGAGCAAGTAAACTCTCCTTTACAAGGAGAACAGGGGATTGCCAAAGCAAATATATGCAGCTCTAGGGAGGTGACAGAGTTATATCAAACAAGGATCAAAATTTTGGCCGAAATGACCAAAATTTTGGTCCAAATTATCGGTTTCGGTCCACCGATAACTTGGACTAAAATTTCAATCATATTTTGTATGAGATTGAAATTATCAGCCGAAATTTCGGTCAAATTATCAATTTTTGACCGAAATTTTGATCCTTCATACCAAATACATCCTATATATCTCCTTCACAGTGGTGCATTATCTCTTACTAAGCATGTATTACTATTATTATTAATCAGGTTATGGAACTTGTCGCTATCCTCAGCAGTAAATTTATTTTTAGCGAGGAAGGATGTTTTCGGCGTGCTGAATGAAGGATTGATATTTAGTTTACTTATATTATACAGTGTTCTCACTATTTCTACGATATATTTGTTTGATTTTAAACTCTATAATTATTAGGACAACGAAAACATTGTTAAACCAAACTTGCTTCACCGAAACAATGAAGGTTATTTTCAATCACCGAAACATTTAAATATAAAAGTTGAAGCACTTTTATTTAGCCATACATATTTATCATTTTTCGCTTCATAGGAACATTTGTGTCATTTCTGTGTCAAAATATAAGTAGCTAGGCGCAACGCCAATACTCTAATACGGTAGGCTTCCCTCTTTTGTCTACATGTGGCATACTGGTTGTTAAAAATCTCTCTTTGTTTCGAATATTAAATAATGGGCATGAAAAATCTTGTTAAAAAAGCTCTAGTTAGTAACTATTTTACTTGTTATGTGATTAAGCCTGTTGAAAGGCTTCATTATATGACGAGCTAGTAATGTTTCATACCAGTTGGTATCGCTTGGGGTAGTTTGAGCCATAGTCACAAAAATTGTCGAAATTTTGAATAATTTGTGAATTTAAGATCTCCTGAATTAATCTCAAATTATTCGCGAATTTTTTGAAAATTCGCCAAATCACCGAATTTTGCAAATAATTCGTGAATTATTCTCGAATAATTCTCAGATTTTTCAAAAAATTTGTGACAAACTAATTTTTTTAATATATATATTTTTAATAATTTTAAATCTTTTTCTTTTTTTTTTTTTAATTTTCTCACCAATTTTTCCTTCGAATATTCCCCCAAACTTCTCGATTTTGCCGGATTTTTCCGAATTTTTTCGAATTTTAACCTCGCCGAACTAGTGCCGAACCCTGATTTTGTGACTATGGTTTGAGCATGTTCATAGGAGGTTATAATTAAAATCATGTATGAAGGGTTGCGAAACTACCAAAAAAGACGGGTTACAGATAGAAGGGACATGAAGGATTGTACAGTTATAGAGGGCTTAGCACTCTTAAGAAGAAACAAAGCGTAGAAATATGACTCGTATGTCGCATTGGTCACATTGCAAATATGGTTGTAGAAATCCAACGGGCCTAACTCAACCTCACAAAATCGGCTTGTAAGGTGAGGTTTGCCCAAGATATAAAGAGCCCAAGAAAGGCTTGCCCACAAACGATGTAGGGCAATACCAACATGCCCCCGCATGTGTTGGCGAGATTGAGCTAAATTACGTGGATAAAAAATGGGTGACGTAGGGAGAAAAAATGGCTTTGATACCATGTAAAGAAATTCAACAGGCCTAACTCAACCTCACAAACTGATATGGGACAAATCCATATCCATATGGGCCATTTATATGTTGAAAAGTGCCCAACATATAAATAGCCCAAGGAGGGCCGGCCCACAGCCGATATGGGACAAATCCAACAATGGTAGACTCACAAGGCCCGTTTAAGTACATGGCCTGTGTACCTTATACCAAATCTTGCAAAAGGGCACAATCACCTCGGTGGAATCTCAGCACATGGTGCTACAGGTACCACAGCTAAGAGGCCATCCTTTTGTTCACATTTCTTTCAAAAGACAAACTCTAACTTCTTGGTCGGAAACACACAGATTTGTACGCAAAGCTATTTTCTTCGTCTCACCGTCTCATTTGAAGCAACTTAAAATGCCTCTGATCGATCTAACGGCTAAGACTAGGACCCACACGGTGTTATTATGTTTATGATCAATAACAGAACCATTTTAAAATTTACGCGTTGGTCTGGAATGTTGACCTTTCCGGATGAATGTTTAGTTTGTCAAAGTGGTGGGGACACTTTTTGCCATAGGGATAAGTGAAAGTAGTAAGCATGATGAATATCCTTTTATGTTTAACCCTTTTGCCGTCGTTATAGGCTTTAAGCCTTTTAACATTTGAAAAAGATTCTACTCTTTTTAAATATCCCAAATTTGAAATTTAAAAGATCAATGAGCTTAACTTGGATCACATTTGAAAAAGATCCTACTCTAGTCAAATATCCAAAATTTGATATTTAAAAAATCAACGAGCTTAACTTGGTTGGCCAAATTGGATCCACTTGGGGTGGATCTAGATTCCAGATTCCAGATCGAATCCAGATCCCGACCCAGATCTGTCTTGCAATTTGTTTTTGAGTTTTCGATAACACCTGACGGATCCAACCCTTCGACTCCAACTCAAATGGAGAGTAGTAAAAAGTATTAATTTGAGAGTGACATGATAAATTTAAGTATTTATTCTAGATTTTAAAATTTAGAAGGTCTAAAAAGAGATGTCAAAAGTAGTCGTTTGGGAATAATTTATTGATTTTTATGAATTTAAAGGTATTAAGATATATTGTTTTAGCATATTTAAGCATAATAAATTAATTTTTGGAGGTCTAATATGGGATATTATATTTTGAGAGAGAGAGAGAGAGTGAGAGGTAGAGATGAATTAATAAGAGAGTAAGATGTAGAGATGAGAGAGAAAAAATAAAAAATGTCTGTCTGATAGGGTGGTCTTATAATCATAGTCAGCACTCCCAAAATTTGAAGGTTGTATTCATATCTCATTATAGAAGCGGTCAAACTCACAGTCAACTGTGGCGGTTTTGCAAAATGGATGTATAGACAAAACTTCTCCATTCTCACAAAAAATTTAATTAAATATGCTTTGGTCATTTTTTTTAAATAATTTTTTTTTGACATTCAGGCTTGGAGTTGGTATCCTATTCAACGTGAAATAGGATATTGGAAGGGAGTTGTTGGGGTGTAAAAAAGAGCCGTTTGACTATGTTGAATTGTATCTGACACACCCATTAGAGCTTAGACAATTCATTTGCACCACTTGCACCCCGCTCTTGTATCACGTGTACAGTTTAGGTGCCACGTGAACCATCCGAAGGCCGATCCATGATCATCCAAAAACTAAATACAAAAATAAGAAAGGTGAAACATTTTATTACTGTCACCGAACATTTTTTTTTTTTTTTAATTATTTATTATTTTCTTTTGTGGGAGTTAGCGCAGTGGCTCTTGACTTTGCATTTAAAGTGTAGTTTATCATTATGCTATGTGGCGGACATCCCTCACCAATCTAAAATATCAAAGTGGCAATCCATCATGAGGGCATTATAACATTATCTCAACTCCAAGAAAAATGCTAATAGGTGGATGTGAATCATCCATGGATCAAAATAACGTCCGATACCGATACGTATCGGTATCGGAGGTGGATGATACGGTACATTAAATGTACCGTATCGCCCTTTTATATGGCTAATACCGGACGATACATTGATTCATGGAACCATCCAATCTACTAACTTAAATAGTAGCAATTAAAAGTAAAAAACAATGGTTGATATTATAGTTAATAGATCAGATCACTTTGATTGTAAGGATGACCCAGATCTTAGACCGTTGATAGTATAAGATCATCTAAAGCCATTTAAATGACGTAAGGAGAAATCTTGTCCTTTTGTCTTCAAAATTTTATTTTCTAGACCTGACCTGATGGTGTACCTGATTTGACCCGACAGGATATGTCAAGGGTACATGTCCGACCCAATCTGGTATAGACCTGACTTGACCTGGACCCAATCTGGTAAAAAGCAACCAGCATCAACACCAGACCGGACCTCATCCTCTGCAGGTTCCGGTATAAACCGATCGCCAATCCGGTCCAGTTTTAAAAACATTGGGGTAAACACCCATATTTTCTTTTATTTTACATAAAAAGTATCTGTTTGGGTGTAGTCGACCCAACCCGATCTGATTTTGCCTTACCCGATGCGACTCCACTTGAAGGTTGAGTCGGATGCCTCATGCCCAACCCGACTCAACGAATCAAGTTTATGTGCCCGGCTCAAAATTTTTCATGCTCTTTTAGAGTGATGTTTTCATGTTTTAAAGAGCAGCGTCCCCCTTTTTTCGTCCTCCAATCCTTCTCACCCCCATATCTATTTGCAACAAAAGAGAGCAGCAACCGCGCTTTTCTACTCTTCCAAACCTGCAACAAATTGGTTTGCTTATCATGTGTATGACCTCACATGTCTTAACAAGATTTCGTATTGGATGTTGAATAGAATACTCTGTGGGTGGGTGCTCCCTATGCGGCATGGGAATGCACACGCAAGGTGTCAAACTCAGTATTGGTACCAGGTATCAGTCCAATCTTGGCCTGATACATATCGGCCAATACCGATATGGTATCACCAATATTGAGACCATGATTTTTTTTATTTTTTATTTGAAAAAAAATCAAAATATTGGTCAATACCGACACAGTATCAGCCAATATCGACCGATCCGGGTAGGTATCGGCTGATACTGATACCAATAACAATACCAACGCAATACTTGTATCGGGGTGATATCGGAATCAATTCTCAGCGAAACGGATACGTATCTATATTGGCCGAGTTTTGATGCCATTTGTGCATCCATTTGGAAACTAGGATATTGGGTAGCCCCGATAGAATATTTTCCCTGTTTTCTTAACAGAGTGCCAGAGAAAAATGAAAATTGACTTCAAGGACAGAAGGCAGCAGAGGATGAAATATACAAAGAAAAAAACTGAAGGTATCGACACTAAACGTGACGTTATAACGAAGAGTAACATCTACAAGTGAAGCAAATGTTATTTTTCAAACCTCCATGTAATTTGTTGAATGGTCTTCTGTTACACGGTACGTATAATAATTCAATGCTGAAATCTACAATTGAAGCACAGTAACCAAATGAGATGCCTAAAGAATACAGAACTACAAAGTTACCGCAAAATCTAGAAAACCAAATACAATTGGAGAGAGTGACCTGGAAGAAGATTATATAATTGAATCTGATGGGTGATGGTTGTTGTTTGATGTGCTCTCCATTCGTCTTCTCTTTGACTTGCCCTTTGAATCATCCTCCTTCTCATCTACGAAAGAAAGGAATGTTTGGAGGCGCCCAGATAGTGAGCTGCTTTGACCAGTAGACCCGGGCTCTTCAGGCAAGTGCCGGCTGTATTGGCATATGATCTGCATAAAGTATATGAAGAGGGCGAGGAAACATGCTATCCCACATAAGAGAAATAAGCCCCAGAAGCTCCTCAGTTCAAGCCTATTCGATTCAATCTCTGAGCTCTGTGAACCGCAAACAGTCCTCGTTAGCCACTTGTCATGGATTCTTTGGAGATCACCGTTCTCTGAAAGTGTGAGAATGGCAGTTGACATGTCAACGGCTAAGGGAGAATCCCGAGGGAATGCCTAAGAAGGAGAAAAAAGCAATGTAAAGTAATTAGCAAATGAAGAAACATAGTAGACAAGAGCCTTAATTAGCCAAAAAAAAAAAAGTTAAGAGCCTTCAGCTTCATTACCCAGGCACAAAATATAGTAATCTCTATATTCTTGGAAGTCAAACTGTAAATTGATTCGTGTCCGAAGAATGTAGACATATTTTTAATGGCGCTAAGCACCACACTATATTTCTTCTCAATTATAAGGAAAATTAAATGACTTTGGGTTTTTATTTTTTGGTATTAATAAGAAGTATTCAGCATATACTCACTTATTATTCAACTTCTAGATGATATAGGCCATGACGAGTATAAAGGATCTCCGCGACAACTCCCCGAGCATGGTCTTAAATATCAGTCATATATGATACATATCAGCCAAGTATCAGGTTAGGCCCCATCCGATACGAATATACACCCCAATTCTATGAGGTCAAATATCAGACCATATCGGGTCATATCGGCCGATAGATTTGGCATATATATTTTTTATGAGGTCAAATTATTTTTTTATATTTTTTTATTATTTAAGAAATAAAAAAAAGGTGCTTGACTATTGGCCGATTTGTCTGATGCGTATCAGATATATCGGATTCGTATCGGCCTGGGACCTGGCCATATGCCGATATATATGGGACTTAAATCCCTGTCCCCGAGCTCTAGATCAAATTTCTTATTGGTGATGAAGCAAGACCTCACTTTAAATTCCCATGATGTAGAGTTAATGACATTTATGGCTTAGGTAATATTCAATTGGTCAAAAGAGAAAAAAATAACTGTTTCATAGTTGGAATATACTTACGAAACCCCAACCACTTTTAGTGAACTCCTGGCCTACAATTCTAAATGAGCACTGCCTTGATAGAAACAATTCTATGTACGGGAGCTCATCGACCACAGCAGAAACACCCCCTTTCTCATCACCATCTAACAGAGCTTTCTCGTAAGCTTCTGGTGAGCCAAGAGCGACAAGTCTAGATTTGGAGATCCCGAGTTCTTCAATCATATAGTTTTGAGAGTAGGAACCCACTTGATATCCAATACGTTGCTCACCGACTATTAAGGTTTCAATTCCGGTGATGGGTGAAGAGAGCTGTTGCACTGTGAGGATTGAGGTCAGGCTTGCCGTATAGCTCGAATTGATAATCAAAACCACGAAAAGCCATATGATGAGCACGAGGCGACCAAGAGTGCTCACAGTGTTCTCTCCTACAAACAAGAGAAACATACGACTCGGTAAAATTGGGTAATCTGCTTTTAATTCGATGGTCGAGAAGAGATTATAAGCAGGAGGGCATCACTTACTGTGGGCAAAGAACAAAGTTGAGAAGCTAAACCTGCAAGGTGATAAGACAAGTAGAAATCAGACACGGGAATCTCAGAAGAGAAGAGGCATTTCCTACATAAGGATAAGTAGTGTAACAGGACTAGGTATCAGGTACCTAACCCGAGTGCTGGTTTGGACAAAAGGAGATTTGTGTGCTCATATATAGCAGTGGATTCCCCGAGGCTTGACCATTTGGACAAAAGGAGATTCACCCAAGTGCAAATGCTGGCACTCGGGTACCTAAGACCAGCTCATTTAATAAATATACATCATATTTATAGATAGGGAGGGACGTCCCACAATGTACAGTATTTTAATAGTATCGAATTGGATAGAGCATGATACACCCTTGGCCATCTTCTATGATCTGTTGGTTTTAGCCAGATACAGGTCTCATTTTGAACCAAAGAGACAAAATACAGGTACGGGATAAATACAGTGAGCGAGAAAGTCGGAAAGAAACAGCAAAATAAGGGGGGAAAGGAGGGGGGGGAGGGAATTGAAGGCTAAAAAGTTGTAAAATACAGGAAAAAAGTGGTAAAAAGACAAGATAAATTGAAAAAAATTAAAACAGTACAGTTTTTTAAAAATATGAGAAAAAAATGTTCAATACGCGAAAAACGAATTTAATACTCGAAATATGTGTATTATATGAAAACAAAAGTTTTATTCAAAAATACGGGTATTACACGTGTTTAGTATGTTGTGGCAAAGAAATGCGTATTATACCATTTTTTTCATTAAAAAAATTCTGTATTTTGTCACAATTGAAGAGTTTTTCATCCCATCTGGATGATTTTATGGACAAATGCCATGCATCTATCAGTAATGGAAGATTGTAGTTTTGCAAACCTAACGTGTCTAATGTTTCAGCATCTGGATACATCTCCAAGGTAAGGGCAGAACACTAAACATCCAAATGAACTGGTCCACCCATCGCTAATCTAACAAACTTGGCA
Organism: Chloranthus sessilifolius; assembly: GCA_021018995.1. Lineage (NCBI taxonomy): Eukaryota > Viridiplantae > Streptophyta > Magnoliopsida > Chloranthales > Chloranthaceae > Chloranthus > Chloranthus sessilifolius. Next base: position 178,111,562 of record CM037585.1, on the reverse strand, counting down.
CGACTTTTAAACTCAATGTGAAGCTTTTCCATTGTTGGAAACTGTTTATCTGGAACATATGCAATGGAATCAAACCAAGAATTTCTCCTTGTTACCACTGTTAAATATATATCATTTTGCACTAGATATATTATTCGAGTCTCTTCCAAGGCCAAGTAAGGATTGTGGAGAAACAGAGTTTAGCTCTAAACAGAATTGAGTGGAGAAATAAGTCTCGCAAAGCCGACCCCAAATAGATGGGATAATGATACTTACAAAAAAAAAAAAAATGGGATAATGATGATAATTTTTTACCCCTTTCTAAAATTTCTTTTCTTATAATCTAAAATTATGTCTATATTTAATCTCAAATGTTCTTTCATATTTTAAAATTTTCTCTCTGGCACTCTCAATAAAAAGAGTGAACTGCCTATTTAAACAGCAAAACAAGATAATGTATCAGGAGTCATCACTAAATGTTTAAATTTCTTTCAATACCTACCATAGAATGGTAACAGCTTGTTTTTTTGGTGGACCACGGAACTCATCATTCATCCGATGCTCAAGAATCCACACAACAGCGCCGACAACCAGGAAAAAGGCCCCTGTGACGCACCACATCTCTAAAGTGAACGGCTGCAGGAAAGCCCAAGCCTTCGAGTTCAACCTTTTAACGGGAGCCACTATAACAAGCCCTGACTCAATATACGGCTGCGTGAAATCCACAATCCTCGTTCGGTTTGTCACTATTGCAATGTCACCTATAGCAGCATCAAAGTCCTAGAAAGAGCAAAATCACAGATTTATTAAAAGGAATAATGAGCTCTGAGAAGCTTTTATAGATAGAGACAATGAAAAGCCTCTTTTAGGCCATTTGGCACATCTTTTGAGCAATCCAAGTCATCGAAGTCGTAGCTCATATAGGGAGCAACTACTGGCCCAAAAAAATCACGGTCATTGAGGAATTTCAACCGTCCGATCTCTGCACTCTAACATGGATGGCCATGCAACGTAAATATTCAAGCACTCGCATCGGATGGTTTTAATGCTTTGATGAGTATATTTTTGGGAATGTGGTACAAGTGTTGTCCATACACAAGAAACACTTAAAATGATCAAAGATGTATGCCATGTAGCCTAAATGTGTGCTTTTTGTGGCAATAATGGTGTAAAGCGGTATAGGAGTTAGTCCCATATTAAAACTAACCAAACCAATCTGAAACATGAGTAGTACAACTATTCTAGCTTTGCAAATTTTCGTACTTTTGTACTCACATTTGATGCCACCATATACACAAGCTCGGTGTAATGTGGGTTCTCACTGCCATTACCGAAGGGGATGAATCTATATGGAAGAGCATACGGTAACAAGGTTACTGCCGCGAGAAACACGTCTATGCAGAACCCTTTCATCACACCGGTATCTCCAACTTCCGAAACGAATTCTCGATAACTAGCTCTATTGGGGACTCCTATTCTCAACTCCCTTCCATTGTTAGGGAAAACCCAACCGCGAGGCTTTGCAACCGTTTCCCCGGGCCAAATGACACTAGACAGTTTCTGATTCAAACTGGAACGATTAGGTGGCTTCATATAGAGCGCTTCGGGAGACACAACTGATAGTCCGGAATAGTTAGACCAGTAACCAATCGTATGATACCCGGTCCCAATCACGTTAAGGATATCATATGCGGGATGGACGAGGGAGTTATCTGAACCAAATCTAACAGGTCCGATTAGACCCATCAGATCGGTCTGCATAATCTTCTCTCGCAATAGATCCCCTCCATCAAATATGGTCATTGCTTCGAGGTGTAGAGATGCTCCCTGTATATCATGTAACCTTGAATCATTGGAAAATGTAATGGTTCCACCCTCATTCAAGAAAGCACTAATTGCATGTGCAACTGTCCATACAGTATCATAAGCATACAGGCCGTAAGAATGCAACCCCAAAGAGCCATGCCCCTCTTTGCCCACCAACTTGCTCCACCTCGAAACAAAATCTTTCTTTCTTTGTGAATCCGCGGTGTGTTGTCTCAACGTGAGAACACCTTGCATAGAATTCATGGTATCTGGAGGAAGGGGCGCTTGCGAATCTAAAACACAAGAGAGCCAATCAGTAGCTATCCACACATACCCGGTTCCCATCATTTCAAGATAATGCGCCACGGAGAAAACCATGAGACCCGAATCGGGATTTACGTGTAGAACGAAAACCCGGGATTCCATTAATGCTAACTTTACTAGCATATCGGTAATGTCGGTCTGATTCGCCCCGGGGGGAATTGCGGCCTTATACGAAATCTTAAAGCGTCTCTCTGCAAGTTTATCACCTAATGCGGCTATCCCGTTTCGCCCGTAATCATCATCAATGAAGATTGCAATTACCTCTCGCCAATTGTAATACTCGACCATCTGAGCTATAGCGGTCATCTGAAAGAGATCACTCTGTGTCGTTCTAATAAAGAAAGGGTACTGAAGTGACGAAAGGGTGGGGTCCGTGGCCGCAAATGACAGTAGCGGGACTTTGAGTTCATTTGCAACATGTGAAAGTACGTGTGCAACTACAGAAGACTGCGGGCCAATAATGGCCACAATATCCATCTCCATGAACTGTAAAGCTGTCAATAGCAATTGAATTAACACAACATTGCCCGTTCAAAATTAGATAAGTAAAACTAAAATGAACAAGCCATTCTCTTTGAGAATTCACCACCATGGTTTTAAATATCGGCCTATATGTATCAGGTTAGGCCCGATCCGATTCGGATATGAACCCCGATTTAATATAAGGTCAAATATCGGTCAAACTGATCAAATATCAGACCATATCCATATTTGGTCATGTCAGGTCATATCAGCCGATATGTATCGGATATGACTCGGACAAAGTAGCAAAAATGCCCTTTTTGAATTTTTTTTATATTTTACCTTCTATTAAAAATAATAATAATAAGGGCTTGAATATCTCTTGGTTTGGCCGATACGTATCAGATATATTGGATACGCATCGGCTTGGGAACCAACCAATATGCCAATATATGTCGGACATTAAATCCCTGTTCTCAACTAAGGAACATTGAAAAAAAGTAATCAAAATCAATTAATCGAGAAACAAACAAAAGACTTTGGAAAACAAATACCTTCAACAATGCCAATAAATCCACTGCAGCGGGAGTCCTGCATTGTCACCTGTAGCTTTGTTCCCCCAAGAATAGTCGAATTGGAGTTGACATCATCCAGGGCCGCGTTGATGGCTATTTTTGCTACCCGCCCAATGGTAGAGTTGAAAGTGAAAATGGCTCCAATGCTCACAACCGAAGGTCTCGAAGGAACGGTAACTCCATTCGAAAAGAGTCCCAAATACGAAATCGATAACAACAGAAGAAAAACCCGATTCATCATTGGAATTGAATTCACAAAACCCAAATTACCTCACCATTTTCCCAATTTGATACAGAACCCACTTCTCCAAAAGGTAAGAATATAAAGGAAAGGGCCCAAATACTCAGAAAATCAAAATTAGACTAAAATACTCATGTCAGTAAGGACCCACCAATCAAAAGTCCTATATGACAAAACTGAAAAAAAAAAGTTTTCAAGAAAAAATTGGAATGGGCTGGTGAAAATTTGGAGAGCAGATGAAAAGCCCAAAACCCTCATATCTAAAAACAAAAGAGTGTCCCAAGAACTCAACAACCAAAATCTTCAATTCCAGCCCAAAACAACAATACCCATCAAATTTCTAACCAATAAAAACCAAAAAAACAAGTCTTTCCAATGCACAGATAATTGATTGAACACAAACCCCAAACCAACATCTGAAAATATAGATATTTTTTTAGAAAAAGGAATCAACAACAACAACCAGGAACCAACAAAAGAGAAACACCCATCGAATTTTTATACAACAAAGAGGAATATTTAGACTGGCCTGATGAAATAAGGTATAAACAGAAAGGAACCAAACTCCTTTACCGAAAGAGAGAGACTACTGATTTAACATTTAGCTAGAACCCAAAACAACGATACCCATCAAATTTCTAAGCAAGAAAAACCAAAAATCGGTATTTCCAGATAATTGATTCAACTCAAACCCCAAAACCCACAGCTGCAAGACAAACAGGAACCAACAAAAACAACCAACAACAAGAGAAAGACCCATCAAATTTTTATACAGAAAGAAGGAATTTTTAGACTCACCTGATGAAATAAGGCACCAACAGAAAGGAACCACACTTCTTTACCAGAAGAGAGAAGATGGATTTACATCTAAGTAGAGAATCAGGTCCACTTGAGAAAAAATTCGAATTGAAAGACAGAAAGGCAAACCATTTCAGATGGAATAAAAGTGATTACTTGGTCACCAACCCAATGAACCATTTCTGACACCCACATATTTGAGAATATCAAGACTGCAACAAAAGGGTAGTTTGATTCCCATTATTTGTTTTTTGAAACTGCAAGTGGGATTTTTTCAGGTGCTAGATAATTTGACACATGTGGTTGAATCTATGAAGATTATTTGGCGGAGGGGAGGCAGCCATAAAGAAGAGGTGAAGGGTGGTTTATGGCCCGTGATTTGGATGAGCCATGCTGATGAAATGGTGGCTGGCTTATTATTGGGCAGGCCACTGGAGAAGGCATATGAAGGGCGTCTGCCCGTCTTCGTTGGAAAGACACTTTAGTCGATGGCTGCATGATGTCTGGTGGAATTCTATTGGGCTAAAACATGTTTTATTTCTAAAACATTCCATGTGAATAATGTTTTATTTCTTGAACATAGATTTGACCCTGGTAGGTGGAATCACCGTAACAAAATGGGACTCGGAGACTACAGATACGAATCGGCCTATACCGATACCGATATTGAGTTGTAGCACCAATATGTAAAGGTTTGCCAAAATACCAATACATATGGCCGATAGGTTTGCCAAAATACCAATACATATGACAGACATTTATTAGTATCGGCCAATTTTTTATACCATAGGTGAAATCATAGTCACCGATGAGGGACAAGCAATATTTAGGTACAGTAATATTTTTGATACCATGAGTGGAATCATATAACTAAAAATTCTTGCGATCCAAGATTTTGGGTTGATAATTTCAGCCAAAATCACAAGATTTCGGCTGAAACGCTTCCTTTTAGGACCCAACTGAACTGAAATCCCCAAAATATTGAAACGTCAAATTATCAGCTCATAATTTGAAGTCTCAATATTTTAGGTTTAAAATAAATAAATTGGGTACCGAAATTTCGGCTTGGCCCTCAAAATTTTGGTCGAAAATTAGGTCAAATTTTAGGTTTCGGTCATGCACGAAATCGAAACCGAAACCGATATTTTGATCCTTGGCTGCTACTGATGATTTCAGTGCATAATGGACTACCGAAAGTAGTTTTCCGTCCTAATTTTGCAGATATTAGATCTTGAGATTATGGCTTGCAGATATTAGATCTGGAGATTATGGCTCACATATCGACGATCAAATGTTGATTATACTTGGCACACATTTGTGATCACAGTCCACCATGCTACACCAAGATCACCGTAACTTTAGAGATGTGTGTCAGGTTTAATCAACATTTGGTTGTCTAATATGTGGGCCATGATCGTAAGATCAAACTCATAAAAGATTGAGATGAAAAACGGCCTCTATCATCTTATTCAAGGCAGTCAACTGTGTGAATGGTGAAATCATCAATTGCCCTAAAAGAATCTTTGATTACAAAAATTGCTATCCTGTAGTAAGTCTACTGTAAAATTTGAGAAAAAAATAAAATATAAGATTACAGAGTATGAAAATTTTTAAAATATATTTAAAAAGTCAGGATATATTTAAAAAGTTGTGATTCATTCATGAAATTTTAACCAATTCATAAATTTGTGAAAGTAAAATTATGAATAATTCATGATTAATTCGCAGAAATTATAACTTCAAATTATTCACGAATTTATTAAAAAATCAGCGGATTTAGTGACTATAGGCGGAATCAATGAATCATCCTGCGTCATTGAAGGATTAGTAATGATCTGAGGTAGCCAATAGATCGGGTCGGGCCAAAATTTTTGTTGCCCGATAGGTGAAAGTCATATTCTTGACTCTGACCCGACTCAACAGTGCAGCCCGCCTTGACTCAACGGATCAAGGGGATAAGCTGGACCCAACCCCAACCACGAAAATCTAATTTTAAGCTCGACCCAATACCGGCCCTGGACCAAGGCCATAGAGGCAGCCGCCTCGGGCCCCCGAAATTTAGGGGCCCCCAAACCTAAAATAGTGATTTTTTTTTAATTGGTTTTTGCATTTGAAATTTTTTTAGAGGGGTCCCATGCTCAGTTGACATGGACCCTCACAATGCAAATTAAGGTTTGATGGTTGGGCGTGACAGAATCGGGTGGGCTCACTTAAGCTTTAAGACTTTAAACGAAAAAATAAATATCCACCCCTTTTTTAATCGCCCCCTATTAAGCTATTCTTATCTCTCTCTCTCTCTCTCTCTCTCTCTCTCTCTCTCTCTCTCTCTCTCTCTCTCTCTCTCTCTCAGCTCCACACCACTACCGCCCTCCATCCGCCGGCCCCAATACGGGAGGGAACATCGCATCCGGCATCCCCAGGCCTCACCTTGGCACCCTCTTCGTTTCTTTCACCGACCAATCCCAAATTATGGTAAATTAGGATTTCTATGATTTTAAGGTTTTTTTTTTTTCTCTCTTAGTCCTAGCTTTTTTTATTTTATCTCTTTCTCTCTTGAATCTTGATAATTAAATTTATTTAATTAAATATTGAATTAATTTTTACCTTATTTAGTAATTAGGGTTTTTTTAAGTTAATGGGGTGTGGCAGTGGAAGGCCCCTTATACACATGACGATTTGAAACGCTAACTGCATATTTACATTTTGCATTGCAGGGAGAGTTGAGTACTTATTTAATTCATAAACAATTATAAAAGCTGATGTTACTACCACAGAACTTCGTATCATAGCCAACTCACTTTAACAAAGGAAAAAACTATTAACTGCTTCAAATCAGACGATGGAGATCGATTTTCACCCTCCTCCACACAATAGATCTTGAGATCATGGACCTACTATCAAACCGTCATTTTTTTTTTTTTTTTGATAACTTGGATATCCGGGCCTCTTAGAGCACCCGCCTAATCCCAGGGGCACATGCGCACCCAAATTCAGCACATGATATAAATACCTAGGGTGGCCTCAAGGGAGGGAGGGGATTCAAAGAGCCGCCTAATCCTAGGGGCACATGCGTACCCAAAATTCGGCACATGCACACCTTAAATTCAACACATACCAAGTCAACATAGGATATAAATCCCTAGGATGTTTGAATCCCCTCCCTCCCTTGAGGCCACCCTAGGGATTTATATCCTGTGTTGACCCGGCATGTGCTAAATTTGGGGTGCGCAAGTGTCCCTTGGATTAGGCGGGTGCTCTAAGAGGCTCGGATACCCAGGTTATCCAAAAACAAACAAAAAATGTGAACTACGTTTACTAGTACGTGATTCACATTCACTTTTTGGGATGTTTGACATCTGATTGCTTTGTGGAAAGTTGGGTTGTAAAATAAACTTCATCGGCTAATGGAAAAAAATCAACAGATTTTTCCTTTGTTTAAGCGAGGTGGCTATAACACATTTGATAACACAAGCCCTAAAACTAGCCTGCTATCAACCCCTACCAATTTAATAAAGGGTATTTTTAAATATGCCTACAAAATCTTACAATGTGCTCATGCTATTGATTGCTTTAAATCAGGCAATGGAGATCGTATTTTGCTCCAATCTTCAACATAAGGGATCTTCAGGTCATGAACTTATCATCAAATGGGTAGCATTTATTACACAACTCATAGATCTAAAAAATGTGGCCCTAAAGTCACGTTTGAGTGTGATGTGCGCTTAGGGCCACATTTTTAGGTTCCATGACATATGAAATAAAAAACTAATCGTCTAATGGCACATTCATGGCCTCAAGATCCCTTGTGTGGACAATTGGAGTGAAGCACGATCTCCATCGTATGATTTAAAGCAATCGATGATTTTTAGGGTGGGCACATTTCAAGATTCGGTGAGCGTATTTAAAGTAATATGAGTATTGTTTTATTTGTCAAAAAAATAGTTGTGGCAATATTTTATTCTTTCAAAGTAATATGAAAGAGGGGCCTCATTTTAGGAACTCGCCTTGAGCCCCTAAAATCTCAGGGCCGGCCCTGGCTCGACCCAACCCCAACCCCAACTTAGGCTTTATTCTTAATTTTACGTAGCCGGCTTGGGTTGACCAAACCCAACCCTACCTTTGAACAATGAAGCCTAAAGTCTTGACCCATATTCAGAAAAACCGCGTTTATTCAGAAAAATTGCGTTTTAAATGTACTTTTTTCTAAACAATAAAAAGTTTTTCAAAGAATTGCCCTTTTTTCAGAAAAAAATAAATTTAAACTCATCTTTTTCATATGTTTTTTTCACGCTTAAAACCCATGTTTGATCAATATATATATATATACTAGTGGACCCTGCACGTGGAATGCACGTGAGAGCTGTTTATTTGTAGAATAAACTGTTATAATATAAATTTTAAAAATATTTTTTGTATTTAACAAAAAAATCATTGGGCACTGACATTTCGGTGAAAATTTTGGTTTTGGTTGGAACCGAATCAGATATTTTCACCAAATTTTCGAGATTTTGGCCAAAAATCCTAAACGAAAGTGATGGGTCAAGTCAAAGTTTCGGTGCCCATACATTTTTTTGTTTTATTTTAAAACCCAAAATTATCAGCCTTCAAAATATTGGCCGATAATTATTGGTGATTAGCAAATTATTGGCCAATTACTTCAAATTTTCTGTCGAGAATTTGAAGGCCGCAATTTTTGACCAAAAATTTCAGGATTTAATTTCGGTAGGGTTTGAAACCGATGAGTTTCAACCAAAATTTTGATCCAAGTCCCCAACTAAAATGAAGTCTATCGTTTTGGATGAAGGTGTGAAATTCGGCCCTTTTAAAATAAAAATAAAAACACAAGGTCTCGGCACACCGATATGTATCGGTCGATATCCAATACAGATAGACCGACACAGGCCCGTATCAACCGATACGGATACCAATACCTTGTTGGGGGACCGCGGAGTATTAGAACCGATACGTGTCGGTTCTTTGAAAAGTCGTATACGATCGTTATGTATTGGTATCGCACAAGATATCATACCTTAGAGCATGGATCAAAATTTCGACCAAAATCTTGTGGGCCAAGTCGAAATTTCAGCCACTTTAAATTATCGGTCGAGAATTTGAAGGCCGTGATTTTTGACTGAAAATTTCATAATTTCGTTTCAGTGGGGTTCGAAATCGAAGCGTCTCGGCCGAAATTTTGATCCATGACCCCAAGTAAAATGAAGTCTTTATCGTTTGGGATCAAGGTGTCAAACTCGGTATCGGGTATCGGTCTATGGAGGACCAATAAGAATCGACCGATACATATCGGCCGAACCCGATATGTATCAGCCGAACCTAATACGTATCGGCTAATACGGGCTCGTATCAGCCAATACCGATACGGAGTTGGGGGATCGGGAAGTATCAGAACTGATACGCATCAGTTTGTTGAAAAATCGATACGTATCGCTGTTATGTATCAGTATCGCGAAGGATGTCATACCTCATAACATGGATCAAAATTTCGACCGAAATCCTAATATTTAAGCGGGAACGAATTGGTTTCGAACGCCACTGAAATTTCGAGATTTGGGCCGAAAATCTCGAACGAAATTTCAGCCAAAATATTATAGGCCAGGGCGAACTTTTGGTGCCCATATATATATATATATATATATATATATATATATATATAAATCCAAATTATCAGCTGATAATTTGAAGGCTGATAATTTTGGGTTTTAAAAAAAGAATCATTGGGCACCGAAATATCGGTTGGGACCGAAACCGAATATGGTATTTTCACCGAAATTTCGGGATTTCGATCGAAAATACCGGAAGAAATGTCGGCCGATATTTTGGTGCATATATATATATATTTTTTAAACCCAAAATTCCCGGTCGATGATTTGATGATTAGCAAATTATCGGCCGATAACTTGAAATTATCAGTCAAGAATTTGAAGGTCGTGATTTTTGACCGAAAATTTCAAGATTTCGTTTTGATGGGATCGTAACTTATGCGTTTCAGCCAAAATTTTGATCCTTAACCTCAACTTAAATGAAGCGTTAATCGTTTGGAATCGAGGTGTAAAACTCGGTATCGGTATCGGTCCATGGATGACTGATACGAATTGGCCGATACAGATACATATCGGCCCTTGTGAAAAAAAAAAAAACCAAGGTCTCGATTAAAGCGATCTGAACTGTATCGAGTGATTAGATCTACCGAAGCGGAGGGAAAGAAATCGTCGAACCGTCTGATTGATATCTTTGAAAATCGATACTTATCGCTATTATGTATCGGTATCGCCCAGAATGTCATACCTTGTAACATGAATGAAAATTTTGGCCGAAACAAATCGGTTTCGAACCCCACTGACATTTCGGGATTTTGGTCGAAAATCCCCGACGAAATTTTGCCTAAAATCTTGTGATCCAGGCCGAAATTTCGGTGCCCAAATGTTTTTTTTTTTAAAACCCAAAAATTATCGGTCGACAATTTGAAGTTATCAGCCGATAATTTGATGATTAGCAAATGATCGGCCGATAACTTCAAATTGATTAGCAAATGATCAGCCAATAACTTCAAATTATTGGCCGATAATTTTGGGTGTTAAAAAAAAAATCATTGAGCACCGAAAAAAATCATTGGTACACTAAAAAAAGTGACCTTAAAATCAATTTTAAGCATTCCCGTGATGTTAAGGTCATTTTTCTAAGATGTGTGCTACGTGAAATAAAATACTGATTGTTTGATAGTACGCCCATAATATGAAGATCCATTATGTGAAAGATTGGGAGGATAAACGATCTCCATCGTCTGATTCAACGCAGTTCATCTGTTTCAGTGTGGGTGAACCCAAGGATTAAGGGGTGAATTTAAAGATACTCAAAACCAAAAATCAAATTATCAAAAGAAGAGATTTTATCTTAGAGCTTTGTTTTCACAATTTCAAAGACTATTACTTATTTTGTGTTTTTGTGATAGAAAGGAATCTAAAATTAGATGTCCTTCTCACTTTTATATAATGGTATATATATATATATATACCTAATGTGGTAGTAAAAAGTTTCTGTGCCGACCTAGTAAAAACATAAGGGATCAAGTATTAGGTCGATCCTTCTTGTTGATATCCCCTCATGATCTAAAGGTCTAAAATGTAAGCCCAAAAATAGTCTCTACCATCTGATTAAAAGCGGCCCAACATTTATGTAAAATTAACGATATCTTAGATTAAGATGACAGCCGTGAGTTTTAGATGGCATGACACTTCAACCAAGATCTTTAGGTGATGGCGCCAAGGTATTAAAATCGGAATCGGTATCGGGTATCGATTCATAGAGGACCGATACGACTCAGCCAATTCACATATTTTTTTTTATCACATTTCAATTTAGTAATTATGTCCGGTATGGTGTTTGATACCGGTACATGATCGGAGACTTTTAACTTTGTTACCTCACAGCTCACTACGGTTGCACTGGTCTAAATGGTAGCAAAGGTCCAGCCTGCCAACTGCCATGCCTGAAAGCAGCTCGAACCTTTAACTCAATATGGGTGAAGCCGCCTTCAAGCAGCTCATTGTGCTTTTCTCCATGCACGTTTTTTCTATGACGGGCTGCCTCGACTTATATTGCTTAGGCCCTACTGTACTTACAGCCAATTGTGTGGTACCACATCATCCACCTACACTTTGGCTGCATTACAGTTTCGCAAGAATTACAGTTTACCCTCCGCTCATCTCGGATTGGACATATTCGATTTCGGTGGTCCTTTTTTTACCGTCCCATTTTCGCAAGAATTACAGTTTGCCCTCCTCCACTCATCTCCGTGCCATTGATGTCAGATTAAAGGAACATGAGTCCCTGAATCTCCTCCTCATCGTCATTTATAACCAAAATGGTGTTTGATCTTACACCATTAATGGTGGAGGATCTTGATAACCGTCAAAATAATAGATTGTTCATTCACGAAACTTCAGCCCAAAAATCGCGCTTTTCCGAAAGTTTGCTTGAACAACCACTCAAATACCAACTGTCATTCTTAATTTTTAATAGCTGATATTAAAGTTCACAATTAGTTGATTCACATCAACTTATTAGTATGATTCTTTGGTTGGGACATGTTCTAATGATGAATTTATATTGATCATAGATATGATGAATTTATATTGATCAGAGATAGGAGCCATAAACTAATATTTAATGGTGTAAGACGCATCTAATTTAATGGTATAAGATTATTTCAACACCATTTTAGTGTTTAAATGTCAGTTAGAGCCACTGTTCTAAGATTAAAACGTTTCTAAATGATTAGACCTCAAAAGTTTTGCGTCCAAATGGCAACCATGGGGATGCAGATTCGGTGTACCGAACTGAATCGAAACCAATTTTTTCGGTTTTCAATTAGGTACCTCCCACATGAAAATCGAACCGAAACCCATTCGGTTCGATTTTTTTTTTCCTGAAACCGACACCGAATCCGTAACCGATTCGATTCGGTATGAGTATTTTACCTACGTTTATTAATTTTTTAATATATTTTTTCGATTTTTTTTTTGTTTACTCATCCTATCCCACGATTTTGGTTTTTGCTACTCTAAACCGAACCGAATTGAGGCTCGGTTCGGTTTCAGTTGGTTTTGGTGCGATTAGGTCTGATTTGGGACCCTCAGTTTTCGGAGTGTTCGATTCAAAGCTTGCATTCGTAGGCAACCATGAAAATGGTTAAGGAAATACATTTTTATAAAAAAATTTACTTGAGAATTGGCATGGTTGTAACATGTAAAATATTTATCCAAAAATGTTCTACTTATTATATGAGAGGATGAGACCTTTACTTTTTCTTGGAAAAAATTGCGCATGTGCGTTTTATCTATTTTAGTGGACAAAATATATTTTAATTAAAAGCATTTATGCATTTATATTTTAATAATGGACATATTATTATCATATGAGATTGCAACTGACCAATTAGTCTTGTCCGAGACCAAACAATCTCACTAAAAAAAAAGGTGCCTGTTTTTAGTTAATGGACATCTTCAATCACTACAGCACGTTCTTGTGATTCCGAGCTTTTCCCATAAAAGCTCAGAATTTGATTACTTACGAATCTTGTATAATATAGATTCCTAACTTTTTTCAATGACATCCTTGAGTTTGGTCAAACTCTTGGGTGTTTGAGTTTTCTCCGAATACTTAGATTTTTTGTTCTTGAGTTCTCATATTCCTAATTTAAAAGGATATTTTGTTGGAGATTTTAGATCTATTCTAGAATCGTTTGATCAACATGTCAAATAGAACAATTAATTAGTAAGATAAATCTTACTTACTTGATCGGATGGTCGCGAAGACGTGCGTGATCGACAGATCCTCGGTACAAGATCACGACCCTTAGAACAAACCACCTCTCTTTCTTTCTATCTCTATTGATGAGAATAACATTAAGAATGAATAAAGAGGGGACGCTGTTCTCCTTAAATAGACCTTGATTAGTCTCCTAGCCCATTAAAGAGACTAAATCTAGAGGATGTGTCACAATATAAAAGGGATTACCACAACCCTATAAATTAGGAATTCCACCAGATTGCGTGGTGATTCCCATTGTACCACGTTTGGGAAGTCTCACCAATTCAAGTTTTAATAAATAAGTAAAGAGGCTAGTGTATGGGTCACAAATACCCAACAATCTCCCACTTGATCCACACACTACCAAAATATTGTTTCAATAAATTCATAAATTGGTCCTTTTGAAAAGCGGATGGCCATCCTTAGAATTTTATAAAATCATTGACTTTCAAGGAACTTGGTACAATACATCATCCCCTCAAGTTCAAGAAACAACTATAATAATGGATCATGAATGCCTATAATGTACCATGCTTTACAATTGACAATAAGGCAATTCCATGGTCACAAAAAATTATTGATGTTTAATAAACCAAGAGTATTACTTGTGGTTTTGTGACACCAGTATATGCACACTTTAATGCAATCACTTGTGTGTATATCTGCATTCGTCATGCTTCATACCCTAAGGTATGTTATCCTGATATCTTACGGCATACGCCACGTGAAAACCATCACCCAACTATCAGGATAAAGGTTATACAACCGTGGTGCCTAATCACGATAGCCCAAGCTTCCTTATTTGAGCACTTATGCTCACAGGCCAACATTGCATATGCTAATCATGAAAAATATTGAGTAGAAAGAAAAACATGCATCAAATGATAATCAAATATATAAAATTAGAAATAATAAAATAGAATGGAGTAAAGTTTGTGGAAGAAACTCCCACTCAATTAATGTACTCGAGTGTTTCTAACACTCCCATCCGGATCACGTGCACTAAAAATCTTTTGATTGAAGCCCCTTTGTGAGATAACTCCCACTCAAAAGGAGACTATAAAAAACTCTAATATCCTAATCTGATCACCTTAAGGAATATTATGATCATTAGTAAATTTGATGTTGTCTTTTATTCCTGACTCCCACTGATTGTCTCAATTGCAAGAAGGTTGATATAACTAGTCTCAACGGTTGTAATTAAAATAAATTATTTACTAGAGAACTATATCAAACACTAATAGAATCAAAAGTAATAGTTAAACTATCATCTAGAGGAGTAAAAAACTATAAACAACTCTAATTAAAAAAAAAAAAATTTGTCTAAAAGACTGAATAAAAGTCCAGAATTTCTCCTCATTGCTAAAGAATAATTTTTTATTCAGTCTGTGGCTCCTCGTGCTGCTTCTGCTGATTAACTTCTCCTTGTTGCTTCTTCTTCATAACATTTTTCTATAAATAATAATCCTTCTTGAAGTGACCTTTCTTTTTACAAAAATGACAGCCATCATCAGTATCATTCACAACAATTTTCTTTTTAAAGTCCTTCTTGTTCCCTTTATTTGTGAAGTGATTCTTTCTTTGATCATTTTTATTAAAATTTCTCTTATGAGCAGGATTGTGGGCAAAATGAGCAGACTCAACCTTGTTGCCCCGCAACCGTTGTTCTTCTATTACACACATTGAGATAAGCTAGTTCAAGTCCCATTTTTCTTTTTGGGCATTATAATTTACTTTAAAGGTATCAAACTGACTCGGAAGGAATGCAACAGCTAAATGTACTATAGCTGTTTCTTCAATGGGAATATCTTGCTCCTTGAGCTTCATTGTTAACATAGATATCTTAAGAATGAACTCCATCACACAACCATTACCATCATAGCGCATGTTCACAAACTCGACAAGATAACCATATTGCAGATATTTAGTAGACCCAACAAACTGATCCTCGATGATTTTCAACAACTCGCGTGCAGTGTCAGTGGTCTTAATACCACAACGGATGACCTCACTCATAGAAGCACGGATAATCATGATGGACATACGATTTGCCTTCTCCCACTTGGCATGCAGAGCTTTTTCAAACTCTGAAGAGTTATCGGTAGGAGTCGCTGGTTTATTTTCCGATAGAACAAAATCATAATCTAGATAACCAAGGGTCAAATCCAGACCCATTCGCCAAGTGGAATAATTAGTACTAGTGAGCTTTTCAATGCTCGTCATCTGTTGCTACAACAGTGATCCGTCCATAGCTACAATGACATAAATCATTGTCGAACTTTACATAATTTGAGTTCATACCTGGGGTCAAGGTCGAATCAATCAGAGTGTATTAACCATGTGCAAAATCATCCACTCTGAGGGACAGACATGACTCATTGTCTCAGCATCACCTTAGGGCAGAAGCTTTGACCTATTGTATGTCTCCCTAGTTCGTATCCATAGACACGCATAGACCTAGTCATTTGTGTTTTAGTTTGATCGAAGCTAGTCATTAGCTTAGGCCAGAAGCGTCGCTCTTCTCTCACCTAGACACGCATAACTATTCTATCCATTCCCCTTTCGTGAGTTTTCTAAGTCAGCTTTGGCCAGAAGTAATAGCTCACGAAAGTGAATGCTCTGGCAATCTTAATGAGACGAGTGTCTCAAAATTGAAGGATAACGTAACCTCCATAGGCCGGTCACCTTTGGGCAGACTTCACACCTACTTTGGCAACGTTTCCCTGAACGATTGCTTTACCGGTATTCATAAACCCCTTTATAGGAATAACCTATCTCAAGGCATTCTATCATGTCATTGGTTCAAAGTTTCATACCCTAAAAAAGGGTCACTACTAAATTTTAGGGAAGGTAGAGTTATAAAGGGAAAGTGCACATGCATTAACTATGAGCAATGACATGATAGAGTAAGAGTGTCCATACAAAAAGTTTAAAAAACAGTTTAACTATGTATTTGGAACAAAAAATATTTGTTAACCTTTGACTGGAATTTTCATATCCAAAACAGTGTTAAACAGTCCCATAGACTAGTCCAACGTGTAGGTCTCGTCGAGTAGATCAAAATTGATAGGTCATATGCGCGAAACAGAGTTGTAAAACTCCAGATATCGCATTTTAAACTTTGAACCCAAAAAGGGTTCAGTCTGGTTGCGGAAACTAATTCCGAGTTTAAAACTTTTGTCTGCAGTCGTCAGAAACAGTGTAGTATGGTGGCTGCAGACAAAATATAAATAGTTTGGGTTGGGTCTTGGATCCGTATTCGATCAGTTGGTGGGCCCAAGTGGGCCAGAGCCAAATGGGCCGAGTATTGGGTCGGTCCGAAGACATGGGACCGGACTGTAGTGGGCCAAGTCCAAGTATAAGTACCCGGCCGAAGTGGGCCAAAGCTATGGGCCGAGCACCGGGTAAGGGTTAGTGGGCCAGGTCCACGTATAGGTACCGGGCGAAAGTGGGTCAGGGCCATGGGCAGGGTGTCTAGTGGGTCACACGGGTCATAGGCTACTAGGGTTTTGGGCCAAAGTGGTCCGGGCCATGGGCCTAATGGGTCTTTCGGGCCGGGTAGCGGAAGTAAGTGTGGCCGGGTTACCCGGGTCAGTTGGGCCGACAACGGACCCGACCCGAACCCAGGGACTTGGATCCGATCAATCCTGAGACACCGGGCCGGCCAGGCGGTCTAGTCTTTAAGATTCGGCCACGCTGCCAATGCCCCAGAATCGGACTGCGTTTACGATAATTTGACGACTGTCAAATTATTTATTTATTTTTTTTTTTGTAAGTTAAACAAAAGCCCTTTGGCCGAGCAAGACGATTACAGCACGGTCCGGCATCCTTTATCTGATCGTCGGGTCCAAAAAACTTTTTATTTTTTTTATTTTATATATATATATATATATATATATATAAAATATCCACATCACGGGCAACCATAAAACGGCCGATCAAGGCTAAAACAGTCCGGTGAAAATTTATTTTTATTTTTTGTAAATCTGTGTGGATCAAACGAAATCAGGTCATTCAAGAGCTTTGATACCAATTGTTGGAGATTTTAGATCTATGCTAGAATCGTTTGATCAACATATCAAATAGAACAATTAATTAGTAAGATAAATCTTACTTACCTGATCGGATGGTCGCGAAGACGTGCTTGATCGACAGATCCTCGATACAAGATCACGACCCTTAGAACAAACCACCTCTCTTTCTTTCTATCTCTATTGATGGGAATAATATTGAGAATAAATAAAGAGGGGACGTTGTTCTCCTTAAATAGACCTTGATTAGTCTCCTAGCCCATCAAAGAGACTAAATCTAGAAGATGTGTCACAATATAAAAGGGATTACCACAACCCTATAAATTAGGAATTCCACCAGATTACGTGGTGATTCCCATTATACCACGTTTAGGAAGTCTCACCAATTCAAGTTTTAATAAATAAGTAAAGAGGCTAGTGTGTGGGTCACAAATACCCAACATATCTTGCCTTCATTTTCCTGAGCTCAGATTCTCAACATTTTAAAGTCTTTTGCTAGGAAAGGATGGATGGCTCTCACTTGGAATTGTAGGGAAAGGACACAAACAAAAGAAAAAGGTAGACAAACATTATTTTCTGACTCAACAACTCATATTTCGAGTGTTTCTAGACAGTTGAACGGGTCCTAAAGGTGGACCAAACCCACATTTGTATTTATTTTTTTCAAAAAAATGTTAAGGATTCTGACCGAATAAGAGATAGGTGGGATGTGGTCGGCGGAGAAACATTCACCGGTGATTATTGTTTATCCGTACGGCGCATATGACCTCGGATAAAACATAATAATTTTAGTAGTGATACTAAAGAGTATTTGAGTCTTTTTATTAATATTTTAGTCTATGTAACATTCAGTCGGTTTCATTAAAATAATAAAGATAATATCTATCTTTTCTTTAAAAACGATGGATAATTTTGTGGACAACTTATATGGCGCGACGAATGGTATCAAATATCAGCCGACATCGATATGTATCGATTTTTCAGCAAACCAATACATATTGGCATCGATACATATCGATATCAGCTGATGCATATCGGATGTTGGCTGTATATATATATATATATATATATATATATATATATATGTAAAAGGGTCAATTCATATCAGTCCTTCATGGACTGATATCCAATACCGAAATGGAGTTTGACACTTTGGCGCGACGTGATTGATTGTACAATCAATCACATCATGCCACATAAGCTGCCTACAAAATTATCTACAAAATATTATCCATAATATAACAATGTCCTTTCAGCTTCCTTTAAAATATTAAAGGTGATTGTTATACCGAATAGCAGCCCGAGTCATGTAACTTCACTCTATAATTTGGAGTAATTTGCATTAGATATAGAGGCAGCTAGCAATAGACTAACCTATTTCAAGACAAGGTCAGAAGTGTACCTGCCCGGGTTTTAAATATGGAAGAAACTTGTATGCATCCCAAGGCTTATTTGTAAATGCTGACGTATTGGGATTCACATGTGCTATCACTATAAAAATAAGGGGTTTCAGCGGCATTTGCTATTAAGACATTTTTTGGTTGCGACAAGACTAACAGCGGCAGTTTTTGGTAGCGACAATACTAATAGCAGCAATTTTTTGTTAAAAAAACTGCCGCTAATAGTCTTATTATTTGTAGTGTATCAGTGGTACATGGTACTGTGTGGAAAGTCTGAAATAAATCTGTCTCTAAATAAAATGGGGGCCATTAATTGCACGCACTTTTCAAGTAGTTGTCTTATATTCATTCATGAAAAAATTGATATTATATTTTTTTTAAATAATTAAACTATCCTTGATATTGCACCTTGGGTAAGGGAGATAAAAAATTCTAGTAAAATCGTATATAGAAAGAGAGGAATATTAACAAAGAGAGACCCGTTGAGAGAGAGAGAGGGAGGCACAAAGGTGATAGGAAAAGAGAGAATGGAAGAGAGAGAGAGAGACAATGGAGAGAAGTGATGGGGAGAGAGAGAGAGAGAAAGAAATAGGGACAGAGGCAAAAAGATAGTAGGAAGAGACATAGACGATGGAGAGAGAAATCGATTGGGAGAGACAAAAAGACTATGGAGAGAGGGAGAGAATGATAAGAAGAGATCCGTTGGGAGAGAGAGGGAGAGAGAGAGAGAGCGATAGGCGGAGAGAACTGTAGAGGGAGAAAGAGAGGGAGAGAGAGTCTTAAATAAAATTAGAAACAGAAATCTGAAAATGATTAATTGGGCAAGAGAAATTGGACTCGAGGCACATTCTTGTTATCTTTAAAATGCTATTCGCTCTCTACTCGAGTAAATCCTCAAGTTTGCAAAAGGGTTCCAGCGAGACGTTTCCAGGATACTGATGAGTACTGAAATATGATGATATTTCACCCCTAAATACCTATATTTAGGATTAAAATATGAGATCTTATTTTATGATTGTTGTGCTATCAAGAACGGATGAAATTTCCGCCACTAACCGGGATCGTGTGTGCCGAGCCATGCCCGGGATCTCAGATCTGTGACGGTAATTTTACCCAATCATTGTTATATGGTCTTTTTGCTTTCATCGTGTGGATCTAATTACGATTATGATCCGGGATCGAGTGTGCAGAGCCATACCCTAGATCTTGGATCTGTAATGGTAATTTTATCTTAATTACTCCCTAATCTGAAATCGAGTGTGCCGAGCCATGCCCTTGATTTCAGATCTATGGTGGTATTATTATTGAAATTTTTACCCACTTTGGGGATGATTTTTATTTGAACCTGAGATCAAGTGTGTCGAGCCATGCCCTTGATCTCAGATCTATATATGAAAATCATCTAAGTCCTGATTGCAGGGATGCAACGTGAAACCTATCGGGGTTTTTGACCATTTATCTTTCATAAAAGATATTTGTTCTCAATGGTATATCTCATAGTTTAATTCGTAGATTTGTATTATGGGAAGAACGGACCAAAGATGGGAGGATTTAGTATCTTCATCTTTATCTTTATTTTTGAATTATCAATTAAGTTTTAGTTTGTAGTCAGTAATTATCTTCTCATCAAACCACCTAAATCATAAGACTGATAGAATACTGTTAGATCTTAGTAGATTTCTGAAATTACTTGTCTTTTTAGATCTTTCAAAATTAGTCCTCGTGGGAATGATCTCGTACTCCGCACCCACTATATATAATCCGATTCGTGTACTTGCGAGTAAAATATCACAATTAAAATTCACATAAGATACAACGAGCCCAATCTCTTGGATGCAATCTGTTACTTTGCAATAGTAGATGATCGTCCCAGAAAATTCAATCCGATGAAATAACGACTAAAAAGAGAAAACAAGAGATTTCTCAAATCTATATGCAGGGAATTCGATGAATTTCAGAGTGTGTAAATCGGTGTCCTAAGGCATCCTTATATAAAATTTTTAATATGATTGTTGGACCAATCTGTTTGGCCCAATAGAATTGATTTGACCCACTTATTAGTGGCCCATTAGGCCCGACCCATGAATAAGTTGACCGTTGGATCTACCTGGTCCGACTAGGTCTATAAATAATTTGATCGTTGGATCTCCCTGATCAAAAAGTCAAACCTCTCCTTTCGATAATGCGTACGTGCAAAGTGCATGCGGCGCCCTAGCATGAATCACGCACACAGCAGCGTTCTTGTGAATGTGCTATTATTTTCTTATTGTCAAACAATAATAGAATGTGAAAGGTTTTATATATAGCCTATACACTTTTTACATTTACCAATGTGGAACTATGTATTTGCATACAAAAAATGAGAATATCTATTGCTTAAAAACTAACCCACAAAACTAAGAAAGAAATCAAAGAAAAATTTATTTTCTTTAAAAATATTTAATATATTTATTATATTCTAAACTAATAAATAAATATAACACACGTCACCCAGTTCAATTGTCAACGTGATTTGGCTTAGTCCCGCCAATAAGTGGCGGGGGCGTGTTGAAGTTTAGTGCCACATTAGCCAAATTATAGCCTTGTCTCTCCCTTTATAATATCCTGAGCAATTGTTGAAGTTTAGTCCCACATTGGGCAAACTATAGTCTTGTCTCATGAAAGGACTGTAGAAATACTCTCAAACATAAAAGAAAGAACTTTCGTTTGAAGAGTTGTGACACCATCTTCGAGTCAAAGACAAGCTTTGTGTTCGCGACAATAAAGACGACCAATCTCAATTAACTTCAAAGGCTTATTTGGTTGAAGTTGGCATGTCCAAATCACATGAAAAGCAGAAAAGCAACTTCAATTCTGATAAGGCTAACAAAAAAAATAAGAACCAAAGTCATCAGGGCCAGAAGAAAAAGGGCAGTTGTTATCACTGTGATAAACCCGACCACTTCAAGAAGGATTGCAGACTTCTAAAAAGGGAGAAAGAATCTCAAGCGAATGTGACTAAAGAAAAGTTCGTAATCATGATTTCCAAAATTAATATGATTGAAAGCGAAAAAGACTGGTGGATCGATTCTAGTGCCACTAAGCGTGTTTCTAACTATAGATCTTTTTTTGTCAACTATGTGGAGGACACGAACGGACAAGAGCTCTTCATGGGAAATGCTTTAACTGCAAAGGTCAAGGGTTCAGAGAAAATCAATCTCAAATTGTCTTCTGATAGGATCTTTACTTTGATCGATGTACTGTATGTTCCTGAGATTTGTAAAAATCTGATTTCGACCAATTTACTTAATAAATATGGTTTCAAATTAGTGTTTGAATCAGATAAAGTTGTAATTACTAAGGGTGGTGTATTTATGGGAAAATGATATGTCTGTAATTGGATATTCAAATTGAATATAATCAATGAAATATCTTCTTCCGTTTATATTTTTTATTCTCTTTCATTATGGTATGATAGATTAGGGCATGTGAATGTTAATCATTTAAATTCTATGATAGAATTAAGATTAATTCCTAAATGCGAGAAAAATATTAATAAAAAATATAGAATTTATGTTCAAACTAAAATACTAGAAAATCTTTCAATAAAGTAGAAATAAAATCTCAGATTTAGAACTCATTTACACTGATATTTGTGATTTAAATAGTGATGTGAATTTTAATTGTGATATTTTACTCGCAAGTGCACGAATCGGATTATATATAGTGGGTGCGGAGTACGAGATCGTTCCCACGAGGACTAATTTTGAAAGATCTAAAAAGACAAGTAATTCCAGAAATCTACTAAGATCTAACAGTATTTTACCAGTCTTATGATTTAGGTGGTTTGATGAGATGATAATTACTGATTACAAACTAAAATTTAACTGATAATTCAAAAATAAAGATAAAGATGAAGATACTAAATCCTCCCATCTTTGGTCCATTCTTCCCATAATACAAATCTACGGATTAAACTATAAGATATACAATTGAGAACAAATATCTTTTATGGAAGATAAATGGTCAAAAACCCCGATAGGTTCCACGTTGCATCCCTGCAATCAGGACTTAGATTATTTTCATATATAGATCTGAGATCAAGGGCATGGCTCGGCACACTTGATCTCAGGTTCAAATAAAAATCATCCCCAAAGTGGGTAAAAATTTCAACAATAATACCACCATAGATCTGAAATCAAGGGCATGGCTCGGCACACTCGATTTCAGATTAGGGAGTAATTAAGATAAAATTACCATTACAGATCCAAGATCCAGGGTATGGCTCGGCACACTCGATCCCGGATCATAATCGTAATTAGATCCACACGATGAAAGCAAAAAGACCATATAACAATGATTGGGTAAAATTACCGTCACAGATCTGAGATCCCGGGAATGACTCAGCACACGCGATCCCGGTTAGTGGCGGGGATATCATCCGTTCTTGATAGCACAACAATCATAAAATAAGATCTCATATTTTAATTCTAAATTTATATTATTAAAAGTACATCCCTCGGATGGGAATCATTAGATCCCCATCCTTATGAATTTAGCCACACATATTGCAATTAAATGACATAAATAAATAAGGAAGAGAAAATAATATTAATTTAATGAATTAAAAATACCTCAACTTCAAAAAAAATTACTTTGATCCAAAAGTACGATGGTCTTCAGAAACGAGAATAATGCAGGAATAAACTTGAGCAAAAATATAATAAACTGGAGGAATGAGTACTGGAAATTAAAGGAACTAAGCTCTCAAAAAGGAATAAATAAAAACTCTCTATTTCTATGTCTAACTATGAAAAAGAAAAGTAAAAAACTAAAACTCTAATCTTCTCTCTCCCTAATTTCTAATTCTCCCTCGAAGTGTTTGAGTCACTTTAAATAGATTCCCGGTCGCAGAAATCTCCCTAGCCTCCAATTTAAGGTCGATGCATCGACCATACAAAAGAGGCTCAAAATCAGCTTTAAAGTCGTCAATTCCGTGTCAGACTCTCCTTCTCCTCGATTAATCGACCAAAAGGGTCGATGCATCGACCCCCAGAAATCCGTGAATTTTAGCACACTTTTTGTATCAGATACTGCTTCGGTATTTTAGCCATAACTTTCTGTCCCGAACTCAGATTGAGGTTAATTCATACGCCATTGGAAAGCTGACGAAAAATCTACAACTTTTGTGTTTTGACAATTTCATAATTCGGCCGTCTTGAAGGTCCAAATTTAGCCTCAAGTCACACCTAGTTCTCGATGACCCAAAGTTACAGTGTTTTAACATTATTTTCAGAATTCTTGGGCTGTTTTCCACACTTGGCCTGTATTTACTTGAAACACTTCAAATCTAATAATTTTCATCAGATAGCCTTCATCGGACAGCTAAATATAGGTATTTAGGGGTGAAATATCATCATATTTCAGTACTCATCAAATAGTATTTTAACTAGGGGAAGAAAAAGATATTTTATAACATTTATTGATGACTATTCTAAATATACTTATGTTTATTTATCAAAACAGAAAGATGAAGCTTTAGAAAAATTTAAAGCTTATAAAGAAGAAGTTGAAAATCAGTTAAATTTTAAAATTTAAACTTTAAAATTTGATAGAGGAGAATACACTTCAAATTATTTTAATAAATTTTATGAAAATATGGGGGTCATACATCTTACAACTGCACCTTACACTTCTCAATAAAATGGTACAGCAGAAAGAAAAAATCAAACTTTAATAGAAATGGTAAATGCTATATTTTTAAATTCTAGTTTAAATTTAAATTTATGGGGTGAAGCACTTCTCGTTGCTTGTCATTTATTAAATAGAGTGCCACAAAAGAGTTCTAGTATTTAAGTCATAGAAAAAAAGAAAATCAAATCTTAAATACCTCAAAGTGTGGGGGTGTCGAGCACTGGTTAGATGATCAGATCTTAAAAGGCTCAAATTAGGTAATAGAGTCATTGAATGCGTATTTATTGGATACTCATTAATCAGTAAAGCCTACAGATTTTTAATAACTGAATCTAAGGGTGCAATTGATCATAACAGTATAATTGAATCTAGAGATGCTGAATTTTATGAATATTATTTTTCTTCTATTCCTACAATTAATGAAAATTCTGATAAATAAAAATTATTTATAAATTCTGAAAATATAGAAAACACGAATCTCAAGAAAAGTAAACGAGTGCGAAAAGAAAAAAAATTTGATTCAGATTTTTATATGTTTGTAATAAAGGGAACAAGATCAGAACAAGTCAAGGAAACCATGTTTTCACTACAAAAATAAGGGGTTTCAGCGGCACTTGCTATTAAGGCAGTTTTTGGTTGCGGCAAGACTAACAACGACAGTTTTTGGTAGCGACAGTGCTAATAGCAGCCGTTTTTTGTTAAAAAAATTGCCGCTAATAGTCTTATTTTTTGTAGTGTTTCTTTTCATATCGAAAATGATCCTTTAACATTTAATGGGGCTATGAAATCGCAAGATGCTATCTTTTGGAAAGAAACAATAAATAATGAAATAGAATCTATAATGGATAATGAAATGTAGAAACTAGTTGAACTTCCTGAAGGATCTAAACCTATAGGTTGTAAATGAATTTTCGAACGAAAGCTAAAAGCTGATTGAATTATAAATAAGTTTAAAGCTGGATTGGTGGCAAAAGGATTTAGACAAAAAGAAGGTATTGATTTTTTTGATACTTATGCGCTAGTAACTAGAATTTTGACTATTAGGATCTTAATAACACTTGTTTCTATTTATCATTTACAAATTCATCAAATAAATGTTAAAATCGCATTCTTAAATGGTGAATTAGAAGAAGTTTATATGGAACAACCTGAAAATTTTGTAATGATCGGATGGGAGCATAAAGTTTGTAAATTGATTAAATCTCTTTATGATTTAAAACAAGCTCCTAAATAATGACATAAAAAATTTGAAAGTGTTATTGTTTCTAATGGTTTCAAAATTAATGAATTTGATAAATATGTTTATAGTAAATTTTCTGTAAATAAGAGAGTTATCATATGTTTATATGTAGATGATATGTTTATATTTGGTACTGATTTAGATAGTATAATGGATGTTAAATTTTTTCTCTCTTCCAGTTTAGATATGAAATATATGAGTAATACCGATATTATATTAGGAATCAAAACAATAAGAAATGATAATGAGCTTACTTTAACCCGCTCTCATTATATAGAGCAAATTCTCAAGAAATATAATCATTTAGATGGTAAATTTATATCTACACCATAAAATCCTAGCATCAAACTTCATTATAATAAATGTAGATCTGTAAATCAGTTAAAATATGCTAGAGTTTTCGGTTGTTTGATATATGCAATGCATTGTACTATACCCGACTTAGCATATGCAGTTGGAAAATTGAGTAGATATACTAGTAATCCCTGTCATGATCATTGGAATGCTATATCTCGTGTATTTAGATATTTAAAATGAACTGTAAATCATGGATTATATTATTCTGATTTTCCTAATATTTTAGAAGGATACAGTGATGTAAGTTGAAATTCAGATTCAGATGAATCCAAGGCAACGAGTGGAAAAATATTCACCCTTGATAGTGTTTCGATCTCATAGAGATCTAAAAAGCAAACATGTATTACTCATTTCATAATGAAATCTGAGATTATTGTCTTAACTATTATAGAAAAGAGGCAGAATGACTTCAAAATTTACTCTTGAAAATTTCTATGTGGCCAAAGCCTATGTCACTTATTGCAATAAATTGTGATAGTGGGACTACAAGAACAAAAGTCTATAATAAAGTTTATAATGAAAAAAATAGACATATTGGTCTACGACACCGTTATGTTAGAGAATTATTCAAGGACGAAGTAATTGGGATAGACTCAATTCGGACAAATAATAATTTGGCTGATCCGTTTATCAAAAGACTTTCTAGAGAATTGATAAAAAAAATATCTATCGGGATATGACTAAAACCATATATTTGATCACCTATGTCAGAAATCAAACTTAATATTTATACAACAAATCCTTAAGTTCAATAGAAGAGTACGACATAAGAGTGATGATTAAAAACACTTTAATTTAGTTAAAATGTCTATCCCAAGACAGGTGTCAAGTGTTTAGAATCTGTAATGAAAAGAGAAGGATGCATATTTACTCTTAATAAGTCTGTAATATTTTATGTTAATGTGTTTGATAACAGAAACACATTCGACAGACTTACCTATGTGAATGTGGAGGTGTGACCGCTTTCTATGAGATTATGATTTTCTCAAAAAACATTCATGAAATCAAGGTATAAGCACAAGGCCATAATAGTGCTAGTTTTTTAGAAAACTAGATCTTAAGAAAATATGTGTGTGCTACTTTTTCGGTCTTATCACATAGGGTCCTCAGTTCAAGACCATAGTCTCTGTGCATCTTGATAAGACTTTGTTAAGTTTGCACTTAGTGAAGGTTCAAACCCAAAAGGTACTTTTCATGATATGCACATATTTTCGGTACCAGCGTCTTTATTTTATTTGAAATTATAGGAGATTATTATATTTATTTATTATATAATAAATATTTTAATTAATTTTAAAGAAAATAAACATTCATTTTCATTTCTTAGTTTTGTGGGTTAATTTTTCAAGGCAATAAATGTTCTCAACTTTTATATGTAAATAAATAGTCCCACATTGGTAAATATTAAAGTGGTACATGCTATATATAAAACCTTTCATCTTCTATTATTGTTTGACAATAAAAAGAGAAGAGTGTGCCTAACGGCAAACCGTCGCATTCGTGTGCGTGACGATTGACGTTTAGGCGCAAGACACACTTTATCTTCTTATTGTCAAACGCACGGTCGGGAGAGAGAGAGGGTGGTGCAATTACAAGAATGATGCGCAAGAACAAGTTTTAAGTAATTCGGTGCAACCACTTGAAAAGCGAGGGCAAATAATGGTTCCCTCAATAAATAGCCTTCCGAATTACACATATATCGAAGATAAATATAATCCCTAAGAATCCCAATTTTAATAAATTTATTTTAGGATCTTATTCTTAATCTCATACATGTACCTTTCTAAATATTTAATCAACCCTAAATCTTCTCTATTAAGACTATATGCTTAGCTAATGCAAACTATATACCTACAAAGAACAATGACACATGATCACCTTTAAAAGGATTAATTAAGGATGTCCACTTATGAAGTTACGTGGCACGTGATTTAGAGCAATTCAATTCACCAAAATAATAGTTCACATATTAAACCAAAATGGGCCTAAAAATCACACCCGTTTGAGGATTTAAACAATCCTAAAAACCACTCTAATGGGTATAATATTTGACTGAAACACGTGTCAAGGATGAATCATCCTAAATAACACACTTTTTAACAGATTTGAACCGCCCTATCTCTGCAGTATAATGTCGATTATTGTTTCTACTTTTTAACCACTGATATTAAAGTTAAGCACACCTTTTGTTAGAGACATGTTGGAATGAGGGCACGTTCACTACATTCTACTCTCTTCTCATGTAAAATCCACTTTTCATGTAAAAAAATATTTTTTTTTTAACTTTAGGGTCTGTTTGGTAATTTTTCAGAAAACATAGGAAAAGGTTTTGTAAATCCAATGGATTCCAGTTCTTTGGGAATTTATAGGAATTCATTGTTTTCCGGTGTTTGGATCGTGTAATTGACACAGAAAATAGAAAAGGACCATTATCGATAGTATATATCTCACATACCCAATAAATTCAACTTTCTATTATGAAGGAAATTTCGTGAGAGAATGAAAAATTAGAAAAGAGAAAAATGAGTTTAAGAGAGAAATTTGATGAGAGAGAAATTAAGAGATAGAAATTAAAAGAAATATGTAGAGAGAAAATTTAGGAGAGAGAAACTCGAAAAGAGAAACATCTAAAAAGGAGAATGATAATAGAGAGCTAAGAGAGAGAGAGAGAGATTTAATTTTTATTTATTTATTATTATTTTTAACTTTTTTCTTTTTTTAAAATTTTATATTTAATATTATTATTATTATTTTTTTACTTTATTTTTAAAATAAAAAAAATATAAAAAAATAGTAAAATATAAAAAAAAATAAAAAATAAAATCACTCTCTCTCTCTCTCTTTCTTTTGATAAAATAAATAATAAAAATAAAAAAATTCTTTTATTTAAATTATTTTATTTGTTATTATTATTTATTTTATTTTTTATTAATTTTATTTTTTTATTTCACTATTTTATATTTTATAAAAAATTTAAATTTAAATTTTATATTTTTATATTTTATTTTAATTTATTATATTATTTTTTATTATTTATTATTTATTTTTTATTTTTATTTTATTTTTAAATTTTTAAATTTTTTTTTAAATTTTGTATTTTTATTTTATTTTTTACTTTTTTATTTACTTTATTAAAAATTTTTTTTTTTTATTTTTTTTTTTTTATTTTTCTTTAAAATTTAAAATTTTATTTTTTATTTATTATTTTTTTTATTTTTATTTTTATTTTAAAATTTAAAATTTTATTTTAATTAATTATTTTATTTTATTTTTATTTTTTATTTTTTTACTAAATTTTTCTCTTGTTTTGTTTTATTCTTGTATTTTTTAAAAAATAAAATTTATTTTTATAATTTTTGAATTTTTATTTTTATTATTTATTATTTATTTATTTTATTAAAAAAATTTATTTTTTAATTTTTTAAAATTTTTATTTTTTATTTATTTATTTATTATTTATTTTTTTTGTATTTTTTAAAAAAAAATCTTTTTTTTTTTAAGATCTTATTTTTTTATTTTTTATTTTTATAATTTTATTTTATTTTTTTAATATTTTTTAATTTTAAAATTTTTAATTTTTTTTTTTGTATTTTTTATTTATTTATTTTATTAAAAAAAATTTTATTTTTTTATTTTAAAAAAATTTTAAATTTTTATTTAATTTTAAATTTTAAATTTTAATATTTTAATTAATATTTTATTTTAAAATTTATTATTATTTATTATTATTTTATTATTATTCTTGTTTTTTTTATTTTATCTTTATTTTTTTACTTTTTATAAAAAAATTTAAATTTTTTATTATTTTATTTTAATTTTTGTAATTATTCTAAATAGTTGATTTTGTTTCAATTTATTTATTAAAAAAGAGAGAGAGGGAGAGAGAGAGAGAAGAGAGAAAAAAAAGAGAAATCGAGAATGGCAAAAGTTTTCCAATGAAATCCTCTTATTTTAGAGGGATTTGTCGGTATTCAATAGAAAAGAAAATTTTGAATTTTCTTATGATTTCCAGTGACACAACTTTGTTGTCAAACATATGAAAGTATCATATTTCCTTTCATTTTCAATGATTTCTTTTCCTTTCCTTCTATCCAAACAGGTCTTTAATAAAGAACATTTTTGGTGTAATATAATTGTTGACTTCATCATAAGATAAGAATGTAAAATTTACTTTATGGGTTCATATTACTTTACGTGGAAGTGAACGATTTGTGTAATTTTCTCAAAAAATCTTGAATATTATAAATTTTAATGCCCGTTCTATGTCTCCTCATCGTGCATTGTCAAAATGTGCATTTTAATAAAAAAATTAAATTAGATGAGTGTCATCTATCTCCTTTCAATTCATTCTACCCGTCTGCATTAGCGTGGCTAACTCGCCCTCCTTATTGTTATCTCTATTTTTGTAGACAATATTAGAAAGAAGCTCTAGAACTTTGAAGCCATTTTCTTTATAGGCCTACTACGATTGAACCATAAAGCAGTTTTTGAAAAAATCATTTATTTTTTTAGTAAAAAATAGGGATAAATAGAGTACTAATGCTTAAATCTTGTTCGCATAAAATCATTTTCTGATAAAACTCTTTATGAAAAAATAAGTATCTTACGGGAAAATAGAGTCATGAACCGGTGAAATATATATATATATATATATATATATATATATATAGCCCTGATATGGGGAACCTGGGAGAGAATGGAAGCTAGCGTATGATCCATAGTGAAAAAAGAAACTCCTACCATTAAAAAATTAATCAGAGGAGGGTCGACTGCAACTTCGATTCCTTTTTGTTACCGATAAAACAAAAAAAAAAAACAAAAAAAAATATCATCGACTCCTCTTCGGTGCAATGCACGCAAAGCCAGTCTCTGATTCAATATTTAAAAAATTGATTTCTTGTACACCGTCAATTCAATGGCGAAGCTTCGGAAAGATCAACATTAATGGGTTTCATCGGCTCCTGGCTCTTGCATCCAACCCAAATATGGCTCAGGTTCATGCATTTGGTAAATGTTATAGATGATTTTGGCGATCTTTGGTACAGTCGCCCGTTGATGAACCAATCGTCCCAGCCCAACTGCCGATTGACAGTTTGCATTAAGGCACCACTGATTTTTGGCAATTTCTAGTGGTTGAAGAATACTTTAATTGGGAAGTTCAACAGTTTCTAGTGGTTGAAGAATACTTTAATTGAGTAGAACTTCTTACATTTGGGGCATTTTAACTAACCCTTGTAAATTTTTCTTGCAATAAGTATTTTCAGGGTCAGCCTCGTAAGTTAAAAAAAAATTGCAGGCAATATTGAGTGGCATGAAATTCAGACTATTACAATCAAACGAACAACCAACATTGTACTTTTGGCGGTAAAAAATAAAGATTGCACGTAATATTTTAATATTTCGAATGTAAGATTATTGAAAAATTTATCTGATTGACCCTTGTCAGATGTACCTTTTATTACAGAGATCCTATAGTATCACCTTTACTCAAATCGACCAGCTGAAAGCCTAGCCGACCCTAAGAACAACAAAAAGTCAAAATTACTCCCTTTCTTTAACGTACAAAAACATCATCTTCTTCCTTATTTTAATTTGCTATAGTTTCTAAAAATCAGAGGTGGCGAAGGTGACGATGCCTTCTCCTCAATTCAATTTATTCCGATCTGCTATTTGGATCGACCCAAATACACCTTTGTAAGGCGATATCGCCTCTTAAAAAAAAAAAAAAAAAAAAATTAAATAGTCGATGACGACTCTTAACACAGTCGGTGCCGATTGTTTACACAATCGATGGCGACTGTATACACAGTCGCCATCGATTGTGTAAACAGTTCTGTAAAAAAAAAAAAAATTTATACAATCGATGGCGACTGTATACCCATCGATTGTGTAAACAGTCGATGCCGACTGTAAAAAAAAAAAAAAAAAAAATTATATAGTTGGTGACAACTGTATAGACAGTTATCATCGATTGTGTAAACAGTCACCATCGATTGTATAAAAAAAATAAAATAATATATATATATATATATATATTTCTGATCGGCATCATTTTTACAATCGATATTTATCGTATCAATGCTATCATTAATATAAATTTTTTTTTTTTTACGATCAATTGCCATCAATTGTAATAAGCATTAATGTCATTATTAAAGCGATAAGCACCGATTGTATTAAGAGTCGCCATCGACTATTTTAAGAGTCAGCATCGACTGTGTTAAGAGTTGGTATCGACTGTTTAAATTTTTTTTTTTTTTTTTTTAAGAGACGATATCGCCTTACAAAAGTGTATTTGAGTTGATCCAAATAATATATCGGAATAGATTAGATTGAAGAGAAGGCGTTGTCACTTTCGTCACCTCTGATTTTTAGAAATTATAGCAGATTAAAATGAGAAAGAAAATGATATTTTTGTGCGTTAAAGAAATGAGATAATTTAAACTTTTTGCTATTCTTAGGGTTAGCTAGGCTTATAGCTGGTCGATTTGGATAAAGCTAAAATTATAAGGTCTCTAGAGAAAAAGGTTCATCTGACGTATATTTCCCAAGATTATTTAAACGCTACATAACTTTTTCTATCATGTCAAGAGTGGATGCCATCTAAGAGTATCGTAGCTTTCCTGGTCTGAGTCATGTCTTGTCTATGAGTCATGTCGGATTTATACAACTCTCTTTTCAAGATAAAAATATGTATTACAGGGAAAAGGGCAAAGGGAAAATGTACTGTTGCATTTGTTTCATTTTTAAGGGAAAAACACATTCTGAGGGCTCAAAAATTTTCTAGATGTTGTTTCGGAAAATGTTCGAGTAAAATGAATCAGCTTTGTTTGTACCTACCTAATCACTGATAGCAATAATCACTGATAGCAATTTTCCTTGGACGATGGAGTTTAATTTTTATCCCAATCTTTTACATAATTGATTTTTGGAGTGTGAGCATGCCATCAGACTATTAAGTTTTCACTCAATGTGGCACAGATCCCAATGGCATTACTCAAAAATGGATGAGACCATTGAGGACATGATTTTGGCAATGAGATTAAGAGATGATTAAAACTCAAAATGGGCCTCCCAAAATTTGAGCTGTCAACGGGCAAGGCCGGGTTGGGTTTAGGCCAAATTTTGGCATAGGCCCGTTTTTTTAAAAGATATAATGAGAGTTCAAACTTGGCCCGATAGCTAATCGGGACGGGCCGCGCTTAGCCCGATTTTTAAATGTTGTAGCTCGAATCCGGCCCAGTTAGCTATCCAAGCCAGGTCGGGTTTGGGTCGAATTTCTAATATTTTTTAAGAGTTTTCTCTTTATAAGGGCCTCATTTTATCGGGCTGGGCTGGGCCTGATTCAGGTTTAAACTTTACAGCCCAAACCTAAACCCATTTTTTATCCGGACTTAGACTGGCCCGACCCATTTATTAAATGACTTAACATATTGGGCTCAAATTCAGCCCATTCGGACCAAGCCGGGGCTGAAACCCGGCCCATTGACAGCCCTACCCAAAATAAACATCAAGTACAGGGTCGGAAGAATGGCTAGGATTTGAAAAGACTCTGTAGCAATGATAGGTTTCTATTAGTGGAAAAGGAGTAGTTGTTGTCTGAAAGAAAAAATTAGTGGGTGACAAAGGAGATAAAATTTATTTCTGGTCCGGCATTTTGTACCGGCAAGCAATTCATATTTTATTTCAAATTCATTTATAACTTGGCAAGAATCAAGTTCGCTACACCGTTAAGGAATGTATGGAGGAAAATAGCATGTATGGGACATTAAATAAAAGCGTGATTCTCATTTCAAAGGAGGGAAACCTCTCTTAGCGCCTACGCGATTTCAAAAGGCACGGAACTCGTTGAAACTCGGAGACTAATTCGAACCACATCAAGGTATCAAACTCGGTCTTGATACCGGATATTGGTCCATCTTGGACCAATATGTACTGGCCGATACGAATTGGTCTCACAAATACCGACCTTGGGTGCATTGCTTAGTTCATCTTTTAAAAAAAAAAAAAAATTTAACTCATCTCTGTCATATATATTTTGAATCGTGAAATGTGAACCAATGAAAATCATCAAACTTTGACTTCTGGGTTAAATTTTTTTTTTTAATATTAATCTAAACTGTCCACCTGTGCTTCACGTGACACCCAAAAAGTATTTTGGGTGTCACATAGATCCTGAAAGACGGTCACCGTCCTCCATTGGAGGACCTAACCGGCTCCCATATATATATATATATAGGGAGTCTATTTCATCCTCTATGGGAGGACAATCATTGTCCTCTAAGGTTCACGTGTAGGTACACATGGCATCCAAAACACTTTTTAGTTGTCATGTGGAGCGATAGTTTAGATCAATTTGTTTAAAAAATCGAAAAATGCTTCTTAAAAGCATAAGTCAATGTTTGGCTGGTTTCAATGATCTATATTTCACAGTTCAAAAAACACATGGTAGAGATGAGTTTTCAAAATTATTTATTTTTTAAAATGATCTAAGCAATGCACCCGAAGTCCATGTGACATTGAAACAATGTTTTGGATGCCATGTGGAGCACGGGTAGATGGTTTAGATCAAATTTATAAAAAGAAATTTCGCAAATTTTTTTTTAAAAATATAAGTCATTGTTTGAGTAGTTTCAATGATCTACATTCCATGGCTCAAAAAACACATGATGGAGATG
This sequence comes from Chloranthus sessilifolius, assembly GCA_021018995.1. Classification (NCBI taxonomy): domain Eukaryota; kingdom Viridiplantae; phylum Streptophyta; class Magnoliopsida; order Chloranthales; family Chloranthaceae; genus Chloranthus; species Chloranthus sessilifolius. The sequence continues at coordinate 178,076,671 of CM037585.1, read as the reverse complement.
AGTTTTCAAAAAATTTTATTTTTTTTTAAAATGGTCTAAGCAATGCACCCGAGGTCTATATGACATTGAAATAATGTTTTGGATGCCACGTAATCCTCCACTTGGAACTATGGAGGACAGTGATCGTTAGAATTTATTTATTTATTGTATCGGTCAGTATCGCTTGATACTGATACCATCCCGATACTGGTATTAGGGTGGTATCGGTATTACCGAAAAATCAATACATATTGATATCGGCTGATATTGATACCTTGAATCAGATGATGGAGCTCATTTTTCACCCCAATCTTTCATACGATGGATCTTGACACAGATCTCCAAAAAATGGCTCTAAAATCACATGACACACATAACGCTCAAACGAGATTTTAGGGGCAGGTTTTTGAGATATATGTCACGTGGAATAAAAAATAAATCATTTGATGGTAAGTCCATTATATTAAAATCCATCATGTGAAAGATTAGGGTGAAAAATAATCTCCTCCGACTGATTTCAAGCAATTCACGCATTTAAGTGGGTTTCAAACGTAGGACCTTTGGAAATCACGTAGACAGGAACAGAAGCACCCTTGTAAGGTGGAGGAATCAAAATTTTTGTGGGGCTGTTAGAGTTGCTTAGCTAAAGGATTTCCTGAGCGTGGACTTGCGAAAATTAAAGCCACACCTATAGGCTATATTTTCGACTAGGAGAAGCGTTATTTTTATGAACCATGGTGCCCTAGTTGAGAGATCTAAGGTCATTATCCACGCCCAAGCACCCTAAGTTGCCTTTGGGTTCGGAACGGGTTAACTTTATTTATTTCCTCCAAATCTATCAATTTATCAAGAACAAATCTTGGTTTTTTTAATTCTTGAAAAAAAAATTCCAGCGTTCCCAAATATCTGTCTAAATCATGCATGCAATTAATTATGTGTGGTTGCATGAATCATGTATTCATGTTAATTAGCAAAAGATAATTAATAATTCGATATAAGAACCTCTTTTCGCGCCCATATATTTACTGATAGCGCCTATTTAACAAAGGCGCTTGCTATCACCCGACAGGATATTATTAAGTGAGTAGAAGAAAACAGGTAGGTACAAATAGAGGTTCCTTTTGATATATTATAATGTTGAATTGGATCGATTCATCCAATTGATTAATCTATTGTATATCATATGCCTAATTACCTATATGCATAGACATCTCATTTTTAAATTATCAAACCTAAGAATGTGATGAACCTCTTAGAGGATGTGGTATAAGACGAGATTATGTGACACTTGATCTAGCACTTAGAGTATAGCATTTTCACACAACACCTAAAGGTATTCTCTCATTATTCATGCATTTGTGTGTGTGTGTGTGCACGCGCGTGTATATATATATATAGGGAAAAGGCTTCTGTCCTTTATGGAAGAAGGTCACCGTTCTCCAGCCTTTCATGTGGAGCTCTACGTAGCACCTAAAACATATTTTGGGTGTCACGTGAACCTTGGGTGCATTGCTTAGATTATCTTTGAAAAAAAAAAAATTAAAAATTCATCTCTACTGTGTATATTTTGAATCGTAAAATGTGAATCAATGAAAATCGTCAAACTTTGACTTTTGAGTTTAAAATTAATTTAGTTTTTTTTTTTTTAAATATTGATCTAAACTGTCCACTTATGTTTCACATGACACCCAAAAAGTGTTTTGAGTGCTACGATCTTGGAGGACAATGACCGTCCTTCATTAGAAGACCTAACCGACTCCTTTTATATATATATATATATTAATAATCTTTTCACTTGAGTTATTAAATATGATTCTATGACTCTAGTAGCCATTGATTGTATGTCATATCAGGATGATTTTTTAAGTCAATTAATGTGATATATAGTTAATAAGTACTCGAGTCATAAATTTATGTCTCATGAATTGAGTCATATAGCCATGTATCATATGTATATATATGGGAGAACTGTCGGTATCAACCAAAAGGCCTAATGAATGCCACGTGTCCTAAAGTTGAAGTTAAAAATTGAAAGAGTTGTCCCGCTGGGCCTACCCCACCCGATACATAACTTGCTTTTGTGTATATAGTGCTCTCGGCCGACGACCCTCGTCTCTAATTTTTAAGGGAAAACTAAGATCTTTTAAGCTGATCCATAGCTTGGCCCTTACCAACAGCATGGGTATATGTGAAAACAACCGTTGGGTTTGAAATTTGTTCGAGTCTTTTTGGGAACGTAGTCTTATAACAGATTCATAACTCTTAAACAAGACGGCTCTATTTATTTAGAAAGTAAACATCACGCTTTGTGGGTCTTCCTTTTCCTAATTTTGAAAATGAAATGCTTCTAGAACCCAAGGATATGGACAGCCAAAGGGTGACCAATTGACCACTTCAACAAACTTTGAAAGATGCCAGATCCAAGCTTGCTAGAGTGGCGTCATCAGATGACGCTTCAAAGATCAGTAAAAATATATTTTAAAAAATCAGTAAAAATATATCCTTATAGGTAGCTCAATGCCCAGTCTTGCAAGAAACATGTGTTTATAAATAAACATGCATTATTTGCCATCTTTCTAGGGCAATAAAACATAAGCTTAAAAAAAGAGCACAACCATCTTCTCCCTTAGGTTGTGTTTGGGAATGCTCTTTGGAGGCAAAGAGCAGCCCATTTAAAAGAGCAGGTTTAAATATTAGAAATTTAACTCACACTAAAGAACTCTCGATCGCAATGAGTGCGAAAAAATAAGAAGATGGAAGAGAACAATCACAAATAACACAAAGATTTACGTGATTTACCCAATTGAGGGCTACGTCCACGGGAGTATATACACTATTTAATAACGTTTATGACGCACACACTCTCTTTTCTCTAGTTCATTCTCAAACAAGATTAAACACAATCGTCAACAATGAATCCGTTGTTAAACCAAGGACGCGGTCCTTCAAAGAACAGAGAAGAGATGTACCGAAATATGGTTACGATTTCGGCACAAGAACGGTTTCAATCGGATCTTTAATTCCCAAGCAATTCTTCAATACTTTGCCTCTCCAAAGTATTCACTCAAGTTTCTCTCTTGAAAATCTCTCTCAAAGAGCTCCCTCCCAAGCTCTAATTCGTCCATGAGCTTTCCCTTATATATAAGTCCCGAGTCCTACTTCTAACCCAAGAGAAACAGCTCAAAAACAAAATCTGCACGTAACTTGGACGTCACGTGTCATCGCAAGTCGCTCAAGCAACTTACACCCAAAATTTTTACCTTTGAACCGTGCCCCAGTCGCTCGAGCGAGAACTAAAAACTGCTTGAGGGACTTTAACTCGTCAAATTGGTCTTGTAGAGTGCGCACCTCACTCGAGCGGATTTGATTTTCTCTCGACTGACTCAACATTGGTGTAAAACCTATAATAACAATCTCCACCTAGATTTTATCCCCAACCATGTCACTGCCCCAACGAGCATCAACATCTTCGACAAGTGTTAATCAGGTTTAGGCAATGCCTATACTTATTCTGTGTAACCGATTTAATCAACATGCTCATTGCATTCTCTTTGATAAGTGCAAGTGTTAATGGGACTATACCTTTAAACTTTTTAAGATGTTTCTTCGTCCTTACTAACTTTCAACATCAACTTGTACCTGAGGTTCACCGGATGACTGCGATTTATCTTCCGCCTTTTTCATCGAAAACTCATCTTTATTGAAAATAACATCCCTTTCAACTATCACTTTGTAAGATTGTGTATCCCATAAACAATAACACTTGACTTATTCACCGTAGCCAATCAAGACACACTTTTAGATTTTGGATCCAACTTGGATCGTTCACTTCCTTGAAGTAATGCATAAGTCACACATCCAAACATCCTTATGTGAGAGTAATTCTCGTGTCTTCTATATCAAACCTTATCAGTTTTAGAATTCAATGCCGCTGAAGGCGACCAATTGACCAAGTAACCTGACGTGTTCTTTGCCTCTGCCTAGAACCCATGACTCAAGACGGAATGATTCAACATAGACCGAACATTTTTCTAATAGTGTCTTGTTCATCCTCTCTGTTACACCATTTTACTGAGGATTTTCAGGAACTGTTAAGTACCTAATAATCCATTGATTTTTACAGTAAGTCTTGAACTCTAATAACATATATTCCCCGTCATTATCTGATCTGAAAATATTCACCGTTCTATCTGTTTATTTTTCAACCATACTCTGCGACTGCCTGAATTTCTGAAACACATCCGACTTATTTTTAATTGGATATACTCAATCTTTTCTATAGTAATCATCTGTGAATGACACAAAGTGATTGTCTCCACCCACTGAAGTAACTTTAGCCGGTCTCCATACATCTGAATGTACGTAATCAATAAGCTCATTCAAAGTATGTTTTCTTGTAGAGAAACTGACTTTCTTCTGCTTCCCGAAGATACAATCTTCATAGAAATTGAGCTTATAAGTTTGAATGTCAGAAATTTCCTTATTCTTTATGAGCTTTATCAGCCCACACTCACTCATGTGATTAAACCTCTTGTGTCACAAATTAGAGAGATCCTTGGAATCTGTCATAGCCGCAATACCACTGTTGCTGATTGTGTTGACTACTAAAATATATAAAATTCTCATCTTTTCATATTTCATCAAGGTTATAGCATAACGTACGACCTTTAGTTTATCGAATTTTAGGATGACTCGACATCCTATCTCATATAATGCCCTCAACGGGATTAGATTTTTTTTTAGATCTGATACATGCTTAATCTCGGTAAGAGTACGAACACAATCATCAAATATCTTGATTCTGACATAACCAATATCCATTACTTCATATATACTGTCATTCTCCATCATTATCATATCACCATTGGCTTTCTTATGTTGGTCAAACCAACATCTGTACGGATACATGTGTTACAATGCCCCTGAATCTAGGATCCATCTATCATCAAATTGACTAGAGTTTAACAATACACATAATAGGTCTTCACCGGAATTTGACTTAGCAATACTGGCCTGTTGTGATGTCCCTTCATCACCCTTATCTTTATTCAATCTCTACTTGCAAGATTTGCGAATATGTTCAGATTGCTTATAAAAATAACATATTACATCCTTTCTGTCACCCCTGGATTTGGACATGTTGTTTTCTCTTGTTGATTTATTATCTCCTCTGAAATTTTCTTTTTTGCGATCATGATTCCGACCTCTTCGAAGTTAGATTCGGGTTATTTTCTCAATTCGTCGGAAAGAAGTACAATAGTCACTTCTTCGACGATAATAATATCTTTATTATAAATTAATGTGGTAATAAAGTGATCATAAGATGATGGCAGTAAGGTGAGCAAGTGAAGTGCAAGATCTTCTTCTTCAAATTTGACCTAAATGTTCAATAGTTTACTAACTATTTTATTAAACGAATTTAAATGATTATGAATATGCATACCGGCCTTCATACAAAGGGTGTAGAGTTGTTTTTTCATGAAGAGTTTGTTGGACAACGACTTTTTCATATAGAGAGATTTCATCTTCTTTCACAGATCTACAGTCGTCTTCTCGTGAAGAACGTTATATAAAACTTTATCGGACAAGCTGTTATGACCTGGATCCTAGGGAGATCATTCGATGGCATTAGATGTAGTGGAGCGCCGAATCCCGTGTGGGTGCTCCATACTCTACCTCAACCCACTTATAATAAAGAAACTTTACAATTTGAATTGGACCTGATTACCAGCTAACAAGCTAGTGCATTCTTGCATTCTAGGAAACTAAAACTTTCCATTTAATGGCCCATGACTCACGAGATTGAATTTCCTTTATGGCAGGATGCTCTATTGGTCTCCCTCTAATTTTAGAAGAAAATTTGAGTGTTGGACTCTTGCCTTCTCTGCAAATCATGCCCAAATTAAATCTTTATCTTCTCTCTATAAACCCTTATATCCCTAGCTTCTTCCTTCTCCATCTATCTCCTCCACTAATTCATTCTCTACCAATATCTCGGCACCATTAATATTGTGATAATCCATTTTTTCCTCTCGCATGCAACCAATTTAGCATTTGTCGACCCACCACCGAAAACGCATTGCCAGAGCGACGCGTTGGCTGTCGCATCACCGAATCGACGCGTAGGCTGCCGCATCACCGAATCGATCGGAGTCATCCCGAAAAATCACGTACACACTCTAACAGGTGGTGTCCCTCGATCGATCTTAAAATATTCAGTTCCTTTATTATTATTTTTATTTAAAAATGTATTTTATTTGCTACTCCATTAATGGAGCCCCTTGTTGAAGAAGATGAAAGGTTTAAATAAATGCCTATTTATTATATATGTATATGTACTCTAAAGCTAATAATATATACTATATATATATATGCGTGTATTATAATTACGCTAAATCAAATGTCTCGTTTTCTTCTCCCATTGTCTTACACTTATTGTCCGATAAGTGTGAGTTTGGCACACAATGGAACCTCCACTTGTGGCTTGTTCTCCATTTTAAGTTCCTGCTACATAATTTAGAGAGAGAAAGAGATAATAGAGAGAATAGAAGAAAAACTTTAGAGAGAGAGAGATGACCCAACAAAATTTAGAGACCCAATAAAATTTAGGGAGAGAAAGAGATAATAGAGAAATAGAAGGAAAATTTTAGAGAGAGAGAGGACCCAACAAAATTTAGAGAGAGAGGACCCAATAGAATTTAGAGAGAAAAAAAGCGATAGCAAAGAAAATAGGAGAATTTTAGAGAGAGAGTGAGAAGATCCAATCGCTTTTAGTAATCTTCCACAAACCTTCTCTGTCAATGTGCCAAATGGTCTAAAAGCATGCTATCGTGATATATAAATGTAGGAAGCAAGGTCGGTCTCAAAAAGAATATATTAGAAAGACTTTGAAATGGTGCTTTTTAAAAAAAATGACCAGAGTAATAGTGTGTTTTAATGTCCTTGTTTCTAATTCTAGGCAATTAATTAACAATATTTCTTTATATCAGTTTTCTCCCTATTTCAGTTTATTTGATCCGAAATTTGCTGCTTCCATCTTCACATTTTCTTAATGAAGAAGGAAATGGAAGGATGATTCTCGTCATCACATGGCTACCAATGTCCATTTTCATCATCATTGAGTGCTTCTGCCAATTATTCAAATTCATACTCTTAATTGAAGGACCTCTTTACATTAAATTAACTGGTAACAAAGACAACCTCCACAAACTCTCTATTACTGATTCTCTCACGTCTTTCAAACAGACTCTTTAAAAACAAAACTTTTCAGCGACCAACTAAAACAGTACCGGATGAACTTCGGCAACTTGCCCGAACATCGCGATAATTTGCTCTGGCACCGATTATTGCGGCCAGAGCATGAGAGATCTAATATCAGGTATGGTGTTAATACAAGGTTGTTTATTTCACCAGAGATTTCATAAAATACCATTTGGATGCCATCGACCATGAAAGGATTGACCCCTAGATCTAAGGCCTTAGAGATCAAAATAAATTATGCCCTAAGATCTAACACCTTAAAATCATCTTTCTTAAGTATCTGATGGTTCAAATCCGTTCAATCTGATCACCACATGGTAGGCATCCTTAGAGTGCACGTAACTCCTAAATCTTGTAAAAAGTTGACTGGAAGATCTAGTGTGTTAGAGGCCGGATTAGGATCGAGACAAAGACCCAATCTTAAGCAAAATTTTACTGTCTAACCATCTAATGGTTCAGATTAGATGATGGATGGTTCGAAGTTCATTTCTTATTATTTTAGTCATGTGTGTCACATGGAATATTGTCATGAGCTACCTTTGACTCTTAACCTTTGAGAATCAAGGCCCAACTAACCCATAGCATCAACTTCAAAACAATCTCGATAATGATACAATATAATCTAACAGATCAGAAAAGTGTCACTAAAATTCTGAGGACGTGTTTTGAGGCCCACAAGTTTGAAAGATTTGGTGAGGGATATCAACCCTTGTATAACTAGACTAAGGGAATTATTTGACCGTCACGTTGACCCACTCTTGGGTCAAATTAGTAAAAGGTGTCGATGCAGAAACTGCACAAATCTTAGAAAACTTTAAAAACAGAAGGCCCGATCAACAATCTGACGACCCATAAAGTTTCTCCAAAATTAAGTATGAAATATTTATTCTTTTCAAATTTTAATTATTATATTATGTTCACAAGTATGTAACGTGTATGAACTAGTTCGTTTAGTCAGGTAATACCTTTTATCATATAATATGCATCACATAGAAAAAAATCACGATAGAATATACACATGATTAAAAAGGAATAAGCTACGTCACACGACTTTTAAGCCTTCGTCATGACAGAATTTCCTTTATAGTCACGTGAAACTTGAAATATAGGCATCAATGTATAGATGCAATACCTCTATGGGAATATAGGCTGTCACACGAAATACATCCAGGTTACTACAGAATAGACCTCACGTGATAGGCTCGAGCAGCGGCCCTGGTAGAAGTCGTATACGTAAATTAAGTAAGATGCGAATTGCGTTGTGTAGGCGTATGGAGCAATGTTAAGTTTTAAGATATGTCATGTAGGATAAGTCGACAAAGTAGATATAATAAGATATCATAACTTGATGCATCATATTCATTTCATTTTATGCCAAATCTTTTCATTTTATACTATGCCTTTCAATTTCGATATGATAGGTTATGAGATCTTAAATATGTTTGAAATCATTTATAGTTGCTTGATTTATTTCAAAATGCACCGCAACTCAAGTGATTGCACACACGATCACTTGGTATGTTATGGTGGATCGATTGTGCAACCCGCTGAGTTTACGTGACTAAGTAAACTTACCCCCCTTCCCAAAACTAACGGTTGCAGGTGAGAACACTGATTATTTCATCACTGAGGATGGGGAGATGTTGTTGTACCTGATGCGGCTCATGAGGGTAAGGACGTCGACTACCATCTGGACGAGGGAGTAGATCCGGCGGACTACTTTGAGTATTGAGAGATTTTTTGCTTATAGTCTTTATCGCTTTCAGGAGAGATTTGTTATTAGTTACTTTTATTTATTAGTACTACTTATGGGTTTATGTTTGGAACCGTTTTATCTTACATAAAATTTCAGTTTATTTTCTATCATAGATGCATAATTAGGATTTATTACGTTACTATTGTCATATATGCTTTTTGCTGTTAATTCATGAGCCGTTTATCTTTAAATGTTATTATTAAATACCTCGATTCATATGCTAAATCAAATTAAGAATTAGGTGTATGTCCGCTTATCGCCTTAATAAGCGTGCGGTATCATAACATGGAATTCTAGGCCCTCGAGATCGGGTTAGGATTCTGGGTCGTGACACAAGCACAATCAGATAGTGCTTACGGTCTCTCTTGTAATAGAGTTTTACTCTTCATCGGACATCTCTGCCTTCTTTCCTATCTCCTTCCCAAGTAGAGCATTATCAATGTGAAAAGATAAGAAGATGCAAGAGAACAATCACACACAACACAAAAATTTACATGATTCACCCAATCGAGGGCTTTGTCCACGGAAGTATATACACTATTTAAGAGCGTTTACAACGCACACTCTCTTTTCTCTAGTGCACACTCAAACAAGATCAAACATGATCTTCAACAACAAACTCGTTGTTAAACCAAGGACGTGATCCTTCAAAAAACAGAGAAGAGATCTTCCGAAATATGGCAACAATTTGGGCACAAGAACAGCTTCAATCAGATCTTCAATCCTCAAGCAATTCTTCAATATCTTGCCTCTCCAAAGTATTCACCCAAGTTTCTCTCTTGAAAAGCTCTCTCAATGAGCTCTCTCCCAGGCTCTAATTCGTCCACGAGCTTTCTCTTATATAGAAGTTCAGAGTCCTACTTCTAACCCAAGAGAAACTACTAAAAAATGGAATCTACATGTAACTTAGATGTCACGCGTTGTCACGGGTCTCTCGAGCGAGAACCAAAAACCGCTCGAGCGACTTTAACCTGTCAAATTGGTCTTGTAGAGTGCGCACCTCGCTCGAGCGAATTTGGTTTCCATTCGAGCGACTCAACGTTGGTGTCAAACGTATAATAACATTAAATTGCTCTTTTAAAGAGATTTACATTCAGTTATTCAACTCTCCGAAACAACTAAGAGCATTTACAACCAAACATAATTTCATACCAAAGTGCTCCGCATTAGAGCATAGAGCTGCTCTTTGCTTCCAAAGAGCAATCCCAAACACAGGCTTACACCATTTCATGGGAGTAAACACTTACTTTTCTTTGAATTCTGTGAGCCTTGGAAACTGCAACAGGCCAAAGTTTCTAGCACTCTCTATAACTAAAAGTTGTGTACTATTTTTACAAAAGGGAGTACAACTCTTAACTTTTGATTATCCTAGTGGTGAAAATGGGCCAGGATGGCCCGATGGGCTTTCAGGCCACAGTTCTTAGGTAACAACTGGGCCTAGGCCAGCATTTGAGACCCGCAACCTTGGCAGGCCAAGCATGCATAACGGACGTATTTGATTGAAGGGTAGTTGCATTCATCCGAGAGTTTGAAGAAGTGGATCCGAACCAAATGTGGACTGCATCAATTGTTAAATGTTATGCTTTGATCGTGCCAAATTAGTGAAGGGTCAAAATTAAACTTTCACTAATTTGCACGCTAAAAAATAATGTGCCTTCCAAGGGTTGGCCATTTGGAAGTTTGACCCGAATACCAGTGGTAACAATAGATCAAGTACCTAATACCAGCTCACTTCGATAGGGCCAATGTGCTGCCTAGACCCAAAAGCTAAGCATGCAGGGCTTCCACTTGGATGCATATGTTGACCCATTCCAAACATGGTGGGTGTCGGTACTGGGTATCGGTCCTCTAAGGACCGATATGTATCAGCCGATATCAATACCGCCACACCTTCATTTTTAAAAGATGTCAAATAAAGGCCGATATTCGATATGTATCGGTTGATATCCGATATGTAATGGCCCATTCAGTCCCATATCAGCCGAGACCAATGCCAATACGGCCCTGATATTGTATCGGAACTATATCGATATTGGTTGGCCAAGATACCGATACGCACCGCTGATGCATATCGGTATGGGGTCTATACTTGATACCACGATTCCAAAGCTTGCATCCTGGGCTTGGATCAACCTCAAACAAACCGGCCCTCCCCATTATACAGAAAATTGCAAACCAGCCCTCATTATTAGTCAGAAAATTGCAACGTCTCTTGTCAGTCAGCTCATTTTCTGGAATGAACAGTCAGCTATTACTAGTCTATTAGATCACTTTCTAGTAAAAAAAGTTATTATTTTTTGTTTTGTTTTTAAAACTTGGTGTAAAATCATTATGTAGTTCACTATAAAATCTAATTTATCTGCTACTTTACTTTACACTATATTAGAGTTTGAGACGGCTGCAAATAAAGGCGGCCCCCATTTTATAACTGCTAGGTTAGGCTTGTGTTTGCAACTTAAGGTTCGGTACCCAATCATTTTTAGCCCAACCTTCCACTCAATTGATCCCTTAGATCATGGATCACCTATCATACATTCAAATGGAAAATAAATGATCATGGCGTGCCATGAGAATTGGGCCTAACTGATCTACATAATCTAATTCAAGACAATTAACAATTTTCATTTGTGAAAACCTTGGTTGTATAGATTAAATCTTCGGTTGCAAATACTGATACAACAAAAACCCTCATATAAAACAATATTTTGACTATCTTGTAACCTCCACACCATGCCAGATGGAATGAAAAAAATCCTCCAAAGAATTTAACAAAAAGAGCTGGCATCAAAATACACCAATTCTAACATAAATTAACCGAAAAATAAATAGCTGGCACCAACACCTTATCTTACCTCTGACAGTTGCTGGAGAAAATTTTACCGTTGTTACTTGTTAGAGGATTTTTAATGGGGTTGTAACGAATTACTTTGGGCACTGGTATTTGCAGCTGAGGATTCGGTCTCCGCAGCCAATTCTAGCGTCGGTTTCCTGGTATATGACTATGGAGTAAATTGTTAATTCTACGTGGCACATATTTTCCAAAGTGACAAGGTTCTCAAGTTACTTTTAGGGTTGTGTTCCTCATATAATTAACTTCTTATCGATTGATAGATGACCATTATCTCATAGAATGTTGGACAAAATTGATCTCTGTAGTCTAAGGCAGTCATAGGGTCTAATAGGGTTGGATTTAAGGGTATTGGTCGACCCGATTTTTCCGGATCGTTCCCAAGTAAAAACTTGGGTTAGACTGACCCACAAAACGAAACATAAATGATCATAACTATTGAAAATTTTACATACAATTGGCAACATAAAAGTTTTTTTGAAAAATCCATCTCTAATCCTTTTAATTCTTAATATCTACCTAACAGATTTTTGTTTACCTAATGTAGACCATTAAATTCTCCTCTCAGTTTCCCTCTAGTCCATGTGTCCCATGTGCATCTCATTATTATTATTATTTTATTATTTTATTGAATGAGAAATTATATCATGTGTTGACTAGGTATATGCTAATTTGGGGTGCGCATATACCCCTGAGACTAAGCGGGAGCTCTAAAAGGCCCAAATACCCAAGTTATAATAAAATAATTTATTAAAAAAAAAAAAAAAGAATGTGCATCCAAAGGATCAAAATTTCAGTTTTGAGCTTGACTGAAACCGAAAATTTGAACCGAAATTTCGGCCAAAAATAAAAAATTTAGCCGAAATTTTGGATCCCATACAAATTTGGACCGAAATATTGGTCCAAATTATCATTTCGGTGGGGACTGAAACCGATAATTTCGGCCGAAATTTTGATCCTTGGTGCATCCCATTATTATCCATTAGGTATGAAGAGGCTTGCAACATGTTTGGAATTATGACCCATAAAAAAAAGATTTAGAAGGTCTTTTATATTGCCTTATTTATAGGGTACCTTTGTTTGCACCTACGCCTTTTTTGAAAGCATCACATCCATATCCCTTAAAAATAATTAATTTCTTCTAATCAGACGATGGAGATCATTTTTTATCTTGATGTTCCACACACAACAAACATTATATTTAATTGTATAAGATCTTTTAAACACCATTCTGATTTCTAAATGTCGGTAAGGAGCTACTATACTATCTCAAATTTATACTAATCAACATTTGAAACAATACGGCTATACCACTCGGCATCACCATATGTACTGCTTTTGTATAAGCCTAAGTTAGTATCCAATTTGTGTGATGACCTCATGAATAGCGATCAAATAGTTTCATCCAAATCAGTAAACTCTAATATCTATCATACTTATTTTTTAATGACTAATATTAAAATTTATTGATCGGACAATTTACATTATCTTATAAGTGTGATTATGTAATTAAGATATATTCTAATGATGGATACCTGTTTTGATTATGTAGTTTGATCACAGATAAGTATCATATAGCTTAATAGAGAAGTATATTTTAAGGGTGTAAGATCAATCACATGTTTTAGTAGTGTAAAATTCATTTAAGCACTATTTTTTATAGAGAACCTTTATTTTCATCCAGAGATTTAAAAAAAAACAAAAAATCAAAAAAGAATACAAAAAATGAGAGAGGTGAGACGGGTAAGATATCAATCATTGTGTCAAAAATTAGGCGATACTAATATGTATTGGTTTCTCGGCAAATTAATACGTGTATATATATATATATATATATGCCGAACAGATTTTTTTTTTTTTTTTTATCATTGCGTAAGTGAGGTGCCTCTAACATAAAGTGGAGTGGCAGTAACACCAGCCAAGTGAAAGCCCATGTGCGCCATTTCAGAAACTGCACGCACTCCCCAGCCATTCAAATTGCATCACTTTTACTTTCACGAATCTCGATAGTTCTTTCATTCTCACCAACCTTTTCGCTCCTTAAAATGCAAAAGGTCGGCAACAACTACCAGCACGCCGTCAATCTTACACACTCGAGATCCAACGGTTATTAATCGCATTGGCTCTGATGATTCGTCATGAAACACGAGTCTTATCAAGTTCAACCATAAGGTAGCCAATGAGAAATCGAAACGTGGCTTCCGTAGGAATGACCGGTGACCTACGGTTGCCGGTCACCAAAGTTATTAAAAAATTCGGTTGCTTTTCTCGTTCACTTCTGGCAACCTGTGCGCGCCGGTGCTGCTTCCTGTTTCTTTGCCTTCTTTTCTTCTACTCAGTTTCTGCGATCTCTCCATCTCTTAAATTCTCATTTTTGTTTCAATTTCTCTATAAAAGATTACTTTTTTTTTTGGGAGTTGTTCACCTTATAAGGTCTTATTTTTCTAGTTTTTTATTACTGAATTTTTGGTGTTCGGTTGGTAAATTGGGAGAAATAGAGGGAAATATGCGAATGATTTGTTCTCTATTTTGTTTTTTTTCGTGTTTTTTAATTTGTATGAAACAGAGAATTAAAGCGGATTTAGTGGGTGTATGGTGAATATATGCATTCAAAAGGACTAATGATATGGGTTTTCTCTGTACAACTGGACCATGTCGTTGAGATTCATGTATGGAGAATTCAAAGTTGATGAAGGAACTGAAAATTTGTTTAATTTTGGGTTTTACAGAATTATTTTGATTTAGTTCTTGAGAATTCATACCTTTTTTACGGTTTTTTTTTTCAAAAATCTCAAACAACCGAACTTGATCTTTGTGGGGGATTTTTCTTGAAAAGGGTTTTTGTTGGGTTTTTTTGTAAAAGAGTGAATTTATGCATTTTAAAAGGGGAAATGGGTGCAGGGCCTGAATTCTCCCCTCATTTAACTATATTAGAAGGCGGATTCGATACAGAGAATGAATCGTCGTCGTCTTTGTCTTTGTCCTCGTCGATGATCGATGACGAGAGTTCCGAGGTTACGGAGACTTTGAAGCAGATAAGAATTGGGAAACCCCCTCGTCACCTCTCAGTTATTCGCCATTGCATGAGCAGCACCCAGCTGGTGAATTCTGCCGGATTGGTGAGCCAATTGATTTTTACTCCCTATGTGAAGATGCTTTGATTTCTAAATTTTGATAATTTGATCATGTTATGACGTATTTTTAAATGGATTAATTGACATTTTATTATTGCTGAACGTTTATAACTAATACCGGAGATTAATACCCTGAACTGAATAATTTGTTATATAAGTGATTTGTAAAAGCAATTACTGTGATGTCACATTAGTCAGGCATCAGGATCAAAGAGACCCGGAGATAGATAAAATTCTAGATGGGTTTGATAAGTTAAGCATTTCTTTTCTTGGATCTCCGCTCTTTTAAAAGGCCAGCGATCCAGTGGATGCTTTGGTCATATGAGGAATTAGAATAGATTCTTAATGTATTGGAGAGGACTTACCTCCTTGTTAGCTTTTACCTTGGTTTTCTATGTGGAATAATTTTTTATTTTTTTTAATTATCTAAACGTCTGATTTGGTATCCTATACGGATGAATTTAAGTGGTTGGGATTGAATTCTGAATAAATGGGGTTGTTTGATTCTGTTTTGCTTTCAGGGTAGTTTGGCTGGCTGTTATGTAAAGCTTTTAGATTTCTTTTTTCATAATAATAAAAGTTGCTTTTAATTTAAAGATAAAGAAAGGAAATGTTTTAAGGGTACCTTTATTTACAATTACAAGCCAAGATTCTTCCTTCTCAACCCGGGCACGTGTAAAGTGTTGACTTCTTTGAATTAGACGATGGAGATTGTTCTTTTTTGAAATATGTGCCTCACAGAATGAAATCTGACCATCTGATGGTAGGCCCATGATATCAAGATCTATTACATCAAAGTTTGGTGTGAAAATGGATCTCCATCATCTGATTCAAAGCATTCAACAGTTTAAGCACTTGAAGCCGGGTTGAGAAGGAATAATCTTGGGTTGAGAATAAAGGTACCCATGGTTTAATTATCATAAAGAAAACAAGAAGAGTGGCTCTTTATGACAGCTTTAAACAATATTGAGATGAAAGTCACCCATTTAGGCCTGGTGGCATAAATGTTTGATTGTTCGTGTGTATGATCTATCACTTCTACCACACTCCAACCAAAAATCACACATATTAGGCATTGGAACCATATGACCAAAGTTCTCTAATAGGGACCTTCACAAAAATGTATCTAACCGTTCATATTAGATTGTTCAAAGGATGTTCCACATGGCCTAAAATGGGTGCTTCTCATGGTCTTTATATATAAGTGCCTCCAGTAACTTTGTTCTTGAGGAATTGCGGTTGTAAATTTGTAATGGTGGGTTCCTTTCTGTACCCAAAACCTCATTCATGCTTTACATTCTGTTTTCTTTGTCCATTCTCCAAAATAGTCTGACTAATATGTTTTCTCTACACTCTTGCTGGGTAGGATTTGGATGTTGAATCAAGGTCACCATCAGATGGGCATTCTGAATTTGTACCCATATTTCGGTCTGGGAGCTGTTCTGAGATCGGACGGAAAGCATTCATGGAAGACGAACACATCTGTGTTGATAACCTACTTGAACATCTAGGACCAGGTGCAGGTTTCCCACCCCCCGGGGCTTTTTATGGGGTGTGTAACATAGTCCTCACTATAACTTCATGTGATCGTACTTCATTGCTCCTCAAGCACCCTGATCTGCTAAATGAATTTTAAAAAAAAAATTATATCATGGCATGCTAGATGCATTTTTGCTGTTTGTTATATTTTCTCATTATCGCAAATAATTTCTAGAATAAGGGATATTTATCATGGATCAAGAATTCGGAAAACTGGTACGGATTGTCCAACTCCAAAACCGATACGTACCGGACGATATGTATCGGTTCCGGACGATACATATTGATATTTTCCCTCCATCACTTGAAGCTGGGGGCCTCACTGGAGGATAATTTGAAATTATTGTCTGTATCGGACGATACATTGAACGATACGGATGATACAAACAATAGATTGACCGATAGTTTGACTGTTTTTAAGGGGCCCCGAGAAATACCCAATTTACCGTATCGTTCAGGTCCAAAACCGATACGTGCCAATACCTATCGGTATCGGACGATATTTTGATCCATTATATTTATATAATTTTGTATGATTAACAATGTTAACCGCCTATATTATGTTTCCGTCATTAGTGCTTTAGATTCTGATGGTGGACAGAAATATGACATTCTATGTTTTTCGATTATATGGGCAGGTATTTGATGGCCATGGTGGTTCAGATGCCGCATCATTCATTCGAAATAACATTCTTAACTTCATAATTGAAGATGCCCATTTCCCCTCTTGTGTGAAGAAAGCCATCAGGAGCGCATTCGTAAATGTTGACCATGCATTTGCTGATGCCAGTTCTCTCGACAGCTCTTCCGGTACCACAGCATTGACTGCCCTTATGTTAGGAAGGTGAGGACCTGATTTCGAACTCTTTTGCTGTTTAGCACACCTAAAAGTGAAGTTTATTAGTGATCGTTATAGTTGGGTACTTGCTTTCCGTGTTTGTGGCAATGCCAAAATAGTTGTGCTTTTTTTTTTTTTTTAAAGCTGCCTTGACCACCACCTTTCAAGAGGCCATGGTTGTAAGAATTCTTCCCTTATGCTACCTAATAATGTCGATTGTACACTTAAAACTCTTCTAATGCTTGAAGTAGCAACTCTTTCTAGGCCATGGATGCATTAATTCTTCCCTACTTCTACTTAATAGTGTGGAGTATACACTAAGAACTCTTCTAATGCTTGTAGTAGTAAGCTTTTTTAAGGAGATCAATTATAAAATGGAAAATCTCTATAATCCTGTTGTTGCTAAAAGTGGTAAGCAGTGGGAGTGGTAAGGAAAAATATAAAATTAACAATTTTAATAGAAAAGTATTATTTTAATGACAGAAAGAGTCAATGAATCACGAGATTTTGAAGTGGAAAGAGGCTATTGTACCCCTAGCTTTTCTGAAGATTTAGGTGCAATCAATGACCTACCTATGACTTTTGACATAAATTTCTGATAGGTGCTGCCAATTTTGGGTTGCAGATAATGGATGCAAAAGGGCTGGATTATCTGAGCTTAATTGACAATTATTGGCAATCCAGAATGCAAGAAGTGTTGCTCTTCATTCCATTGGAAATCCATTTTTTACTACAATAAACCATCATGCCCATATTATTATTTTTCCTTCATTTTACTGTTGATTTAGTCTAGTGCTTCTACCATATTTAACTCATACGATATATTTGTTTCCAATGTGATTGTTCCTTTGCCTTGCAGGATGGTGCATATTGCCAATGCCGGTGATTGCCGTGCTGTATTGGGGAAACGGGGTAGAGCAATCGAACTGTCCAGAGACCACAAACCTAACTGTTCCATCGAACGACTACGGATTGAGAAATTGGGTGGCATGGTCTATGATGGCTATCTTAACGGCCAGCTCTCAGTAGCAAGGGCACTTGGCGATTGGCACATGAAGGGCCCTAAAGGTTCTGCATGCCCCTTAAGTGCGGAGCCGGAGTTAAAAGAGGCGACTCTTACAGATGAGGATGAGTTTTTGATAATAGGTTGCGATGGTCTTTGGGATGTGATGAGTAGCCAGTGTGCAGTGACGATAGCAAGGAAAGAGCTAATGATCCACAACGATCCTGAGAGATGCTCGAGAGAGCTAGTAAGGGAAGCGATCAAGCGCGACACGTGTGATAATTTAACTGTTGTAGTTGTCTGCTTCTCCCCGGACCCGCCCCCACGGATAGAGATCCGTAGATCCCAATTAAGGAGGACTATATCAGCAGAGGGGTTGAATTTTATAAAGGAGGTTTTGGACAGTAATGAAGGTTAACTGGTTAATAGTTGGATTCTTTCCTAGCCCATGTGAAAAATGGAGTTCCTTTTTTTGTGGCCTTTGGTTCATGGCTTACATTCAACCACATTCAGGAACAAAATCTGATGTAATGTGTGAAATTTATAGCGCCAGTAATTCTATTGTTGACCCTTTTACATCTGAGATTAAATCATGTGAAATTTGAATTAAATGGAAGAACTGAAGAAGCATTGGTCGTTCTTTTTATCTTACATTTCTGGAAAAAAAAAATAATAATAAAAAATAAAATTGAGGGCCATTTGACTATGTTTTTAGATCTTAATAAATTATAGCCCTGCTTGGCATTCCCCCTTCCCGGAATCCCACAAGCAACAGTTACTGTTTGGTAACTCGCTGACTCCTGCTTCCTGCTACCCACAAAAGCAGTTTTAAGTGACAAAGCATGGGATTCCGAAGCAGCTGAGGGTTCGCTTCTGGATTCTGTGATGGCGGGAATCAGTTTTAAGCGGACGTGGGATATCCATGTAGGCCACCAAACTGGGCTCTTTTTAGGTTTAATCGCGTATGCTATAAATGGGTGTTTACACATTATTAATTCCCAATTAAGCTATAGTTATTCACCATCATTATAGCCTTATTATAATAACTCCATAGGGATTTGCGAGTCCAACTTCTCTACTCTTTTCTTTTACTAAAGCTATGCTCTCGGTAATTTTGCAAGACTAGGTTCTTGATCACTGCTTTGGTCTCGGCCTTCACTAGTCTTCGTCATTTGTTATTTCTTTTGCCTATAACGTCTTAATCCTCCATAATTGGTTTACTTCTAGCCAGTGATGGACATGTGCAAATTATCTCGGACAAACATTATGTCCAAACTATCTCCAATATACATTTTATAATTTTTTTGTTGATTTAGGTGAAAAATGCTTGTTCTAATCTCCAATAAGCTTTTTATAATTTTCTTGTTGATTTAGGTGAAAAATGCTTGTTCGCTGCCAAAACGCAATAAATGGAGTTGGATTGCAATCCAGCAGGATGCCTAGGCATAACCTTCTTTTCTACCGCTCAATAGCCGTTTTTTTCGGCTTTTTGCCTACTTGGTAGACCTCCTTGTTCAGGCTTTATTCTGGATCGCCAGCTTTTCAACGACAAGTGGATGCTCTGCTTTGGCCATAAAGTCACCTTAATTTGCTGTGGGTACAGGTGTTTGTAACCAAAAATTCGGTCACTGCAGCCTAGGGTTCCCCATCAAAATTGATGACTGTCTTGAACTAAACCATATAAATCGTTTTCGTCCGCGTCTTTAATGCAATGAATCTTGAGATCATGACTAACTTATCATACGGTCAGTTGTACATTTCACATGGCACATATCCTGAAAAGTGAAGACTTCTCATGATACGCCTATGATCATGATCATGTGAAATTAACAGCTGACCTTTGATAGGTGCTTCATGATCTCAAGATCTGTTATGTGAGAGATTATGATAAAAAAAATTATTTCTATCATCTTATTCAAGGCGATTAATAATTTTAGTTATGAAGGAAGCTGAATCTTCAATTGCAAAAACCGCTACCCATTAGCTAATCTTGCTTGGTATCATTGTCATTGCCCACTCTTTATTTTGACAAAATGGTAAAATGAATAAAGGATAATTATTTTTGGGTGGGCTGTGAGTACCAAACATTTATACTCTCATGCCATCTTTGTATGCTTATCGAGATTGCCCAGTTGAAAAATCATGTGATGTCGGTTGGAATCAGGTCAAATGTTGAATAAACCAGAACATGGTAGCCACCTGACCAATGCACTTTTGAAAACATCCCACCAAACTATGTTGCTGTGAGACACCTAATACTAACTCATTAATTATTATTTTATTTTTAAGCAGTGGAAGTCGAGTGGTAGGGGAGGTTTTCAGCCCACACAAAGTGCATCCCACGTGAACATGAGATGGGCAGATTGATGGGAATGGGGCGTGGCGTCACCCTATCACAAGAGACTAGAGTTGGTATACACCAACCAACTCATTCCAACCTAGATATGGAATGGGCCACTAAAATTAGATTTGTCCTACTATCTTTCGTCCGCCCTGATATTTGAAGCAGAGAACCCTAGGAAAGATCTGGTGGGGGGGTGAAGATCATACCCACAAAATACACTTTTAAAAAAATTTATTATTTTTGAGGAATATTCATGAATTTTTTTTAAATAAATCATAATTTTTAATATTTTTTTATTTTTTGATTTTTCTCTGATTTTTTTCCCGAACCAAGGATTTAATATCCAATTCATATTGGCGTATTAGCCGGGTTCCAAGCCGATACGAATGGGATATTTTGGATACTAATTGACTAAATTGGTTGATATTCAAGTGCTTTTTTTTTTTTTTTTTTTTAAATATATATATATAAATTGCTCAAAAGTAGTTTTTGGTATTATATCAAATACATATCAACTGATATGACCCCGATATGTATGAATAGTATCTAATATTTGACTACTTTGATCTTATATCTGACCCTATATCATATCCGGGTGTATTTCATATCAGAGGGGGAGTAACCCAATACATATCGGTTGATATTATTGGATATAGCCGATATATAAAACCATACTCGAAACTTGCTGAATTACTGTCGTGATCCCCGACTTGGTAACAATGGTGAAGATTGCATTAAACAAAAACGGTTAAAATGGTTAAACTATTTTAGAAAAAACATTTATTATGTACATCCCTAAGATCAGTTTTAGTCGTTAATTTTCAAGACATTTGAGTAATTTTAAATCACACAATAGAAATATTTTTTAGGACTTGTATGTGCACATATAAAATATCTTCTCATAAACCGCTTAATAAAATGGTAAATTCATTAAGTAGTATGCCTCCAAAAAAATTTAATGTTCAAATAGCTTCTCTCTACGAAAAAAAAAAAAAAATTAATTTTTTTTCAATACTCTCTACAATTAGCTAGCACCGGCTGGTGCAAGGATCAAAATTTCGGTTTTTGTTTTGGTTTCGGAGGGGATCGGAACCGAAATTTTGGATCGAAATTTCGGCCGATAATTTGACCAAAATTTTGAATACTATACATATTTGGACCGAAATTTCGGTCCAAATTATCGTTTCGGTGAAATTTCGGTCCAAATTATCATTTCGGTGAGGACCGAAACCGATAATTTGGACCGAAATTTCGGTCATTTCGGCCGAAATTTTGATCCTTGGGCTGGTGTGCTTTAAGAAAATATATTAAGGTTGTGTTTGGGATTACTCTTTGGAGGCAAAGAGTAGCTCTCTAACCTGACGCAGAGCACTATAGTATGGGACTGTGTTTAGTTATAACTTATAAGTGTTCTTTGCACTTTCGGAAGTGAAAGAGCTGAACTTGGGTCTCTTTAAAAGAGCAATTTAAACCAACTATTTTAACTTTTAAGTGGGTTGTTCTTTGCCTCCAAAGAACAATCCGAAACACAGTCTAAGTGAGGCACTGGTATTAGGAATTCTACCTACACTACGAACTCTCTATCGCGATGAATGCGGAAAAATAAGAAGATGCAAAGGAACAATCACAATCACAACACAAGATTTACGTGGTTCACCCAATCGAGGGCTCATCCACAGGGAGTATATGCACTATTTTATAAGCGATTACAATGCACACACTCTATTCTCTTTAGTGTACTCTCAATCAAAACCAAACATGATCTTACACAGCTGTCAAACTGTGGAAAGAAGGACGCAGTCCTTCAAATAACAGAGAAGAGATCTGTCGGAATATATAACGATTCCGACATAAGAACGGCTTCAATCGGATCTTCAATCTCCAAACTTTTCTTTAATATTTTTTCTCACAAAGTATTCTCACCGATTTTCTTTCATGAAAACTTTCTCAAACAATGCTGGAACCCCTAGAGAAACTTTTTGCAAATATGCTTCAAAACACTTTTGAAAACATGACTCACAAATCTTCTAATATTTATAAGTATTCAAAACACTTCCAAAACAAAGCCAAAATTTAAAACTGCGGATTTGAATCCGCCCATAAGTCAATCGATTGACTTCTCAAATTCAATCGATTGATTTTCCCAACATCAATCGGTTGACACCTGTGGTTGGGATTATGGGTCAAAATCTCGGGTATCCGATACGAATCGTTCGAGCTCCAAACCGATACGTATCGGACGATACGTATCGGAACAGTAACTTATCGGACGATACATTGAATGTATCGTCTGGGCATTTGTATGTAAAATGGACGATACGTCATTTGAATGTACTGTATCGTCCTAGTCCAATTCCGATACGTATCGGTATCGGATGAAATTTTGACCCATGATTGGGATTAAACATTATTCAACAATCTCCACCAACGTTTCATCACCAACCACGTCACCGCCCCAACGGGCATCAACATTTTCGACAAATGTTAATTAGGTTTAGGCAATGCCTAAACTTCTAATGCGTAACCGGCATGGTCAACATGTTCGATGTGTTCTCTTTCGTATCGATCTTCTCAATCAATATTTTCTCATTTTCTATCATATCCCTGAAAAAATGATATCGGACATCGATATGCTTTATTTTAGCATGAAAGACCTAGTTCTTTACTAGGTGAATGATACTCTGACTGTCACAGAAGATATCAGTGCTCTCATCAACCTCACCAAATTCACTGACCAAACCTTTAAGCGATGAGGCTTCCTTAGCCACTTCTGTAGCCGCTATATACTCGGCCTCTATAGTTGGCAACGCTACTATCCCTTGGAGCATAGACTTCCTACTTATTGCTCCACCTGCCAAGATAAACACGTACCATATGATAGACCTTCTTTTATCACGATCACCAGCATAATCGGAATCGATGTAATCTTAGAGATCCAACTCACATATATCTCCACCTTCAAACATCAAGCCATGTTCAGCTGTACCTTTAAGATATCTCAATATCTATTTCAATGCAAGCCAATATTCCTTACCTGGATTCGATATATACCTGCAAACCACACTCAAGGCATGTGCTAGATCTAGACGTATAGTCACCATGACATACATCAAACTTTCAACAACACTTGCATACAGAATATTTTTCATATATTTCCTTCATGTGTGGACGGACTCATCTTCTTTGTGAGTTTGAAATGTTCTGCTAGAGGAGTTGATACAGGCTTGGCATAACTCATATTGTACTTCTTAAGGAGCTTTTGGATAAAAGTCCATTGAGTCAACCAAAGTCTCTTCTTCTCACGATCCCTCGTGATTTTCATACCTAAGATCTTATTTGCGGAACCAAGATCCTTCATCTCAAACTTCTGGCTCAATGAGTGTTTCAGCTGGTTGATTTCAATCTTGCTTCTCGCTGCTATTAGCATATCATCTACATAGAAAATTAGGAAGATTCTATTCCTTTTACCATACTCTTTCCAGTATGTACAACTATCATTGTGTCCCCAGTGATACCTATGCCCAGCATATATAAATCAAATTTCATGTACCATAGCCTAGGTGCCTGCTTGAGATCATACAAGGATTTCTTCAATTTGCAAATGAGTGATTCTGACTCTTCTGCTTCAAATCCTTCTGGCTGTCTCTTATAAATCTCTTCCTAAAGATCTCCATGGAGAAAAGTTATTTTTATATCCATCTGTTCTAGTTCGAGATCTTTCTGAGCAACAATTATCAACAACGTACGAATCAATGTGTGTTTCACAATTGGAGAGAATATTTCATTATAATCAATACCCTCTTTCTGAGAAAATCCCTTTGCAACTAGCCTTGCTTTAAACTTCAGAGTTTCATTCATATCATCTTCTTTCTTTCGAAAAACTCATTTATAACCGATGACTCTGATCCCAAGTCTCATTATTCAAAAGTGACTATCATTCTTCTTCCATAGCTAATTGCCACTTTACTGCATCTGTATCCACCCGAGCTT
Organism: Chloranthus sessilifolius; assembly: GCA_021018995.1. Classification (NCBI taxonomy): domain Eukaryota; kingdom Viridiplantae; phylum Streptophyta; class Magnoliopsida; order Chloranthales; family Chloranthaceae; genus Chloranthus; species Chloranthus sessilifolius. The sequence continues at coordinate 178,051,980 of CM037585.1, read as the reverse complement.
CTGGAACTGTGCTTGGTTACACATTTTCTGTGATAAGTGCAAGAGTTAAAGGAATTATATCCTTGAACTTTTCAGGACGCTTCTTCATCCTTTCTTACCTTCTTAAGGTAGTCTGAACCGGTACCTAAGACTGCAAGTCTTGAGAAATTGTACCATCATGCTCTATCTCAGAGTCTTCATTACTTTTCTTTTCTTGCTCATGCCTTTCAACATCAACTTGTACCTGAGGTTTATCAAATGACTGAGATTTGTCTTCCTCATTTTTTATTGGAAACTCATCTTCGTTGAAAGTAACATCTTTTTCAACTATCACTTTGTGAGATTGTGTATCCCAGAAATGATAACCTTTGACTCATTCGCTATAGCCAACAAGACACACTTTTTGAATTTTGGATCCAACTTGGATCGTTCACTTCCATGAAGTAATGCATAAGCTGCACATCCAAACACCCTTAAGTGAGAGTAACTCCCGTCTCTTCCACCCTCATCTGCAGTTTTCGAGTTTAATGCCGCTGAAGGCGACCGGTTGACCAAGTAACATGCCGTGTTCACTGTCTCTGTCCAGAACTCATGACTCAAGCCAGAATGATTCAACATGCACCGCGCTTTTTTTAATAGTGTTCTATTCATCTCTCTACTACACCACTTTGCTGAGGATTTTCAGAAACTATTAAATGTCTAACAATCCCTTGATTTTCATAATAAGCCTTGAACTCTGATAATAAGTATTTTTCATTATTATCTGATATGAGAATCTTCACCTTCCCGTCTGTCTACTTTTCAACCATACTCTGCCACTGCCTAGATTTCTGAAACACATCCGATTTATTTTTAATCGGATACACCCAAACTTTTCTGGAGTAATCATCTATAAAAGACACAAAGTAGTTGGCTCCACCTACTGAAGTGACTTTAGTCGGTCCTCATACATTTGAATATATGTAATCAATCAGCCCCTTCGAAGTATGTTTTCCAGTGGAGAAATTAACTTTCTTTTGCTTCCTGAAGATACAATCATCATAAAAATTCAGTTTACAAATTTGAATTTCAGAAATCGCTTTATTCTTTATGAGCTTTGTTAGCCCACGTTCACTCATATGACCTAGCCTCTTATGCCACAAATATGAAAGATCCTTAGAATCTTTTATAGCTGCAACACCACTGTCGCTGATTGTGTTGCATACTAAAGTATACAGATTCCCTATCTTTTCACCTTTCATTCATTAAGGTTATGCACCACGTACAACCTTCAATTTTTCAGATTCTAAGATGACTCGACATCCTATCTCATCCAATGCCCCTAATGAGATCAATTTTTTCTTCAGATCAGATACATGCCTAACCTCAGTAAGAGTGCGAATATAGCCATCAAAAATCTTGATTCTGATAAAACCAATACCCACTGCTTCACATACAATGTCATTTCCCATCAAAATCGTCCCACCATTAGCTATCTTATACTGGTCAAACAAATCCATGTACAGACACATGTGGTACAATGCCCCTGAATCTAGAATTCATCTATCATCAAATTGACTGAAGCTTAACAATGCACACAATAGGTCTTCATCGAAATCTGACTTAGCAATACTAGCTTGTTGTGAAGTTCTTTCATCACCCATATTATTATTCAATCTCTGCTTGCAATATTTGCGAATATGTCCAAATTGCTTATAGAAGTAATAGATAATATCCTTTCTATCACCCCTAGATTTGGACCTGTTATTTCCTTTCGTTGATTTATTATTTCCTCTGAATTTGTCTTTTTTGCGATCATGATTCCGACTCCTTTCGCTCAAGAGACTAATCCCTTCGGAGTTAGATTCAGACTGTTTTCTCAATTCGTCGAAAAGAAGTGCAGCAGTTACTTCATCGATGAGAATAGTATATTTATCATAAATTAATGTGGTAACAAAGTGCTCTTAAGATACAGATAATGAGGGGAGAAAGAGAAGTTCGAGATCTTCTTCTTCAAGTTTTACCTCAATGCTCAATAGTTCACTAACTATTTTATTAAATGAATTCAAATGGTCATGAATATGCGTAACATCTTTCATATGAAGGGTTTTGAGTTGCTTCTTCATAAAGAGTCTGTTAGACAACGATTTTGTCATGTAAAGAGATTTCATCTTCTTTCACAGATCTACAGTCGTCTTCTCGTGAAGAAGGTTGCACAGAACTTCATCAGGCAAGCACAATCGGATAGTGCTTACGATATTTTTATCAATAGAGTTCCATTCTTCATTGGACGTCTCTGCCTTTTTCTCCATCTCCTTTTCAATTGGAGCATCATCAATACCTTGTTGGACAAGGAGATCTGTGATATTGACTTGCCATAAGACGAAATTATTCTTCCCAGAAAACTTCTCCACCTCGAATTGTGTATTCGAGACCTTCATTACCATTGTAGCATAAACCTCGCTTTGATACCACTTGTTAAAAATTTTACTCACACTACGAACTCCCTATCGCGTTAAATGCGAAAAAATAAGAAGATGTAAAAGAACACTCACAACCACAACATAAGATTTACGTGATTCACCCAATCTAGGGCTACATCCACGAGAGTATATGCACTATTTTATGAGCGATTACAATGCACACTCTCTTCTCTCTAGTGCACTTTCAATCAAGATCAAACACGATTTTACACAGCTATCACGCTGTAAAAATAAGGACACAGTCTTTCAAATAATAGAGAAGAGATCTACCGGAATATATAACGATTCCGACATAAGAACGGCTTCAATCGGATCTTCAATCCCCAAGCTTTTTTTCAGTACTTTTTCTTATAAAGTATTCTCATAAAAACCTTCTCAAATAATGTTGACACCCTTAGAGAAACTTTCTGCAAATAGGCTGCAAAGCACTTTTGAAACATGACTCACAAATCTTCTAAAATTTGCAAGTATTCAAAACACTTCCAAAACAAAGCCAAAATTCAAACCTGCGGATATGAATCCGCCCAGAAGTCAATCGATTGACTTCTCAAATTCAATCGATTGATTTTCCCAACATCAATCGATTGACACCTGTGATTATGATTAAACCTTATTCAACAATCGGAAGATAACCTTCTTAAGATTTGCATCCAATCTAAAGACTCTCACCTTATCGCATTATTATTATCAAAAGATGACATTCATGTATTTCAGGCCCCGTAAAAAACCTTGAAAGTCAGCATAATTTGATACCACCATCCAATCGATAGTATCAAGTGACGCGCCACACTTCTCACCGCCATTTGATTTTGATCAAAAGTGTTTGCTCTACTCAGACTAACCTAGCTTGGTAAAGATAGTGGAACAGCTAACCAAGGTATCAAAAGCGGTGTTAGTCTCGGGAATCGATTTGCTCGAGGCCGATACCGATATGTATCGGCTAATTTTCCAAAAAGAAAAAAGGAAACTAAAATCTTGGTTTCGACCGAGATGTATCGGCCGATACCGATACGTATCGGTTTGGCCGAAAATTGATACGTATCGTAGATACATATTGGGATCGGCCGATTTTTTATACCTTGCAGCTAACTACAACTCCATTTTGTAATCCATGTGAAACCAAAGGCGTTCAAACCCGATCACCAACTCACCAACCTTTCTTTTAAAAAACTTTTGAATGATCTACGTAAATAAATTTAACTTTTATTATATATTTTTTTAAAAAAGAGGCGGACGCCAAATATAAATGGGACAAGACAATGATAATAGTGATCGATGATAATGACCGCATTTTTCGAAATACAATGTAACCTGTGAATGCCTACAATATACCGCTTCGGAAGAGCTGGTATTAGGTCCACTGCACATAGGGGTGTCAACAGGCCAGGCTGGCTTGTAATTGGCTTGGCCCGTGACTAACCCCACCTACTTAGTTTGGGCTGGATTCAGGCTAAGGTAGTAGCCCAATCAATAAGTTGCCATATAGGCCCAGCCTGGCCCGATTATTACACAATTTGGATTGGGCTTGGTTTTTAGGCCCGACTAGGAATCAGGCTATTAAATCCGTCCTGAACCTGGACTGACTCAGTCAAACCAGATTAGTTAAAGCTAAATGGTCAGACTGGCCCGCGGCCTTGACCGACCTGGTTTGGGACGGGTTCGGACTAAGGCATTATGCCTGATTAATAATCGGGCCTAAGTCAGGCCTGATTATTAAATGTGCTGGATCAAGCCTAATTTTTTAGCCCAATTAAGAATTGAGCCGTTCAAATCCAGGCCCAAACTAAGCCCTGCCCGGCTCATTTTGTACTGCTAAACAGGCCAGCCCCTTGTAGGCAAGGTTTTAAAACTGGCATCGGCCATATGGACCATTTGAATTGGTTGTCTCGGCACCTTAAAAAAAATTAAAATTATTTAAATTGAGAAGAAAATTGACATTAACCAAAGAGCATTTTCAGTATTTAATTGATACAAGAAAATTGACATTAACCAGGATTTTTCATCAACGGGTGCATGTTATGTGCAACATAGACAATGAGCTCGTATTAGGGACCGAGTGAAATCTTATCGTAGAGTAACTCGCGATTATGTGCCACGATACACGTGATATAGGGTTTAAGCAGAGGATTCGCTAATATGATCTATGGTTCAAAAACCCGTGTCGCGCCATGTGTTCTAACCATAGTCACAAAAATCGCGAAGAATTCATGAATTTAAGGTTTTCCGAATTAATCTTGAATTATTCTCGAATATTTCGAAAATTCACCTGATCATAAAAAATCACGAATTATTCCCAAATTTTTCAAAATAGTTGTGACTTGCTAATTTCTTACTAATATTTTAAATTATTTTTAAAAAAAATTAATTTTTTTTCTAATTTTAATTTTTATTTATTTTACTTTTAAATTTTTCTCATCAATTTTTAATCCAAATATATCCCCAAACTTCCCTGATTTACTGCATTGTTTCAATATAATATACACATTATTGTACATAGTGGGAATTAAACACATTGACCAAGTTTGTATCTTATACCAAATATATCATGTAAGCTTATGCGTATTAGGAATTAAATTGGTCTCAAATAAATCATTAAAATATGCTCTAAACTCTTCATCAATACCTAAAAAGGATTAAGAAGACGTCATTGCCATCAATAGATTATTAAGCTTAATTATGAAGAATCTTTTATCTCAACATCACTGTCAAATGCTAACTTCTACGCTTCTTAGATACCCTATAAAAAAATATAAGTCTGATTTTAACATGATTCGTTGCCTACAAGGTTACACATTAAACCTTTTTCTTATATAAATAGGGTCTAACTCTCCTGACCGTTATTTAACGTCAAAGTGATAAATTATAAGTAGAAAGGTAATATGTCCAAAAGTAAAAATTTTCGGGATGTTTGAACCATCTAATCTATGGACTCTAGTACTAAGTTATTTATAGTTTTAACGGTAGTTATTAAAGTTTATCATTGGGATAATTCACATCCACTTGTCGACATGTTTTATTGGTTAGAAACATATTTCGATTATAGATTGTCACTTGGATAATTTAGATTGTCCATATATGTGTACGACATGTCATAATGAAAATTACGTGACCTATGAGCCCAAAATGGGTGTATTTTTTGAATCACATGTCACCCGGCATGTGATCTCGGCACTAGTACATCATTCAAACTCTCGATCACTAGTGTAGGGACCCCTTAACTTGTACATATGAAATCAAATCTGACAGTTTGATAATATGAAATCAATTGGGATGTACATATGAAATCAAATTTGATCTCAAAATCCATTGTGGAAGATGGTAGGAAAAAACGATCTCTATCATTTGATTCAATGCAATCAATGAGGCTTTCACACATGAAAAAACTCGTGGCAACGCAAGAATTTTATGTTTGCAAATAAAGGTGTCCTTGACATTCGAGCACAATCCTCATCGTTCGGCCACCGTCCTTGCGACCTCAAGGCAAGTCGTTAGGGGCACCAGCACCATTATACGACCCCACTTATTTTGGACTTAAATGTTTGGGATTGCTCTTTTGAGGCAAAGAGCAGCTCTCTATTCTGGCGTAGATAACTTTAGTATGAGACTGTGTTTGGTTGTAACTACTCTTAGCTCTTTCAAAGAGTGAAAGAGTTGAATTTGGTTCTCTTTAAAAGAGCAATTTAAACTTGCTCTTTTAAGTGGGCTGCTCTTTGCTTTCAAAGAGCAATCCCAAACGCAGTTAACCAATTAGCTCGAAGGGTACCTTTATTAGCGCCCATGTGTGGAACTCCAAAACCATTCATTGTTTTGGATCAGATGATGGAGATAGTGTTTCACCACTATCTTCCACACAATGGATCTTGAGATCATGTCAAACCTATCAGACGGTCAGTACTTTATTCCACATGTCACAGATCCCTAAAAAATTCTCCTATAGTGTGATTCATGATGTATGCCATAGGATTCAAGAGCCAATTTTTCGATATATGTGGCATGTGGAATGAAAAATTGACGATCAAAATGGTGCGACATGATCTCAAAATCCATTTGGTGAAAGATTTGAGCGAAATACAATCTTCCTAAGCAATCAATGGTATTGAAATAGTTTTTGATGTGAGCGCTTTTCAGAGATTGTGTGAGCCCTAATAGAGGTACTCTAGTTCAAGGATCAAAATTTCGGCCGAAATGATCGAAATTTCGGGACCGAAACAGATAATTTCGGCTGAAATTTCAGTCATAAAATATATGAGAGTAAAATTTTCGATCAAATTATCAGTCAAAATTTTGGTTTTCAGCCAAAATTTCGGTTTAGCCCCCTCCGAAACCGAAAAAAACCCCAAAATTTTGATCTTGCTCTAGTTGGAGTGCGAGAAGTCTGATTGAATAAATAAAGAAAGCGTAGACTGGTTATTTGTCGTCTCCATGAGGCAGAATAATTCCACATGTGTCTAGATGTTACTCTGCCCAAGTAGCCGACAAACATCGTGCCAGATTACACGATAATTCCGATACTTCTCTGGTTTCGGATTCGCTTAACTGCCCGATTCAGCATTAGATCCGGTTTCACTTTTAAAACTCCCGGTTCCTCCCCCGACCCCTTTTACTTACCTATAGCAAGCTTTTCACTACGAAAAATGTAGGGGAAATCATCTCTACCATCCAATTTGAAGCCTGAAAGATCCTTTAAAATGGATGGTTAAAGCAGCCGAAGCAGATATTTTCAACGGTTCAGATTAAATGAAGGAAATCTATCTCATCTAATCGTTTAACAGCTGATATGCCTTCCAGTCGACGTCCTGCCACTTGTATAATTGGGATTTACAAAGATGTATACCACGTGTACAAAACTGGTGATGATTGCACACTGCCAACCACCTAATATCAACTCATTTAACTAGAGTCTAGGCTACGTTAAAAAGTAACCACCTAATACCAACTCATTTAACTTCAGTCTACGCCAAAGTTAAAAAGTATTAAAGTCTTGTAAAAAAGGAAGACATTAATTGCACACGCTTTTTAAGGGATTGCATCGAATTCAACCGAATTCAAAAGAAACACTTAGGAAGTTTGACCAACTCTACTAATGTAAAAACACTATCTAGGTGATTTAATTTGAAGGCTATGATTTAAATATATTACTTATAAAAAAAAATTAAATTAAAATATAATTATTATTATTTAATTAAATGGAGTCAAAGACTATTATATAATTCAATAGTTGACTACAATAGATTATATGACAAGTATAGTGTTTTGTTCCAAATTTTATGTATAAGAGATTTATTGATCATGAACTTTAAATCAGATGATCCATATTGCATTTTTATATATCATATGTTTCTAAAATACCAAATTTTTCTTTAAATTCGGTGCAATCACTTGAAAAGTGTGTGCAATCAGGCATAGAAAACACTCATTATTAACAAGAATGATATCTTTGTGGAGTGCCTTTACATCCACCCATCAATTCCTTGAGTTCACCCATGATGAAACCCATTTACTGCTTTGAATCAAATGATAGAGATCGTTTTTCATCCCAATCTTTCAGATGATGTATCTTGAGCTCATGCTCTTATCATCCACTGTCGGCTTTTGATTTCACATGGTATCCATTCTAAAAAAGTGACTTTAACATCACATAGAATTCGTCGTGGTCAAATAAGATCACTTTTTAGGATTTGTACCACATGAAATAAAAAACTTATCATCCGATGGCATGCCCATAATTTCAAGATCCATTATGTGAAAATTTTGAATGAAAAACAATCTACATCATCTGATTTAAATCAGTCAATGGGTTTCGTGAGGGAGCTCAAAGATTCAATGGGTGGAATTAAAGGTACTCATCTTTGTGGGGTTAACAGTGAACAACAGATGAAAAGAATATAATTACTTTTTATTTGGTAAAAATTTCGTTTCACCATGAATGAGAGGTCTTAATGGATCAGGCCAGTCGGTTCCTTAATCAGGTTGATTATAATCGGGTCTTCTGGAACTAGCCTATATTGACCTGACTTACTAATCAGGCCCACGGGCCAGCCCATAGATGAATCAGGCCTACTTACCTTGGCCTTGGTTGGCTAAGTCGCTTACCAATTTTCATAGAAGAGTTAAATCTACAATAGGTGTCCGCCCATCATGTGGATTAAAGTAGTCCCCACATGTGTGTGGCTGCATGACTTACACGGACTTTCATGCATTAAAAGTTCGTGCAAGTCATGCAATCACACAGACATATAGCTTGCGCGTGATGCGTGGACACTTATTATAGACTAACTCTTTATAAAAAGGGTTTTAAAAGAGCCAATTTTTAATGAGACTTTTGGTCTGAGTCAACCTATTTAAATATCAAGCCCACCTACTTTAGCCCATCACCTGCCGAGCTGAGCTTAAGCCTGACCCCTTGAGACTATGTTTTATAAAGGGGGAGTGAGGGCATTCCTTAGAAATTAGTCTAAGCATAAGCTTGAGATTTTTCCCAAGTAATCAAAACAAAAGAGACCATGTTTTAAATATCGGCCAAGACGAGACATCTCGGACAATAAATTTTTGTGTGCAACGGGACAATAATTATAGGACATCTCACCCCGAGCAATTATGCTGTGTACAAATTTTTGCACTCTTAACATCTGAAATTGTTCTTATGTTTTAATAGTATATTCTATTAGTAATGTAAGATCAATTGCATATTCTAATGATATAAAATTATTAAGCTTATCAGTCTTATCTAATATATCTCGATTTTTTTTAAATTTAAAATTATTCTTGAAGCCTCCGCGTCTACCGTAGAGCTTCATTGATTGTTTAGGATGTGTTTGGGTCCGTTATCATTTTTGTAGTGGTCAGCTTTGTGCCAAAGTAGGTTTTATTTGTTCCAATGGAGAGTAAGCATTGAATTATTTTTATCAATTAATACATATTTTTACCGGAGTAAATGAGGCAGAGAGAGTGATAGTAAACGCGATTATAGCTCCCCGCCAGAGCCAAAGAGCGGCTCTTTAGCCTGGGAGAGCTAACCCAAACACCACCTTAGATTCTTTTGAAGCAGATTTGTGTGTTAACTGGTCAACACCTGATATTTACGGAAAAGAATAAATAGCTAGATAGATGGATAGATAGATCTTCTTGGCTGCAATTACAAATTAGTAAAGCTCCTTTGACTGTCGTCTCCACCCGCCGCAATTGACGTCCGAATCTTATCAACTCACTTGGCGCTACAAAAACCCTAGGCAAGTTATCGACTCGAATGCTGAATCTCATTAGCGATAGGTGTTTTTTCTTGTTTTGGTTTCGGATTTTCATATAGCTGTTTTTACATGATTCGATTCGGTTTAGATCTGGTGTTTTTTGGAGAGATTTTGCTCTATTTAGGAACGAAATGGTTGATTTGGGAGCCCTAGAGTGTTCTGCTTGCTTAATGGTATGGATCTCGTAATCTTGATGAGATTCGGCGGGTTTTTATTAAATAATAAAGATTTTTTATTTGTTCTTTTGTAGGTTTTATTTTTTCTTTGGATGACTTAGTGATAGGGATCTGATAATTTGATGATATTAGGAGTAATTGGGAGAAAAAAGGTCAATTTTTGTGTGTTATAGCTCTGTTCTTCGGGAATTCATGTTCTTGGTGTCTGCATTTGTTATAATTCGAAGGGTTAGTTATTGGAATCCAATGGAGAATGCAGATTTTGTGAGTTTACTAGAACTGATTGTTTTGCTTTAAATGTTGAGATCTGGTTGAGTAAAATGAGAATTTGCAGATTCGAGAATAGATGCATTTTTTTCTTTATTCATTATTTTCAGCATTGTGATTCGACTGTGTTTTATGGTTCTTCGCGATTTGATGTTTATGATAAAGTTCATGTATGTCTAATTCTTTCCTCTAAACAATAATTTAGGGTTCGGATTTAGATTCAGAGATGTGGCGCACCAGTAGTTTCAAAAGATCTTGTAGTAATTGTAAGATGACTCTCCTTTGCCACGAAAACGGAGAAGGGGTGAGGGAGAACGAAATTGAAGGAGGTTTAGGAGAAGAACCTCCTCAACGGGCTTTCGAAGCACTTTGTGTGTCCAAACGCCTTGGAAGAAGTGTTAGCCAGAAATTGATGAAGCAGAGCCAAAGAGGCAATGCCGATGAAGAGGTGGGACTGGGAAATGAGAGGAAGGTTTCTTCTAGATGCCTCATTTTGTGTGGAAAAGGTGGTGCGTGCAAAGTGAGCGCGGATATGGGTGATGACATCTACGATGGAAATAATAAAAGGAAATCGAATGTTGGGGAAGAATGCATGGGATTTCATGATATTACGGGAATCGATGAAGTTAGGGTTGATTGCTTTTCTTACGGCATGGCCAGCCGGTGGTTTTGGAGTAGTAGTAGTAGAAAGGCGAAAGATATTGAACAATGCCCACCGAGCAGTCCAATTCAATTTTCGCCTCCAGATGATATACTAGAAATGTGTTTGGTGAGACTCCCATTGATTAGTCTGATGACTGCTCGGCTTGTTTGCAAAAAGTGGAGATCCTTGACGAGCACACATCATTTCATGCAGATGAGGCGTGAGGGTTTGCATCAGAGTCCGTGGTTGTTCTTGTTTGGGGTCATAAAGGATGGACTCTGTTCTGGTCAGATACATGCATTGGATGTATGTCTCGACCAATGGCGTACGATTGATGCCACCATCCTTAAGGGTAGATTTTCGTTCTCTGTTGCAAGCGTCGGGGATGATGTTTATGTTGTTGGCGGGTGCTCTAGCTTGACAAATTTCGGTAGGGTTGATAAGAGCTCCTTCAAGACGCACAGAGGAGTTATGGTGTTCAGCCCCTTAACTGGGTCATGGCGGACAATCCTGTCAATGAAGTCTGCCAGATCAAGGCCTGTTGTTGGGGTTTTCGAGGTCAATCATGATTGCTTGAGCTTTCAAAACCGGTACGAGAGGAAAGATCGGCACTTCTCAAAGTCACGGGCGGGTGGTGTATCAGATGTTTATGAGGATCCCCACAGACTTTCAGTAAGGCGGCAAGTTCAGGACACTCCTATTGAAACCGAAGCTTCATTAGAGTCCAAAAGAAAACCATACAAGTCTTTGAAACAAGAAAGCAACCTTTCCAATGCGAAAGTGCATAAACGGTACCTTCTGATTGTTGTAGGCGGTCAAGGAACCTGGGATGAGCCACTGGATTCTGGTGAAGTCTATGATCCTGTTTCTAACAAGTGGATGGACATTCCGAGATTACCTGGAGATTTTGGAGTCGTTTGTTCTGGCTCTGTTTGTAATGGGATGTTTTATGTTTATTCTGAGACGGACAAAATTGCAGCATATCATCTAGAAAGTGGCAGATGGGTTGTGATCCAGACTATTCGTTTCCCTCTCCGTCTTCACGAGTACCATCCAAAACTTGTATCTTGCTTTGGCCGGCTGTTCATGCTCTGCGTTTCATGGTGTGAGAGAGATGGTAATATAACTAGGAGGGAGAAAGCTGTGAGAAAGCTATGGGAGCTAGATCTCACATATTATACATGGACCGAAGTTTCGAGGCATCCGGATGCCCCCATGGATTTGAATGCTGCATTTGTAGCGGATAGGGATTGGATATTTGGAGTTGAGATGTTCAAGATATTGGGTCAGGTCTTAGACTTCATAACCATTTGCGACGCGTCTGATCCGCAATTGAATTGGACCCGTATCTCCAGGAAGTACACTCATGAAGTGGATGCTTCTTCATGCACGACAAAGACGATGGCGGTGCTACATCTGTAGTTTGGCTTTGATGAAATTTCCGGTCGTTCTCTTGTCAAAGGTGGAAACATTGTATCTTGTTGGGTATATTGGGGTTGCATATTGGAATCTCTTCCAGTTGTACCATTTGTTTCTTTTATTTTTTCCATGTAATTTGGTTATTGCCAGAAGCTGAATTTGATTGTGCTTTTGCATATCAGATCAGCAGTGGGATTTGATTTTCTTTTATATCCATGTTCAGGCCCGCTTTTGATCAAAGATGAGTGGCACAACTTCTCATAGGGGCATTCGTCACCTTCTGACACAGGATTTTCGCTGGTATATGGCAATTGACCTGTTCCCAATCTGGATTTGGAAAAGGTCAGTTTTATTTTCTGACAAACTTATGGAATGTGATGTAAAGACAAAGGTCTGTGGTGTTGAAAATTGCGTTGAAAAATGAATGGCTTAATTGATTTTGGAGCATTACATGGTAACTGTGCAATTTAAAGGTGATTTTGGAGGATTCCATGTTAACTGGAGATGTTTTTTTTCAATGCAATCATTGACACACCAGATCTCAGGTGGGGTTCTCCCAGTCATGTGGCATGCATGATGAAAACTAGTGGGGTTCTTCGAGTCATGTGTCCGCGATTTCTGCCCATGAAAATGCCTGATTCATCTCGGTAATTAGTCCTGTCGCATTCTAGCGGCACTCTAGTCATTTCAGCCATCAACTTACATGTTATTGATGAACTGTAACATATTCATATCCGTTGAAACTATAACAAAGAAATATATTTAAAAACGGAAGCTACAAATATATATCCTCGATCACGATGGTCAAATTGGAGCAGGCACCGAGAAAGGAGAGAGAGGTGGTGAGAAACTACACAATCCTCCAAAAATCGGGTTCGATCAAAAGTGGAGCAGGCCTGATCAAGAAAGAGCGCTGCTCTAAGAATCTACCATAAACCGATTAGGCCCAAAAACACTCCCAATGGATCTACCACACACACTCCTATGTCCCAGGAACAATGGAAGACCAAACCTCTTAAACGTTGAAAAACCCCCAAAATTTGTCACTATTAGCAATTATTTAAGGGCTATAGATGTGGTTGAACTCGAAATCCGGCTCAACCTAATTGAAGCTAACCATTGCGTTGCTATAGATTTATGTGTAGAGCAGCAGCTGCGATTTTGCCTTACAGATACAAGGAAACATCCATGTGGACTTTTACACTCATCATGAGAGGTGTCACAAATTATTATTAATATATATGGGTGCAATGTTATAATTTCATTGAAAAAAATGAATTACAGTGGCTCAAAGAAGCCGAGAGGGGTACTCAGCCGGAAGAAATGAAAAATACAATAAGAACTAAAAAAATAACAATACATATGAAAAAGATTAAATTTTCAATATCCATGTGAAAATATTCAATTTTTCTAGAAGATTGCAAGTCGGCACACAATTTTCTTAAGACAGTAGTGGATTTTCTCATATTAGACAGTGAGAGATGCGAAATCACTGCAATTACCATGTTATGGTGATAAAATGACTGGACAAAAGTTAAAGAAAATGACTGGCCCCGGGTGCATTGAGACCGGCCCGCAGAACCACCGAAAAAGGACACCAGACGGACAGTCGGTGCTAGGCCACAGTCTGTTGACCTGTACCGGTGCTGGAAGGTGTTGATGGTGCATCGGGGGAGGGCTGAAGCCCTTCATCTTCTTTGTTTCAGAAGGCATTTCTCCTGTGGGGAGGGAAGTACCTACGGTGCTTCCCTAGAAAGAGGCAAAAATATATATAAATAAATAAAAATTATAAGATGATTGACCATATTTTGACAGGTATGTATGCCTGGTCATACCGACCAGACATATCGACTTGGTAGGGGCCCAAATCCGATACATATAGGGATATATGTATCGGAATCGGGCAATTTTTAAAACCTTGTTTGCATGCTAATAAATAGTTGTGCACTTGACAATGTTGAACTATGTTAGCATAAGCAGAATAACCTGTTCACACTTAGGAGCGAACGAGTAGTTCACACTTACATATCAGTAGGGTCTACTTACAACCTTACATCACCTTATATCAGTAGGGTCTACTTACCATGTCACATTGCCAATATACTTATCAGCATAAATGTTACAGACCATATGGTAGCCTTTGCATATAGAATTCACATAAGCATCATGCAAATCCAACGGTTTAGAAACCAGGATGACTGGATGGCCTGACTTGGGTCTTCTTGGAACCTCCTAAGCACTAAAAAGGCCGTACACAGTGCACAAGGCTCCGGCTTTCAGTGGGGTCTAGGAGAGGTAGATGGTAGGCAACCTAACCCCCATTGTGGAGAGGCTGATTTGAAGGCTCAAGGGTCTACTTACAACCTTACATCACTTATATCAGTAGGGTCTACTTACCATGTCACTTCCCTTTTTAAATAACATAAAAGAACAAAGAACAAGTGATCTTTTCGTATATAAAATATACTAACAATAACTAACTTTAAAATGTGGATAAAGACGCTGAAAGTGAAGAAAAAAAAATGATGGAAAACAAGAAAGACGCAACAGTTATCCCATGCCATCCGATAATATATTACATTTATCTTCTGATCAATTTCTCCAGGCAGAAGATAACTCCAAATCTACATCCTCTTCCCACCAAGTAGCATTCTGCATTAATTCAACACACAGTAAACTAAATGGAATTTTCAAGTCCGTGTTTTTTTTTTTTTTTTTTTTTTTAATTTATTGGTAATGTGATCAGCAGTTTCGTGTTTTAAATGCAGATAATCAGACATCAAGTTGTTACTTTAGCATTCATGGTTTCCATCAAGCTGGTCGATAGGTCCCACAGATGCGGAAATTTCAAAAAAAAGAAAAAAAAAAAAAAAAGAAACCCAAAATTTTGCATGTAGCATCAGTCTAGATAAATCTAATTCCAGACCTTGCTGGGATGTTCGTAACCAGTATATCTATCGCCTTCTTTAGATGGTAAAGATGCAAATTTTGGGCTATGGCCCATCCAAGTGGCAAAGATAAAAATAGATGGTCCAGATTGATGAGTATGTACACTGTCTAATGTGAGTGATATATAATAATGTGGTGCACTCTACTATCATTCTTCTCCTGATATTGGACCTGAAAACATAAGATTTTTAATTGGACCCGACTCTGCAAGACATCATTTAAACACCAAATTGGTGGTTAAATGATCTTACACCATTAATGGTTCAAGATGTGGGTAATGGTATTAAATGATCTTTACACCATTAATGGTTCAAGATGTGGGCAATCCATACCATTAAACTGATAGATCAAACATTGAAGGATGATGTGCCCAAAAATCACACTCATTAGGAAATTTTAACTATCTATTCTGTTCACTATAGTACCAGCTGTTCTTATTTTCAAAGGCTCGTATTAAAGTTCCCCAAACGGATGGTTCACATCTACTTTATAAGCATGAAGTTTTTTTATTTAGGCATGTTTCAGTGATGGATTTCCACTTGGGCAATTTAGGCTGTTCGCATATGCGCAGCACCTGTCCTAATGGTATACCTACCACACTTCAATGGTATAAGATGATAAGTCTAAAATAATGGTGTAAGATCATTAACACAACATTTTGTTGTTTAAATGTCGGTCGGGAGCCATTATCCCTTTTTAATTAGGATATTTGTAAATAAGCACAGATACCAATGCATCATAATGAAGATTAGCTGAGGAATCCTACTATTAATTTGAGCTACATAGAGAAATTATGTAAGTTACTTAGATAAAAGGAGCAGAGTAGAACCTTGTAGCCCCTTCTGAGAAATTCAAGTGAGCTTCCTCGTTCCTCTTGTAATCCGAGTACCCGCAGTAGTTCTTCCTTGGTCTAAATATAGGCATTACATAATCAATAGAAATTAAAACTAAAAAGCTTATATGGGATACAAATAAAAATAGGTGCAATGGATAAGTCTTACTTCTCCCAATGTGAAACGAGTCGCACTTTCGGCTACGCAAGCAAAGGAACCATCGGTTTGTTTAAGCATCACCTGCCAAGGCCCTGCACAAGTACAATGTGTAAATATTATTCTTTTCTTGTATCATCATTAAAGAGAGGCTCCCAAGACTTCCATATTTTTTAACCAAGATGCTACTGGTTTAGAAAAAAATGGCATCTCTGTGCCGTGGCACATGGTTAAAAAGAAAGACTGCCATTTTTGGGATCTGTCTGTGCCACGTAAAACACCATCTAAGCCATCTGATTTGAAAACCATGATGTAAAGTTCTTTGAGGCCAAACATTGGCACAGAACATGATCTCTATCATCTGATTTGTCGGAGTCAACCATTGAATCAGATGATGGCCTTTGACTGTATTCAATCAGATGATAGAGATTGTGTTTCGTGCCAATCTTTCGCCGAAAGATCTTTCCATAATGGTCTTCAAATCAGACTGCTTAGACGGTGTTCATTGTGTCACTGCTTTTCAGACTCTTTAATGACACAAATGTGAAAATGTGCTACCTTATTAACTTAGATCAAGTGAATAAACTGTTCACCTTTTAAGGCTTTCAGAGTAGATTTCAGATTACCATAGTAATTTTGTATGTTTTTATAGAATGATAGAATTTGATCACCTTCGTTTCTTTAAAATTTTGGATCTAGAAAAATGTATAGTGTCTTTTACATTATCACAGTTTAATTGCTTGTTTCAAAGCACAAGGAGTTCAATTTTCATTTTCTTTTTATGGGTAAGCTTGGGTTTTTATGGCCCTTTTTATTAAAGAATATGTAGTCAAAGCTTACATTTTTTCGTTGGTTGACCAATATTATCCACCATTACAATTCTCTCAAAAGTAGAATCCGGTACATCATTCTAGAAAATGTCACCTAAATTTAGTCCTCCTTTGCAAGATAATCAGCTCCTCAACCTGCTTCTCTCCAGAAATGTGAATCTTGCTATCTATGGAACTTCCTTAAGTTGTGTTTAATCTTTGGGAGAGTCATGCATGCTTTCCATGGAAGATTAATTTACTGTCTAAAGGGAATCAGACTGAACTAACATATTGGAAATAGCCTGTCGCAAGTTGAAGTCCACATAAGATAGCTGTTATATATGTTAGTTGGACTGCTACTTTTAGAAATTTTGTTGTGCCGGCATTTGGTGGCACTCAAGGATCAAAATTTCGGCCGAAATGACCGAAATTATTGATTTCGGTCCCCACTGAAACGATAATTTGGGACCGAAATTTCGGTCATATAATATATGGGAATGAAATTTTCGGTCAAATTATCGGCCAAAATTTCGGTTCAAAATTTCGGTTTCGGTCCCCTCCGAAACCGAAACTAAACCCAAAATTTTGATCCTTGGTGGCACTTGAACACTCCTTAATATGACCCAGCACTTTTAGATATGTATGAAAAAATACCACCTGATACCATCAAAGTGTGCCTTATTACAAGAGGGTAAAATGAGCTGCCATTTTAGGAACTGTGTAAAATTTAGTAAACTATAAATGAAATAGGTTAGGTCCTTGAAAACCATTTGTAGGCTCATGACATACACTATGTATACGTTTTCATCTTTTTATCAAGTAGGCTTCTCAATGAGCTCTCTAAGTTTCCTTTCAATTTTATTCTACTATATATATATATATATATATATATATATATATATATATATATATATATATATATTAATCATCTACAATTTTTTTAGTGTGCTGCCTAAACAATTTTCAGAAATTGTTGTACCAACCTATAACACCTCGACACTTGGCATGGGTGCCAAGTGTCTAGGTAACGCTTCTTTTATATTGAAGCAAAGGAATGACATTGTTGTTAGCAGAAAATGAGTGACCACTCATGAAAAAATATCTGTGATCTCTAAAGAAACTACAAAAGGTGCATGATCTGCATGATCATTGTCCAACAGTTAACTGAATTTCTTCCATCAATCACCCAACTTCATTATTAAACAAAGGCCTTCTTTGGACCTACTTACTAACCACGTGGTTATACAAAACTTCAGTTTTCAACTTTGTCAAAGCACTTTAGTTCAGTTTGTATCCCACACAATTGTTGATACAGGACTCTTCTCCCATATAAATATTCTCAACTAAAGTATTCCTTCAGACCTTTTGTGCCGCGAATCATATGATAGTTCCTTTCTTTTCAGATTTCCATATAGAAATGCATCTTTACTAATTTCCAATTGATACAGGACTCTTCTCCCATATAAATCAATTAAGCAATCATTCATCTAAGAGTTCTTCTAAAAGGAGGCAATCAAACCATCACCAACCACAAGGGGTTAGGTGAGCTGGCCAGGTACGTGCTTCCAAAAGCAGGAGACCAGAGTTCGAATCCCCTCCCCCCTAGAGGCCACCCTAGGGATTTATCCTGTGCTGACCCGGCATGTGCTGAATTTGGGGTGCGCATGTGCCCCTGAGATTAGGCGGGTGCTCTAAGAGGCCCAGATACCCAGGTTATAAAAAAAAACCACATACCTATGTGACCAATAATTACCTCTCAATCACATCAAAACTTTCCACGCCAAGAACATTTCAAATAATGCAGTCCCAAACATCTCATTATAGCTTTTCATCTCTAATCATAGGGGAATCATTTATAATCGTTCATCTCTCTTACTAGTATCATGAATTCATGATGGGTCATAGAAGCATTGAAGAACTTAACATGTTCATATCCCCTCAAGACAACCACACCTCTAAATTCTTGGCTTGCAAATTCCTCATCAGTCTTGGGCTTCATTTGAGCTTCTAATGTATATTCATTCCTCCAAACAACGCTCTTCATTCAAAAGAACAGCTTGAAATTTGAACTGAAGATTCTATACCTCACAAATAGCCACCTTCAGATGATAAGGAATGGAGCTAAAGAAAGAACCATTCCAATCCTTATAGGCCTCTTGGTACATTTAAGTTTTCGAACATAGAATTGTCCGGAATTGGGTTCGACCACATCCTTCAAGTAAATTCCTCAAACTCAACATGGTTGGTCCACATGTTGAAGAACCTGAAATGTTTAGGTCCTATCATTAACTTCCTTCCCCATACACAGAGCAACCACACAAAAATGATCCAAAAGTCGTCTCCGAAGATAGGATACGAAAGAATTTTGGAATCTGTGTAGCTACCATATGTTAATATGTACTTGACCAAATTCCAAAGAATTCTCTTTTTTCTTGAGTACACCGTGTAAAGATACAGCACATAGCTTTCAGATAATTAGACTCATAAACTAACTCATCAAAAAGGAGCAGAATTACCTCCAAGCATCAACGGATGATATTGAGACCCAAGCAACTCAAGATCATAAACTAACTCATAAAAAAGGAGCAGAATTACCTCCAAGCGTCAACGAATGACATTGAGACCCAAGCAACTCAAGATCCTATTATAATGCAGGTTCCATAGGCAAGGTTGGCTCCAGAGACAAAAGTTTCATTTAAACAAGAAAGCAAAAAAGCTATTTCAAATTCATGGTTTTATATAGTTTTAAGGAGTTTCTGGTGCACCAGACCAGGGAGAGACATAAACTAAAGGGCTTGCATGTACCTTGAATTCCCGCTTGACTCGAAAAAATGGCTGCCCAAAACAGTGAGTGATATGAAAACAGGTATCTGCAAACTTTATACCATTAACATTTTGAAGTAAAGCAGCAGCAAGATGATTGGTGCTCACGTTTTGGTAGCCAGCAAAATATCCCACACCCCAATTTGGGAATGGGATGATTCTACTTTCATCTCATTCACAATTGGTGGCGATCCCAATTCCGCCTAATTCCAGTTAAGATGAGGAAAAAAATGCCGAAGTCATGTTCTGCATATTTCATTTGCTTTCGATAACATGAAATGTATGATAAATTTGGACATCCAAATAAAAACCTGTAAGGATCCGATTTGAAACCAGGTCAGATATTTAATTTTATTTATTTATTTAATGCATTTAGGATTTTGCATATTGTATTAAGGGGTCTTTTGGTAATTCGATAAATAGATGGGTGTTTGGGACATTTAAGTGGTTGGAAGGGGGACTTTGGTAATTCAATAATTCAAGGGGCATTCTTGGCATGTGTGCCTGTAATAGCATCCTAGGCTAATAGAATAGGAAAGTTATGAGGAGATAACCCACGATGATGTTGGAGGGTTCTCGAAGGTTTTAGATGGGGTGAGATTGAGGAGTCTCGTGTGGGGTTGTGTAGACAAAGAGAGAGAGAGGGAAGAAGAACCCTAAATCTACCCGTTTTTCTTGAGATAAGTATTTCATTCTATAATTTTTTAGTTAATCCCTTTCATAGCTATTTATTCTGAATTTATACCCAAACAAATGAAATTTTCTACACCTTTATCCAGCCAATCCCTCTATACATATTGAGAACTTATGAATTTTATGTATTGAGATTTAGTTCTTTCAATACTATTTGTTAATTGGAGATTTTATTTTATTTTTGCATTGAATAAGATATTTGGATCTATAGTTGAATGATATATGAACCACGTAAAATTTGGGGGTTTTCTGATCTGATGCATTAAGGAATTTAGACTATACTGATATTTAAATTGGTTTAGGAAATTTCCATGAAACTAGTATAAGCTGAAATCAGGATACCTGTGAAAGTTTTTCTACAATTTGAAAATTTGAAAGTTCGGTGATGTATTTTGCATGTATACTATCAGATATACATTAGTATCCTTATTCTACAAGCCTGATATTTATTTGTTCCTTGCGTCGGGAAGTATTTTGTAATATTCAATCTTTTATTCAAGTAATAGGCTGCCTATGAATTTCTGAATTTTTAGTTATTAAAGGGTGTTAAAAGTTCAGACCCTATTAACACCTTTGAAATTTTAAAGTATATTCATAGATCTGATTTTTTTGTATATTTTTTTATTTGAATTGAATACCAGATATATCTGTGAGGCATGTGGAAAAATGCCGAAAATTTTGTTATCTGTGTATCTGGCACCCTAGCCAGGTGGTGAACCAATCTGACTAGTGATCTGATCTGATCTGTTATCTGACCCGCAACTAATAGACTAGTTGGGGAATAAGCACTTGGTATTCCTGCTGATAATTATAGATTAACCTCAACATTTTCAGGCCTGTTAAGGTGCTTTAAGTAATAGTTATTTTATTAATGTCTGTTTATCCGTTTCGGTGAGGGGTTTTTATATAGGACCTTGATAAATTCTTTGTCCATACGAGATTGCCTATGCGATTAGCAAATCAGTAAAGTAGCTTGATTATATTGATTTCAGCTTGCATGTTAGTAGATTAGTCAGTACTTATTAGAATTAGATACTTGCGGAGCATATGGATTAGCTTTTACAGTGGTTTTAACCACCTTGCAGGTTAAAGGAAGAGTTGTAGATGGAGTTCTCGGCTAGTATTGACTGGTGAAAGCTTTTGTGTCTGGTAAGGTTATCTGTGTATAAAGTATGTTAATAGTGAGTGATTTACTCATGTCAAAACTTTATATATATATTTATATATAGTCGTTTGACTTCCATTGTACAAGAGAGTTGTGTATAAAAGTTTAGTGAGCTGTACTGACCAGTTCTATATAATGAAAGGAAAAGTTTCTTCTGTTCTTCTGAAATTGTGATTTTTCTTCATGTCTCTATTATGTCCCTTGTTAGAGTAAATTTTTATTACAGGTTTCTTTTGACTTGACTGGGCCGCGACTCGAGATCTAGGTGCGTGGATTTTGGATCATGACAACCAATTGGCTATGAGTTGCCCATGATTTTTATAAGAGAAGAGAGAAGGCTATGATTATCCGATGTGGGACTACACTTAGTACACCCCCACACGTGTTATCTGTATTGAGCCAAACCACGTGAAGAAATTAATAGGATGGCATAGAGTGGAGAGAGACCTGCTCTATTACCATGATACATTTGGACATCCAACTCAAAACCAACTAGCTATGAGTGGAGAGGCCCAGATTTTTATAAGAGGGGAGACAAGGCTATAATTATCCAATGTGGGACTAAACTCAACAATTACAATCATCAACTAAAATTTAGTAATTGGCATTGATTGAAAAACCAGGGAGAACAGGGAGATAATCAAGAGAAAGAAACCATGATGGGCACAAGCATGATTCATTGTATGGGATAGTGGCTTGGTGTTTCTTGTTTACTTTTGTTTGCATTCTTCGGGTGATGCTTACAAAGTAATTTGATTTCCGAGTGGAGATCTATTCTTCTTGTCTAGTTTTGGAAGTTTGAGCGGTTGAAGATCGATGTGTATATGACTCTGGAAAATGAAACCATGACACCTAGCCCAATGAATTATCTATGGCTTCCATCGATAAGTAGAAATGACTAAATTACAGATACGAATTCTGTGAACTGAACATGGGCATTACCTAAATTGAAGAAAGGAAGCAGGCTTAAATAATATGCTTATATGACTCTTGGCCCATCCGGGGTATATATTTCACGGCTAATATCACCTACGATGTGTTCTACAAATTAATGACATAAAAATATATATTAATAAATAAATAAAATAATAATAATAATAACGGAAAATTCATAGCTATATTTCTACAAGAATTTCCAAATGAATAACCCTAGATGAATGCTAGCGAAATTTAACAAAAGAAAAAATCCCTACTTGTGCAGCCATAAACAAAGAATTATAGATGGATAATTTACCAGGATATTGGCGGAACAGGGCTCCACTGTAATTTAGAATGTAGGGTGCAACTACAACTGTCTGCAACATTAAGAAAACAAACGGGTTATTGAAATTGAATGGAAACAAGGAGATGGATAAAAAATAGATACCTTCGAGTACTCTCTTATGCGAACATAGAATATAGGGGTGAACTGGGAAAGAAACCGATAATGCAGTTCTTTGGTGGGAAACCCCAAAAGGCCCAAGTCAGCACTACAAAAT
The DNA here is from genome assembly GCA_021018995.1 of Chloranthus sessilifolius. Taxonomy (NCBI): domain Eukaryota; kingdom Viridiplantae; phylum Streptophyta; class Magnoliopsida; order Chloranthales; family Chloranthaceae; genus Chloranthus; species Chloranthus sessilifolius. The sequence goes on along the minus strand of CM037585.1, from coordinate 178,028,881 downwards.
TGAAGAGTGCTTGACATATAAAGGAGATGTTTACAAGTGGAAAATAATCATTCATTTGAGTGAAAAACCATAAACAAGAATACCGCAAGGTGTCCAGTTCTAAATTGAAAAGAAGAGCAGGAGTGGATATAGCAAAATTTTCCTGCATGTTAAAAATATAGAATGCATCGTTAGAGAGAATACAGAATCATTCAGAAAATATTAATAAGAACTATCAAGAATATTTTAAAAAATGCCAAAACATTATTCAGAATTTAGACCTATATACGCATAATATTATGATGGAATAATGGCACCTGACCACCTTTAAACAGATTATGCCATGGCCGGCCACTTATTAGGCCAAATGAAGCATGGCTTTGAGCAGTCCTGGTAGTTCATATATGGAAGTAAAGTAGATCTAAAAATCACATTCATCGGAAGATCTGAACTATCCATTTTATAAACTCTAAAATGAATAGTTGTTCATATTATTTTAACAGTTGAAATTAAAGTGCACCAATCGGATGGTTAGAATCCTCTAATGGGTATATTTTTTGGCTGAGACACGTGCCAATGATAGGCTAGCAGTTGAACTACTTGGATTGATCAAACATGTCCACCACATGGCCTAAAAGTGGAGGTTATGGGACAATACGTTTAATGGCTATCCTAGAAGTTGACCTTTAATATAATACATATTGACATTCTAGACACACATAATATAATATAATATAATATAATATAATATAATATATATCGATACTCTAGACACACCTATATCACAATAGAAAGAGAGAGAGAGAGTCGGATCATAGTTTTAAGAGTAAATGATAGTAATTCATTCAAGGGATAAAGAGAACCTTGTATGCATGACTATCCCTATAAGTAAATAAATAAAATGAATGTACCTAGTTTTCCAATCATACTGGTTTGTGGCTTTCCTCTCCATCACTCATTTGATTAAGTGTACACTCACTCGTATCTTGAATGGGCAAACGCCACTTAGACCGAGTACTACTTTGTTGAAATTGAACCTAAAGTCTTTGGTTGTACATGTTTTGTTCATGATCTCAGACCCCAAAGACACAAACTAGATGATAAGTCTATTTGTTGTCTCTTTCTTGGCTATTTGGGTATATCTAGAGGCTATTGTTGTTATGACCCAAAGATTTGTAGATTATTTACTTCCATGGATCTCACCATTTTTGAAGACATTCTATATTTCTCTAGTACACATATTTCCTCTTTACCTCATGAAGTGTTTTTAATTGTGCATCCTCTTCATGTCTCTAATCTTCTTGCAGGTTCTTCACGAGTTCCTCATGTTCTTCAAACACCTACTCATGGTCATCTTCCTCTTAAGCACACCTATCCACATCGGAGTAGGGCAGTCCCTCCTCCTCAAACCCCTATATGCTATCAAACCACTCAGACTCAGAGCCTTCAGGTACGACTGCACCATCATCTCATTGGGCATCTCCTATTCGTATACCTTCTTCCGCTACTACTGATGACCTCTCCTTGCCAGCTGCATTTCGTAAAGGCAAAGGGAGTTGTGTCACTGCTAATCCCATTTCTCAGTTTGTTTCCTACCAGACTCTCTCACATTCATATCGAGTCACCTTGGCTATAGCTCTACTATTTTTATTCCTCAGTCTGTCGGGGAAGCTCTAAAACAACTTCTCATTCTGTTTCTATGCATGAAGAGACGGTAGCACTTGAGAAGAATAAGACTTGGGACCTTGTTGATCTCCCACTTGACAAGCACACGTTGGGTGTCGATGGGCGTTTGTAGTTGAACATAGAGAAGAGGGGACTGTTGAAATATACAAAGCTTGTCTTGCTGTAAAAGGCTTCACCCAATTGTCAGGCTTGGACTTCACGACTACTTCTTCTCTTGTGGCCAAACGCACCTTTGTCTAGGTGATTATGTCTCTAGCTGCTCACCACCACTAACTATAATATAAGTGAAATGCTAAAAATGCCTTTTTGCATGGACAATTGGATGAAGAGGTGCACATGGACCCCCCCTGGCTATCATCTTCAGGGGGAGTATTCTGTGAAGGTTAGTCGTCTCTTACAGTTCATCTATGGGTTGAACAATCTCGTGGGGCTTGGTTTCAAAGATTCAATGCTGTTCTTTTTATCGGCATTATTAGATGTCACTCGGATCACACAAGTTTTATACACACTGGAACGAGAGGCGCGAGGACTATATTATTAGTATATGTTGATGATATTATAGTCACTAGAGATGACTATCATTATAGCTCATGTTAAAGTGGAATTAAGCCAAGCCTTCGATGTGAAAGACTTTGGGCATCTTAGATTTTTCCTTGGGATTGAGATTGCTCACTCTTCTCTTGGAATATCTATGTCACAGAGGATATATGCACTCGACTTCGTTACGGGACACTGGTATTCTTGGGTGTATACCTGTTAAGTCTCCTACGGATCCTAAACATCATCTACACATAAAATGAAGAGCCTCTCACGGATCCTTTTGAGTTAGTTGGGCATCTTATATAACTCACAAGTATTAGACCCAATCTTACCTTTGTGGTGTTTGTGGTTGCCCAATTTATGCACTCTCCTCGGGTACCTCATCATGACATCATTCATCACATTCTTCGTTACATTAAATCCTCGCCTAGAAGAGGACCGTTCTATTCATACGAAGGGCATTCTTCTCTCAGTTGTTATAGTGAGACAGATTATGCAGGAGCACCCACCGATCGCCGATCTAACTGCGACTATTGTCCCTTCCATGGAGGTAACATGGCATGGTACGTGTGAGCTCTTATGGCTTCTCCCTCTTCTTACCGAGTTCATATCTCCTCCATCCATTCCCATGCATCTGTACTTTGATAATCAAGCAGCCATTGAGATTGTTGTTGAAAGCGTTCTTCATGAGAAGGTCAAGCACATTACAACCGACACTCACTTTATTCAAGAAAAAATTTAGGCTGACATCATTGAAACTCTTGAAGTTTCATCTTCTGAACCATTGGCTAATATTTTCACTATGGCACTTCGCCCCTCTCAACTTCAAAGTATTCTTTTCAAGTTGGGCGTGATAGATATCTATACACCGGCTCGAGGGGCAGCATTGGTGTATATAGATATATGAGTTGCACTGTATACATCGTGTTTAACATAAATACATTTTATTGTAAAGGATTTTTACTCTTTGAGTATTAATATAAAGACCAGTAGGAATCTAAACCTAAACTAGGTCATTTTTGTCTAAGTTTCTCCTCCTCCTCCTCCTCCTTTCTCCTCTCTTTCAAGCTAACCCTAGCAATCAAATCCTAGAAATCCTAGAAACTTTCACCAAAAGGCAAGGTCAATCTCTAGGGTGCATCCTAAGGACCCCTTATATATATATATATATATATATATATAACACTAGAGGGAAGTTGGACTCTAGTCTAGCGTTCAAACATTGAACTAAAGTCCAGTTTCAGTACAAGTGGCTTCCAATGCCCCATGTGGCACCCTCCCCCTAGGGTTTACCCTTGCCTAGGGGGTTTTTAGAAAAAAAATTATCACAGCCATCAATCTACCATTGTGAAAAATTAATGGTAAAATGATGAAACATTTCATCGTTCATTTTTCACACCGTTGACCACAGTTAGATCGACAATGGTCAATGTTTTTTTAATTCTTTTATTCATGGACAACAATAAATCGATTTTGCCCCATGCCCGTGGCTACTCAAACTTGTGTTTGGGTGACACATCGCAATCATCTGGCTCGGAGCAGCTTTGGAACATTGCAGCATATCTCTCTCTCTCTCTCTCTCTCTCTCTCTCTATATATATATATATATATAAGCCAAAATGTGCAAGTCAAACTTACCTTCCTTACACAGTAATTGAAGTCCATGTAGCCTTCATCACGTGTTAATCAAAAAGCTAAACATGCCGTAGGTTGCCGAAGAACTTTTTAGGTGGCTAGAGAGGATTCCAGAAATGACAGGATATACAATTATTCTAAGATTGTTCTCTTTGTTTCTGTATGCCATCTTTTGCCTAGAGAACTTCCTTTTGTGCAGCTTCATAAAGTGACCAGCGCGTTGAAGAAATATCACAAGAACTTGTTTTTTCTCCTCCTTCCTGTAGGACAATGGAAGGTTGACAATAGCGCAACCTTGACCTCAAGGTCGCAGGGTCGAGCCCAGCTTAGCTATTTTTTTTTTAAAAACTTGTTTTTTCTCCTCCCCCAATACGCTTCTTCTTAGATATTAAGGGTGAAAAGAGGTCTTCTGTTTAAAATGCTATCAATTCATTTTCAATCAATGTCCTAAAATAGGACCTATATTAATTTACTCCTCTCTAATAGTTTTTTTCTTGTCTAGGCCTTTACATTTGAGATTATCAGAACTGTTAACCCATATGTCCCATGTTATATATGAATCACTCACTGAATAGAAATTAAATATAGTCCCGTGAATGAACTGGGGCTAGAGATGAGGTAAGTAATAGGGACTTATCTTTCAGCCATAGCTAACAATTGATATTATAATGTATTCAATCTAATTAAGTAAAAGACCCCAGGTTTATGATCCATAAAATTCTTTGTGAAAAGTACAAAACCACACCTAAACATTCATCTATTTGTCCATGATCATCATCAATTAATTAACAGAATAATCATATTATGTTAATTTAGAGGATGCAATCTTTCACTGACACCATGTGGGTTAATGTTTACGTCTTCTTTTGATTGGTAACCGCAAGGTCACAGGTTTGGCCCAGCTTACCAATAAAAAAAATACATTAACCCGCATGGCGACAGTGAAAAATTGCATCCACTACACATTAATGAAAATAATAATTAGTTTTTTTTTTTTTTGAGCGGTAACATAATAATCAATTTCAACTAAAACCTACATGTAAATGTTATAAAAAATAAACAGAAAATTTTACTATAGTTGACTAATGGATCATCTGACTTATAATTAGATACCAAACCCAAATTAACAAGAAAATGACATTTTGTTCAACAAACAATTTTGAAGATCACATGTTTGTAACCACATCAAGAAAAATACCCACTGCTTAAAACCAAGATGAGATCTTATTAGAGCAAAGACACCATACCACGTACTTCTCTATAGAAGAAAGGTCACGTGTGCTACAATTTATAAACACAAACAACGATGGGGGCTCATCCGACTCCCAACGACCTGCATCCATAGCAAAAGTTCAAACTTTGAAGAAAATAAAACAGCCAAAAGAGTAATATAGGATGCAATGTAAAAAATATCTTGCACTATGTGGTGTCCCTCCAAATTATTTTTTTTTAGGGATAATGGGGTTAGCGCCAACTTCCATTATATCTATTGAATTCAATCTTTCACCACTCAAAACTGACATGTACATCTTTCAGGGGCACTGACATCTGTAAATGTCAGCTTTTGACATGTAATGGTATCGCAAACTGCAACTTGCCCTCGACTCAATTCAATTAGAATTTGCAGGAAATTAATAAGCTATAAACTGAAGCAGCAGAAAAAAGACAACAAAACTGACATTTCTTCGATAGAAGTGTGAAAACACCTAGAATAAAACCAGCAGCAACAGCAATAATAAAAAACTGAATGAAATATGTTTGACAGTCCCATATATAAATTACCAGTTAACCCCCTTTTAAAATAGTATTCTGTTCCAAAGTAAAAAACCTATAACAGCATATTTAACTACCCACTATGTAACTCATAACATTCAGGAACAAAACAAAAATGTCGTGAAACAGAGTGTGAGAGTGATGACAGAAATTTTGTGATATTTGTTTGTGTTTAGTTCAGGTTAATTTCCCCCAAGGATCACTTGCTATGGTATCCTGGAAACCCCCTTTTTCCAACCAATCACATTCATAATTCTCCTATGTAATAGTAAATAATTCTGGTAATTTAATAGAAAACTGAGTTTTGGGAACTGTTGCAGCAATCTTAAGCTTCATGTGCACACTTAAATGATCACGCCTATTATTAAGTAATTAATTGGGTCTAAGCGTATTCATTGGCCCAATTATTTCAGATTATTTTATAAGGTAATGGCTTGAATTTTTTGTCAAGCCTTCATTCTTCTTCCTTCCTCTTCCCTATCTTCTTCTTCTTCATCCTTGTTGGTCTCCTTCTTTGACTGCATATAATAGCCTCTAAAACGCTATTACATTACAATTTTAAGAAATGAAGCTGGTGATGGAAGTTGGTCTCTTTTTTTTTCTCTTATCACAAATGTATCCCTTTAAGAAGAAACTAACCAATAAATGTAACATATTACATACATAAATAGGCAACACAACCAAAACTTGCAGAAGAAGACGAATACATGGATTTAAAGTAATTCCTTAATTCTGAGTAAATGATAATCAGTTGCATAATTATGAAAGTATCCTTGTGCATGACGAGTCCCTTCTTTTTCATTCTAACTATAAGAGCCATGTTCAATAAAGATGCCTTCTTTTATAAAGGTGATGTGGTGAGGAAAATCCCTTGAATCCATAAGAGACCCAAGCACGCAATCATGCAGCAATGAATCACCGTGCACACAGCAACACAGAACAAGCACTAAGGCATAGAAAAAATTATGTTTATAAATTCATCAAACGAGACCCTCCCTTACTACGTACCCTATTTATGAGTACGGGCTTACAAATGCATACTTAAAACTAAATAAATTTCCTAGGAAGCCTTTTCATATTCCAACAAGTTCTACGATTTCGCAAAAACCTCCTTATAATCTCCGGGCATACTTCAGTCTTCCAAAAAGTCTGTTAATTTCTCCAAGCCCTTCACTAATACCCCACCATGCAAGTGGTTTTCTATGTGACCTTGGAGCTTCCCATGGAGTCAATCCACCTATATTTCTGATTTCATATTACCCTATTGAGACCTCTAGATTTCCATTAATATGAAAAAATAGTGTTCATAGCAAAACTCGCATCATCAAACCGTCCAGTTGAAGAGATCTTGCCATCGAATACGTCCACAATAACTCTCAGGACTTGGATTCAATGCAAAAGGTGCCTCACTAAACTTGGCTAGTTCTCAACATTAATATTGGGATGAGAAGCAGCACAATACCAATCATACCTAGTAATGGTTTCTTTATAAGCCTCACACGGTTCCATCCTCATCCTTAAAGATGGCCACATCAATATTTTTTTCTATACAATAAAAGAAGTAGAAACCATCAAGTTGAAGCTTTTTAGAACCAACTGAAAAGATGATTCCTTCGTTGTATGAACCGTGTCAATATTTTCCTGAATCACAATCGTCGCAGAAGAAAACACTTTCACTTTGGCTTACTTCTCAAAAGACATAACCGAAGAACCATAAAGCTGTTTCCATGAATCAACAGATATCCTTGCACATTTCAGCAGAGGTTTTACCGTTATCATTATCGTCGGTACCCTCATCGAGGCCTCTTTCACATCTTCCTCGAGGTCTATTCCACTCTCCTCTTTGGTCGATCTACTCTGGAATTTTTCAGCGAAATCCTTGCAATCAACCACAAATTGTTGAGCCTGGTTGTTCTCTGATGGTCGTAATTCCATCATCTCGGCATCATCATCTTCGACTTCACACTCTTCATAAATCCAAACAAGTTTTCACTAAATACTACAGTTACATCCATGTAGTAGCAATCTCTTATTGCGGCTTCACATTCAGCACATTTGACCAAACACCCTGGCCAACCTCGTTCTTCACACTTCTCCCAGACTTCACAACGCAATGCCTTCCACAATGTTCAACCAAATCAAACACCTCATAGTTGAATTTTCCAACTCAAAACCGAACAACCATAAAGCTCTTTCCTCGGCTCAACTAATGTCCTTGCACATTTAGACAGAGGTTTTACCGACATCATCATCGTCGATACTCTTGTCGAGTCCTGCTCTCACATCTTCCTCGAGGTCTACTCCACTCTCCTCTTCGTCGATTTAATCCTGAATTTTTCAGCAAAATCCTTGTCATCACCCTCATCAACCATGAACCATTGGCCCGATTGTTCTCCGGTGGTCATAATTCCATCATCTCGGAATCATCATCTTCGACTTTACACCCATCATAAATCCAAACTACAGCTGGCATTACGTATGAAAGGAAGTCCTAAGACACGGTAATATAAAAAAAAATTTACACCCGTCAAGAAAAATCAGACTGAAAGCTTATTAAAACTCTCCGAGATTCCTCCCGCCTGGATACCATCAGATGCTTCACTTCCTGTTCTGCTGAGGGGAACAAATGTGAAAACCCTTCCCCAGGCATCGTGGCCAAGAGATATTGAAGACATGAACTTTTCCCTTTTGTAGTTTCCTAGACCTCTCTCTGGAGGTTTCATCATGAGAAGACTAGGATAGATTTTGAAACGTTATCTAAATGAAACTTGAAGTAGATGTTATGTAGTTTGTTTCTTGGAATCTGAATGATTTCTTTTCTATTGAACTTGTGCCTGATCATTTATATTGGTACTCTTAATGAAACTCATAAGTTCAACTTGAATAAATTTAAAGAACTGAATAAATCTTGAATACATATATAAGTAGAGATTATGATCTGGAAAACCCTAAGTCAGTAGAAACTTAGGAGTATGTTAAATCAGACAAATAGTCACAGCTAGGTCTTGATATGTTCCGGTTGTACCTTATAGGGTATGGCTAGAACCAGGAGAAATAGCCAGCGTCCACCGGAAAAACCAAAATTTAACAACAATCATGAAGACATCCCAGATTCGTTGATTGGACTTTATCAGCACATGGAAGCAGTTACGCAGGCGATAGCCATAAATTTTTTTTGATCGGTAAATAATCAATCTATTGAAAGCCAGCAAGGTGCTGGAACAGAGAAACAAATACATGATCAAAGAAAACGAACAAAAAAAAACCACAAATACAATGAAACGGAAAGAAGAGGATCAGCCTCGAGGCGCCGAAACAACTTGAATCCTAACCCGGGTCCCAGGGGGCAGTCTCTCCCAAAACATCACATTTTCTGTTGACCCAAAACCACATAAAATCCCTGACGGACTAGATAATCATCCCAGCCGGCCGACATTTATTCTTGAACGTTCGCTCGTTCCTCTCAAGCCATATGCTCCAACAGACCGAAAAAAAAAAGCCACCTTCCAATATTCTCAAATTGGACCCTCAATGCTGACCGACTACCATGCCAGAAATTGCTAATATGTAGTGGACGTGGTAGCCCAAGACATGCTAAAAGAGGTAAGGATCGCACTGCAGACCTTGTGCACCACCTGGCAATGGAGGAACAGATGCGCAGGTATCTCTTCCTCATAGAGGCACAAGACACATTGATTGAACATCTCCTTTCCCCGCCGGCTGAGTTGATTGATAGTAAGAATCTTACCTTTGAGGAGAGTCCAAGTGAAGAATCTAACTTTGGGAGGAATGTCTGATTTCCACAAATTCGCTCCTTGGAACCTGATTAGAGGGCGGCTAGTAAGCATCCGGTAATACGACTTGATGGTGAATTTGCCTTCTTTGCTTGGGGCCCAACCCGCTGGCCTTGACGTGGAAGGTTTGGATAAGTTTCATAAATCCTTGACAACAGGTTAGTGAGGGAGGACAACTCTCCGCTTCTTAGGAGCCTACGTGTGGTGACATTCCATATCCTTCCCCCACCCGTCTCCGATACAAATTCATTGATCAGCCCCTCCTGGTTTGTGGATATGGCATAGATGCCCGGAAAGGACATACTAAGTTGGTCTCCATCAACCCAAGAGTCCTCCTAGAATCTGATCTGGGTGCCACATCCCCAATTAAAGCGAATCCATCTAGCGTACGAAGGCCAAGTTCCGCAGATGCCTTTCCACCAAGAGATAGGCGTAAATCACAATGGAAATACTTCGGCATGTTCCATGGTAGAAAGATTTCAGCAAATGAAACCAATAACATATGTTGGCACATGCGAACCATTAGCCGCTGACAGTTGGTTGAAGCGGCTTGAAAGGCTCTTGCGTATTCTGTGATTCCCCGAACCAGAATGAGTTGAATTTGCTACCTTCTTGTGTGAAGGAGAAGCTAGTAACTGGTGATCGTCTGTTAAGGAAAGCATCTCGAAGGATGAACTTCCAATTTTGTGGCCACATGTTCGAGAACTGTTTAATCAAACATACTTCACTAAGTCTCAAAGGCAAAAGAAAAAAAAGAGATTGAATTCCTGGAACTAGTCCAATGTTCTATGAATGTGAGAAGATATGGAGTTCACTTCACTCAACCTACTCGACATGCCCCTTGTTGGGTTGAAGATGAAGAAAGGAAAGCAAAGCAATTCAAAAGGGGACTGAAACCGAGCATCTGCCATTTTGTATCTCTTTATCATCTCAACACATGCAGTAGCGCTAGAAAAAGATCTTTTGATCGAGGTTGAAAATGAAGAGTTTATCACCAACTGGGAGCAGAGGAACGCAAATAAGCATAAGACACCATCAGTAGATCGAATTCGGCTGCCAAGAAAGGAGACCGATTCAATGAGAAAAGGAAGGAAACCCAAGAAATAGTTCCAACACATGCTTCCATTTCATAGCTTCATGTAAAGACATGTCAAAGTTATGGGAAGGCAGGTCATTTAACTGTAGAGTCCTACCGTGCCCTCGGAGCTTTCTTTAGTTGCGGATAAAAGGGTAAGGGTCACCTGATGAAAGATTTTCTAACCCGCCAAGCTTACCAAGAGAAAACTGAATGAAAGAAACCTATGATGCAAGGCCAGGTTTATGCACTTACTAAACAAGAGGCTAAGGCATCTCCTGTTGTCTTCTCAGGTATGATGCTAGTTTCCCAGCAATTTACCAAAGTATTGATAGATCTTGGTTCTTCGCATTCTTTCATTTCTTCTGCAATTGCCATGAACATTGTTGTAAAACCCCTAAAGCTTATTGAAAATTGGTATGTCAAGACTCCTACTGATGAGAATCTCAAAGTTCATACATTGTACTACCCATGAAAGACTTCGATGTCATCCTTGGAATGGATTTTATTAGGCATGTCTGAATTGTTACAATAAGAATTTGACTCTTCGAGTTCCTGGACTGAAACTTTCTTGCCCTTACCCAAGAACCTTTATCGTCTCATCATGCCTTTGTCATTGCCTTTACCCAAATGAGGGATGAATCATTACCTATGTTGGACAAGGTTCCTGACCAAATAATTTCCGGATGTATTTCCCAATGAGTTACCCGGATTACATCCTTTTAGGGAAGGTGATATTTAGAATTGATCTCATACTTGGAACCAATCCCCTGGCACAACAACCCTACCGTATGGCTCCTAAGAAAATGATAGAATTTAAAAATCAGTTACAAGAATTAGAAGACAAAGGATTCATTAAAAAAAGTTCTTCACCTTGGGGTGCACCAATCTTGTTTGTCAAGAAGAAAGAAGGTACTCTATGGTTGTGCGGTTGAATTAAGTCACAATTAAGAACAAGTACCCCTTGCCTAGAATTGATGATTTGTTCGATCTTGCGAAATGCTAGTCTTCTCAAAGATTGACTTGCACACTAGATACCACCAGCTACGAGTCAAAGAAGAAGATATTTCAAAAACTACCTTTCAGACTTGTTATGACCATTATGAATTCGTAATCATGCCCTTCGGACTAACCAATGCTCTAGCAGCTTTCAAGGATCTCATGAATAGAGTTTTCATACCATTTTGAGTCAGAGAAGAAGATATTCCAAAAACAACCTTTCAGATTCGTTATGGCCATTATGAATTCGTAGTCATGCCCTTGCGACTTCACAGATCATGTTTGACCAAACACAGTGGCCAACCTCATTCTTCACACTACTCATATACTTCACTCATGAAGTCTGCAACGTCTTCCACAATATTCAACCCTTTCGAACTCTTCACAGTTGAGTTTTCCAACTCATCGCAATCATCAAATATAGGAAGCCTATAGTAGAGTTCTCAAAGATTGAGTGTCGTTTCCATTAAATGAACTTAATTGATGAAAAATTGTCACCCACGGAGCGATAGCGCAAACTTTCATACCAAATGATGCTGCAAAGAAATCCTTGAATCTACACGAGATCCAAGCACACAATTTTGCAGCGATAAATACTTGTACAAACGAGCACTGAGGCTTAGAAGAAACTGAGTTTCTATATATATATATATATATATATATATATATATATATATATATATATATATATATATATATATATAAAGAGAGAGAGAGAGAGAGAGAGAGAGAGAGCATTTTCATATTCCAACAAGTGCTACACCTTCTTTATACTCTAGGCAACCTTTAGTCTACCAAAAAGACTTTTCATATAGTAGCTACAAAGATTCCCTTTTGATTGGTTGCTTGTGGGTTTAGTTTCAAACCCTATTTTATTAGTTTGATGTTCTCTCTTTTTGCTAATTCATTAAAGTGTTAACAGTATGTTAATTTGTGTGTTTTAATTTCTCTTTATTAATTCTTCTTCCTCTCGTATCGCATCACTTCTTTAAGTGCCCATCTATCAAGATCTTATGCCCTAACCCTAGTGACAACTATTTGAAAGCCACTATAGCTGATGGATTGGAAGCTCCACTAAACAGTTGTTAGTAAGGATGATAAGATTTAGTGAAAGAATGAACTGAGAAAAAAGGTGGTGAATATAGTATCCACCAATTTATCCTAACCATTAGGGTGATAATGAATAGCATATTTAGGAAATCCTCTTATAAATATGTCAACAAAACTTGCCAATTTGACTACATTAGACTTGCCACACCAACATCCAAACCTAGGGCTTACCTTATGCCCATCATCCAACTCACCAAAATGAACAAATAAATGCCTAAAATACCGGACCTGAGTCCAACAGAGAAACTTGACTGCTGCAGATTCTGATGAGAAGGAAATAGACAGTAAGGTATATATAAACAATCTAGTATGGGATTGGCCCTTTTTACCTTGCATTAGACAATAAAGGTCACAGATTAGATCTCAGCTTAGCCACTAGAAAAAAAAAAAAAAAAAAAAAAAAAATATATATATATATATATATATATATATATATATATATATATATATATATATATATATATCTTGGTTGCAAGAAAAGTGATTGGTATATACATCATTTTCCGTTCTCTCATAGTTCAAGGTAGTTGTAGTTATGGGATTTCTAGATAAAAGAAACTTTATTTTTCACTGGTAGTTAGTGCAAAAATGCTTGGGCTGTCAAGAGAGAAGACGCGGGCTTGATTTCTCTTGCAGTCTCTCGCTGCTCCCTTCTTGTAATCCCCGGGACTTTTTTTGGGGGCTTTATTCAATACTATTTTCGTTGCCAATCAAAAAAGAAACAAATATTACATTATTAGCGTGTGCAGAATATTAACCTTCATCTTCATCTGCAAAATCAAAATCTAAGGTGTTTCTTATAGATCGGAAGAAACTGGAGACAGGCCCACTAGGTACATCATCCAAGGAACCTATTGTTAGACCATTTACCTGAAACAAATATGAACCGCTATCAAGGAGTACCAAAGGAATGATAAGGGAGCTCTTAATAACATACAAGCATAACGAAATCTTCACAGGCAGGAGCACCAAACATACTGAAAACCGTAAACCTCCTAAATATGGGCAAAACAACAGATAGATTTGGTACTTGATGGAAAAATTTTCATACGGTTTCAAGAGCTGTTTTGAACAGCTGAGAAGCCCTCCGCTTTTCTGGCTTGTCAGGGAACACCTGGATTTTGATAATATAACAGAAAGCATCAAAGCCTTAATAGAACTATTTTTTTAACTTTACTTTGGCAAGTGAGGAAAATAAAAATCAACCTGGAAGGTATATAGCCCAAACTTACAATGCAAGCTCGAATTCCCTTCGTTTCTTGCAGCTTCCTAACAACGGCCAAGGCAAGTTGGATGTTGGCATCAATGAATTCATCTGAAGACCCCTTCATGGATTCAAGAGATTGAGAAAATAATGTAGTTAGTGTCTTTTATCTTTCCCCTAGTATGCATACATAAAAGCGTATTTATAAATAGTTAGTCTACAATGACTGTCCACCCATCATTGGTGGACACGGCAGCCCACACATTTGTGCGACTGCATAAGTTTCATTTACCGATAAAAAAAAAAAGATTTAGCATGAAGAAAAGCATTTTGTTACATCTCAAAAAAGTCAAGACCACTTTCCATTCAGTAGAAAAGTTCAAAAAGAAAAAAAGCACCCAAGAAAAATATAATAGTAGTCCAAATTTTAAAATGCTGGACTGGCCAATATTTGTTTAGAAGGGACATGAAAGACGGTATATTTCGGACCAATAAAGACTTGGACAGAAATATTGAGAAATGACATTAAGGATTGAGAAGTAACAAAGAGTTTAGCTGTTAACAGAGTTAAGTGGAGAAATAAGATCCTCAAAGTCGACACCAAATAGATGGGACAAGGTGTTGATGATGATGATGATGATGACATAAGACAGTATATTTCAGTGACACATGTTCATTTGATGCTTTTATGCATAGTTAGAAAGCCGGGATATGGCAATAATTTGGTAAGGGGGTCAATTCGGGAAAATTCAAACAAATTCAGGAAAATTAGATGAAATGCAGAAAAAATTAGGGAAGTAAAAAAGTAATAAAATTATAAAAAAACATTAAATATGTTTCAAGTTAAGTAATGCTTTTAATAACCAAAAATAAGCTATATGTTGTTTGATGCAAGGCATATCTATAACTACATAATCCATGTAACTATTTAATGTATATGCATGATTCATCTCAGTTATTTTCGGTAAAATTCGAGGAAATTTGGCACACCCTTAATTTGGAGTTTGGCTTTTTCTTTCAAAAAATCGGAGACTTATGTGACTATGCTTTTATGCTGAATGAAAGACCCAAACCCCTTATTTGTGATGAAATTGTTAAGAAACCCTAGTTAAACACCATCATCCACCCTTTCCATCTTAGATTAGAATATATCTTCTCCAATAACATTCAAGAGAGTTCCAATCCATGTGCTCGCAAGGTTATTCCATATTCACTTTGCCCCTTGCATGCCAAGCCTTCCCGCTATTAAAATTCTAAGTCCAGATATTCCTTAGCAATTAGTACCCCATAAAGTATTTGATTCCCTTCAGAATGCACCTTGGCAAGGTGAAATGACAAATTCCAGGACCTCCCTTACCCTCGATGCCAGAACCTTAGTGAGGAACTTACAATGCAGCTTACCAAATTACTATGTCGAAAGTCTCAAATCCCTTCCACCTCTTCTTTCTTAGGAATAACCATAGTGAGAGTGGCATTAATGGATTTATTTCATTTACCTATGGCGATGAATTCCACTTTAATCAAGTCCTGAAATTTGTGGAGACAGCTAAAGTGAATTTCCAGGCCTCGAATCTTTGCTTTAATCAAAATCTGGGAAGTCCTAAATTTTTATCCTGGAGTGGCCATTTATGGGAACCTTAATATTTAGGCTCAAGCTCAAAATTATCCTAGTGAGTGAACCCGAAAGGCAAGATTCTATTGAAGAATTCCGACAAAGAATCCTCCTCTTGGCTGTCAATTCTAAATGAATTATGAGATGACCCAGAAATGGTATTGCTACCGAAGATAATAATCTATGAAATTAGGGATATATACTCACAGGTAGACCACAACCCTTAATTCACATGAGGGAAATAAAGTCAAACTGGCGTTTATGCCAATGATCAAAATTTCGGCTTCGGGCATGACCGAAACTGAAACTGAAATCCGAAATCCCCCCCCCCCCCCCATACATTGAAAACCGAAAAATTGGATTTCGGTTTCGGGCATGCCCGCCGAAATTTTGATCCATGGTTTAGGCTCTCACTGAAGCTGGTAACAGGGACCCTGGATGCTCTCTCTATAGAGAGCCTATCAATTCTAAAACTGTAAGGACATTTTTTTCCAAAGAAAGGTGCACGAAGCCCCACAAAACATGATACAAGTAGCACAAATTCCTCCCTCCTACTCAACAATCCAACAAGATTTATCTCAAAGCTCCTTCCCAGTGCAAGGAATCCATGATGCTATTAGCATCTTGCTGTATATAGTTTAAGAAGTTGTCTAGCCTTTCAGAGATATCATAACTTTATCCAAAAAGCAGAAAAAAGTCTATGGACCATTCTTCTTTCTAAAGAGCCTACAACCATGGTTTGAAAACCCAAAAACTCGACTCGACTCGAAAGTCAGTTGGGTGGAGTTAACTCAAAGACTCGGATAAACTCGACTCGCTCCGACTCGGTAATTTAGTAAATATTTTAAAAGTATATAAAAAAATATATTTACAAAGAAAAAGATGGAAAGATATGATGGGTAGCTTTTTTTTTTTGAAACAATAACAAAACCGTTTATATAAAGATGAAAAGAGAGAACATACGTTGGCGATAGCAAGACATTACCCAAACAAAAGAAGAGAACCCCTCAAAAACCCCAACACAGGAACCCGAGCAAACCCGCGATGCATCTGAACCCCCAAGCACCGCCACCGTCGCACGCAGGCGGATGCCTCTCAACCAGCAGGACAGTCCCAGAGCATCAGGAAATGCATCAACCCATCCTCGAAATCAGACTTCTTAATAGCATTCCAGCTGACTACAAGATCCCGAACGTCACGAATGACCATCCCCTGCGGCTTAGCCATTTTCTAAATACTTTGTTATTTCTTTCTATCAAAACACTGCGAACACAATAACGGTCCACAGCTCCTTCCGTGTCCCATCAACATTCGCTGCCATCCACATTTCCATTATTTGGATTGGCCATTCCGGCATAACCCATGAGACATTATAGAACCCGAAGATCTTAGACCAAATATTGCGCGCGAAAGAGCAATGCAAGAGGATGTGCTCTGCGGATTCCCTCCGTCTCATGCACAATAGACAAATATTGTTAACCGGGATATCTCTTCTCAACAGCTGGTCCCTTGCCAATATTCTTCCCCGTGTGACAGTCCATACAAAGAATTTGATTTTTGGGGAAATCTTGATTCTCCATAAACCAGCCCACCACCGCCCCCCATTACTGTTCCTATCCTTCTCCAAAAACTGATTGTATAGGGACCTAATGGAGAAGGTCCATTTAGGTGAGTGCTTCCATACCCTACAGTCCTTGTTGCAATCATTAGGAGTCAACCCCCTGATGAGGTACATTATATTCCTGAACTTGGCCACTTCCCATTCCCTGATTCGTCTTCGGGCCGTTATATTCCAAACCTAGCTACCCTATATGATGGGTAGTTTAATACTTTTTAAAAAGATAGGCTTCTAAAACCTTATCTCATGAAAATTTTATATATAAGGGTAGTATACGAACCTGATTGCATCATCCTAGTGGAATCTCAACTCGACTCAAAATCCCAGCGAGTCAAGCAACTCAGCCGAGTTACTTGATGACTCGTCGAGTTTCAGAACTATGCTATCAACTACATTTAGTGTACTGCCTTCAATAATTATTTCACCTGAAGCCAATTTTTTGAAGATGTGAAGACCCTCATCATCTCTTTACTCCATTCTCTGAAATGTACAAGTCACTACATCAAAATAAATGTATTTTCTGTCAAAGATTACTAATACGTCTCCAGGGTAATTGTCTTCTACTTCAGGGCTTTCTGCAACTAGTACCATTCTTTTGCGGGGCTAATGACATAGTTCTAAAGTTGTTGATTGTTAATTTAAGTATTATCTTGAATCATATGTCCAGATAGTATTTCTAGCCCATTGATATCACTTAATTTTGATGGATTTGATAGAACCCATTAGTTTTCTAGTTTATACTTCATCTATAATCTCATAATCTAATGGGATGATTGGCTGAGCCATAAAGTAAAGAATTTTGTTTATAAAAGTTGTGCTTTATTCCTTTGAGATTCAATACAATAATGAAACTATCTGATTTGAATAGCTAGCACATTTCTATAAGAACTTACATTTGAAGTTAAACAATAATAAAATAAATGAAATAGAATGAGCCATCTACAATCTCACTACTACGTCTATGCGTGATTGAAGAATTGACACATTTTTTCAAACATGAAGGCCATAGGGTTAAGATGGATGTGTGGAGTCGCAAGAAAGGGTAAAATTTGAAACGAGTACATAAGAGGAAATTTGAGAGTGGCACCTATAAATAAAAAAATTACAGAATGTCGCTTGAGATCGTTTGTACATGTCCATCGCAGTCCAGAAATAGATCGTGTAAGAAGGGTTGAGACACTACAAGCACAAAGAAGTAAGAGAAGAGGGAGACCCGTGAAGACTTAGCAGGAAGTAGTGAGAAGGGACATCAAGGATTGCGAATGGACAAAGAGCTTAGTGATGATCAGAAAAAGAGTGGAGAAATACGATTCGCAAAGCCGTCCCCAAGTAGATGGAACAAGGCTGTGATGATGATGATGATGAAGGCCATATGGCTCAAAAACAAGAAGGACCAGACTCTCCTAGCTGTCTTTTAAACACAAAATGTTGTTTTAATGACCTTACACCATTCATGGTTTAAGATGTGGGTAATCCACAACGTGAAAATGATAGACCATAAAGTAAGGGCAATGGGCCCAAAAATCATTTTTTTTTTGAGACATTTGAAAATCCGGTCAGTGCACTCTAATACCATACGTTGTGCTTAGTTTTAATGGCTGATATTAAAGTTTGTCAATCGGATGGTTCACATCCACTTATGGGCATGATTCTTTGACTAAAATATGTTGCAATAATGGATTGCCACTAGGACAATCTAGATTAATCACAAATGTGGGCCACATGGCATAATAGTAAACCACACTTCGATGGTGTAAGATAAAAAGTCTGATTTTAATGGTGTAAGATCATTTAAAACGATTTTGGTATTCAAATGTCGGTGAGAAGCCATTATCCCAAACAAGAATTATAGAAAAGCAAAAAAAAAAAAAAAAGAGAGCAAAGAAAACAGTAGTACCTTGTAGGAAGAAATGCTGCTGGGTAAAGGCCTAGTATAACCAAATAAATAAGGTAAATAACTATTAAAAAAAAAAGGAAACAAGATATCAAAGATAAACAAACTCTCACGGGAAATCGATCTCGAGACGGGTGATTCCATTATCGAGAGCATAAATGAGAGAATTGGCAGCATCGGAGGCGAGAACTTGGTACGATTTGGGCTTATAAACAGAGACTCCGACTTTGGGATCCGAACTTCTACCTTCGCTGCTGCTACTGCTTACGACCTTTATAGAATTATGGAATCTTGAGAGAAGACGACGTTGGAGAGAAGGAGGTGATGAGAGAGAGCGGAGAGGGCCACTCATCATCGTCACAGATGAGAGAGCCATCATCCTGGCCGTTGCTTTGTTTGTAGAGAGGAGGGAGATAGGGATTTGGGAGCCTCTGTTTTTTCAGAAGAAGACGAGTAGTTATTTGATTGCTTAATCAGTTAATTGGATATTGCGCGCGCGTCGGGCCTCCAACTCTGACAACAGGTCCGAATTAATATAAAATAAAATAAAATAAAAGTAAGTGGTGGCTCATCTCCGAAAAAAAACAAACGTAAGGGGTGGTACTGTGCTGGGCTCGGGTCTCTAAATTCTATTATAAACGGACCCGTATGGGGCCGGATCTATTGAAAATCATAAAATTTTAAAGCCACCCCTAAAAATATATTGCCTGCTTTGAATCAAGCTATGGAGATTGGTTTTCATCCTAATCTTCCACACAATGGATCTTTAGACCTTGGGCATACCATCAAACGATCAGTTTGTTTCCACATGAAATAGATCCTAAAAACTAGCCCTAAATTCATGTTTGAGTGTGAAGTGTGTCACTTGTTTAATATTTGTGTCACATGGAATCAAAAATTGGCCTCATCATCCATTGTGCAGAAAATTGGTATTAAAACTCATTACATCATTTGATTCAAGGCAGTCAATGACTTTCTAGCGCGCCCAGTACATAGGTAGGCCCAAATAGGGTTACCTTAATCAACATTTTAGAAAAAATTTCCAGCTTGGAGAAATTCTTGTTGCACACATTATGCTCAAACTTAATTTTTAAGTCACTTTTTTGAGATGTGTACCGAATGATAAAAAATTGACAGTTTTATGGTATATCTCAAGATCTATTATAGATGATCGGGAAGAAAAATAGTACCATGTAGAGGGAATTTAAGTGTGTTTGGTCGGGTTTTGGGTCGGGTCACTTTTCGGCCTGATTGGGCATATACTTCTTGACCCACTAATTAGTCAGGGTGCACCATCAGGTCGGGTATATGCCCTTTACCCATCAGGTAACCAAAAGTTTGGCCCGATCAAGCCCAAACCATTGAGAGCCTTATCCATGTAGCACCAAACTTGTGTTTGGTATGCCACGTGGGAAAGGAAGGGTCCACCCATCCGGTGATCTAGACTATTAGTGTTTAAAAAACTAGAGTCGAGGGGTTATTCTGTTGAATTAAATATACTAATTGTATCATTAAATTGGAACAAATAGATTATAGAGGCATTTAGTACGAAAAGTTCAAATTAATTCACCCAAATAAAAAAATAAAAACTTTTTAAATACTAATGCATAGGATTTAGCACCAGTAAATGGATGGCACCAAGGATCAAAATTTCGGCCGAAATTTCGGTTTTGGGCATGACCGAAACCAAAACCAAAAACAAAAAATTTGGCAGAAACTTCAGTCAAATTTCGTTTTGGTGGGGACCAAAACCGAAATTTTGATCCTTGGCTGACACTTGACACTAACCATTAAGAAATACTGCATAGTTTGGGAAGCAGTTTTTATCTGGTAATGTTAATAATAGTAAGGCATAGATGTTACTGTATTGACTTTTGTAGATTAAATCAAATTATGTGACTAATCAAGCTACAAACCTGGCCATGGAATCCACTAATTAGGAGTACTGCACATATACAATAATTAATAGCGTCTATACTGTAAAATAGGTTTTCGATGGAATGAAAAAGATATATCTGTTAGAATCATAATCATAGAATATGACCCTAATGGAAATGCATACATTTGTCTCATGTATACATTAATAGTAATAGTAGAGGTAGTAGTAATAATAATACTAATAACAATATATAATAAAAAAAGCTTCTTGTTTCTATGCACCGATGAAAGTACACCATCATCACAAATTGAAAAAAATCTTATAATACATGTAAAAGATCCCACAATTTTCCACATACAATTGCTCTAAGAATATATTAACATCAAACTTCAAAAACCCTACCTAAATGGATAAATAACTTATTACATAAAATACACAAATACGATCTCACAACGAACCAAAAATCTACAAATGGCCCAATCTAAGTCCAGATTTTTCAGACAAAAAAAAAAAACCAAGGCCCCAAAACACCGCCGTACACTTCAAATTTCAATAATTCACCAGTCAACCACCATCCATAGGTCTACCCCATCTTCGGAAAGATACCCGAGAAGTTTGGTATCTTATCAACATGCTTCAGTGCGCGTTCGGCAACTTGACGAGTACGGTAATCACCATTACGGAAAGCATCAACCAAAGCAGACCCTACATTCTGATCACCCGAGATCTCATAGGCTATATCTTCAGTTCGTAGAATCCTTTCGACAGCCCAAATTGCCCGCTGACGTAGGATCTCCGTCCGATTCTCGAGCAACACATCGAGAATTGGCTTGATCCCCTCTGCTTCGCATAGCACAAACACACCTTGTTCGATGTGCACCTCATCGTCCAACAACGTGCACAGTGCTGCAAGGGCTGCCTCTATAACTTTCTCATTCGTGTGATCCAAACATGCCACCAATTTACCAACCGCATTACCTTCCAAAAGACAAAAAGTGTCCCTTGCCGAACAGTGCCCACGGTGGACCCGGCACAGCCCACTTATTTCAGGCTGATTGCTAAAACAGGAGAAAATTGAAGAACAAAAACCAGGATCCGGCACATCCGGCAAAACTGTGAGTCGTTTGGACTCTTGCGAGAGATTCTCCAATGCCACAGCAGAAACAGTCTGTACCTTATCAAGCCCGTTTGCCTGGAGCAGCTCAACGAACAGCCCTGCAAGATTGTGCTCTCGGGCAAGGTTTATGGCGCCAAACTCATCGGACAGCACAAAAGTGAGTCTTGCAAGAACACCAACAAGCCCTTCCAAGTAAGGAGTCATAAAACGGCCACCACGGGTCTCCCCACGCCGGATCCTCACTATCCTCGAGATGACCAACTCAAATGCACCTTCTTCCAAAAGCCGCCGGGTCAAGCCTGAATCCCTCTCAGGAAGGTCAGCTAAAAATCCAACAGCAGCCGCTTGCTCTTCTGTTATCGCATTTTCCTCCGACATGACCTTGATTAAGCTCCCAAGCTGCCCGGCAGTCCCCCGTAGGGCGTCGGCCAGCTCTTGGCCCATGTGAGGCGAGAGGTGGTGAAGAAGTTTTATGGATGCCATCCGCAGATCCTTCTGTGGGGCTTCGATGAACTGAATTAAACTAATGATAGCACCCGAGCTTTTAATGGCGGAAACCACATTGAGAACCGTCGAGGAAGAAGCGGTTAGCCCCACAAGGACCTGAAGAAGCTTACACTCAATTGCGGGACCCGTGTTGCTGATCAGATGGAGTAAATTGTGGACTATGTCTTCTGAAACTAGAGTTTGGTGGTCAGAACCGAGAGGGATGGATTCAATATCGGAGTCCGAGTTCACAATGTTGACAAGCACTGTAGCAGAGACCTCTTTTAGTTTCATAGGGAGCTGATTGACCCCAACAGTAAAGAGGTCCTTTACAAGTGGCGGAAGGATCCCAGCTTCAATTAGTACCTTAGCACTAGCCTCACAGGATGAAATCTGGTTTAGCGCCTTGAGAGCAGCTTCTCTCGTCTGCCGACTTCCGCTTCTCATAACGTCAACCAGTGAAGAACCCACTTCTTTGGCTACATAAACTTTCACATCATTGCTCAGAACCAACTCGCCTAAGTACGTAGCCATGGCCAGTTGGGTGTCAGGTGAACCTGCACGGGTTTCCCCAGTAATTGGTGAGATGATTTGTTTATGGGAGATGGTTCATGCATTAACCATATTAACTTCTTCATTGATAACTAGAATATATTAAAAGAAAATTTGACTGTATTAAACTAGATTCTCGCTTTGGAGCTTCTCGTCTGCCTTTTCTTTTTCGCTTTGGAGCTTCTTGCTCCGCTTGATCCCGTTGTAATTTTCATTTTCTTAATGAATTTATGACGTTATCGATAAAAAAATAATAATAATAATTTATTTAAAAAAAAACTAGATTTAAGTATCCTTTGGTAAGCTATTCTTGACAGTAAAGAAAGGTCATTAACTCAGTTGAACCAACAAACATGTGCTTATAGAAATTAAACCAATTAATACGAATAACGGTACCTCTCATCACCAACATGATTGTCTCAAACACAAGAAGAGAAACTATGAATAAAAATTAACACAGGGTTAGAAGGAAAACTTAGCTAGTATAGCACATCTTAGCCACAAACTGTATTGGGAATAAGGGTGTGTTTCATGATTTCATCACGCCCTATAGGATAGGTGTATCAGATTTCTTAGAGGACGTCCAATTAGGGGTGTTTAAAGCTGCAAATAACAGTATTAAATTGGCTGGCATATACCCCAAAAGGTTCATTTTTTCCATTTTTGAAAAAAAAAGACCAAAACTTTCATCACATGTCATTCTTAACCTTTTTAAAACACGTTTTAATGGGAAAGGTGGAACTGAATCCCTGCCCTCAATGCTACACGTTTGAGTGCATTCCACTTGGGCACAGGCTCAATCCCTTGAAAACCATATTTTGTCACCTTTTATGGATCAATCAAAAAGAGTTTAGGTTAAATCAATTTCCTGAAACCTTTCAAAAAAAATTAATTGGATCAAATCAATTTTAGACTTAATTATTGTTGATCAGTTGATTGATGCCCTTAAAATCCAAACGATAACTATTATGTTTTCGTAACTAACTGATGTCCATATTATTGGATTTCGCCTACTTAATTTGCCAGTTGGTGGTTGCTATTAGTTAGTTTTTAGTCGTTACTTTACTCTCTCAGCCTAGATTATACATGAAATTTGATATTTGATTAGTACTCACAATTTATCACCATTTTTTAGTTTTTTTCTCGCATTTATTATTTATTATGGATTCTAGTCATCAAATCTCTGAATTTTTAAAATTACATTTAAATTATGAACTAGTCCTTGTGATTACTGGATAAATCTTCTTTTTTCATTTTTTGCAAACTTTGAGTTTAAATCACAACTTATCAATTAAAATATTATTTTCAAATACTCATTAATAAATATTAGAATGAAATAAAACTGGGTTAAAATTATAAAGGGAAGAAAAAAAAAAAAAAAAACTTTTATTTCTCCTTTAAGAAAGGGGACTAAATTAAAACATATGGTTGGGAAAATTAAAAATTTTGGGTTTAATTAATCCAAAAATACAAACCTTCTAAAACCCATTCTTGGCCCCTATCCTTGTCTCTAGTGTTATTATTCTACTTCTTTAAATTTTTTTCCCAACTTTTAATCTGTCTTTAGCATTAGTTTACTTTTGTTGCCAACATTGCATCTTATACATTAGTGGTGGACCAGTGAGTAACACGCAAGAACCTGCACTTGGGAGGGGGAAAACATCTGGAAACAGCTGCTAATACCTCATAATCTGAGGAACAAACGGTTGTCATTTAATCATCCCTCTCTATCACAGAACTCACTTTTCATAAATGTTCCCTTGGAACCTTGGTCATATGTAACTTACTGAAGGCTAGGCTATGATTGTGAGTGTTCTTTCTTTTGGCTTGCCAGGCTGTGACGGGGGAGTTGCTTCCTATAGAATGATTGATATACTATTGATGAGAGTGCTAGTTTGAAGTGCCATATTCAGTTGTGAACCCGCACTAACACTTGTGTTGGTAACTTGATATATTCGCAACGGTGTCATAAATGCGATTTTTCAGATACACATTAAAAAAAAGGTTAAATAAAAAAGCCTAATTTCTCCTTTTTCTAAAACCAATTTAAAATGAAAAAATCCTCTTTTTAAAAATCAAGTTAACCCATTCTTGTCCCCTAATTGTCTTTAGCGTTTCTTTTCTACTATAGTTTTCTGAAGGATCGCTTCTCATAAGAAGTTGTCTCTTTGGATTTAAGAACATGCTTCTCTTGATATTGCAACGGTCAACAACGGGTGAGACTCATCATCGTCATCCTGGTGTCAGATAGTCTCTATCAAGGAGACGATTCACTTTGTTGAATATGAATAGGGCATATGGGGCACATCATATGTGCTTTCCAACCATTTAGTTTGATTATATATAATGTGGCACACCAGTAACCTCTTGAATCAGGTCAACATTTCACAATTTCTCTTTTTTAAATCAAGTTAACCCATTCTTGTCCCCTAATTGTCTTTAGCGTTTCTTTTCTACTATAGTTTTCTCAAATTTTTTCCTGCCCTTCGATTTTTTTTTAATCTTTCCAAAGATTTCTTGGATTCTAACTTGGTGACCATGTTATGATCATCTATAGTTCACTACAATGTGGGAAAAACAACTGCAATGTTACCACCTCGCCCACCTAGTCCTACCTAACCCCACCTAGTGCTCAAGGGGTTGACACTTGGGCCCTGCCTAAGCCCCACCTAGTGTTCAAGGGGGGTTGACACTTGGGCCCTGCCTAACTTTAACAACCTTGTCACCATGTGCTAGAGAGTATAATCTTGCAAAGAAAGAGTTGACATTAGTTGCACAAAGGGGTAATAGTGCATGGGTCAATCTTCCTTCACCAAACAGGTCAAACCTCGAGAGATAAACATATATTTCCGGGATTAAAATTAATGACAGTTTACTTTTGACCTTTTAGACAAGGAGAGATTGACAAATCACTGTTCTGGCCTTCATTCTAATACCAACTCAAACAGAAAGGGGGAATATATAGGACTTGCCAAATCCCAAATATATGGGGACAAGGCAACGACAACAATGATGACGATGATTTCATGGGGATTCAATTTCTGATAATGGAGTGGATGAAACAAATGGAGAAAAGACTGAGCAAGCACCTTCAAGGAGGAGCTGAAGAAGGGGTTGCAATCTACCATTCTCAGCCATCTGCCGCACATTTTTCTCGCATTTCTCCAGATTCTCAAGTGTTTTGTCAGCTTTCTCAACAGTCAATATGTTCTCTGAATTACTGCTTGTCATCCCGACTAATATAAGAATCGCTCCATTAACTGCACCAATCTTTTCACACAAAGATTCAGATTTTGAAAGCTCATAAAGCAAAGACACAGCCTCCTCCCTCTCCTGTGAAAGCTCGTGAGACAAGAACTTAACAATGGTCCGTATGGTGGCCCCTTCAGTCATGGCTTCCTGCATAGTCAATAAAAAAAATCAGAACAGACACGAAGCGCATACAGCGGCGTAGCCAGGATTTTCTTCTGGTGCGTGCTAGCAATGGTAAACAGATGTTAATAGTTGTTTTACTATAAATTTTGGGGTTTGTATATAAAAGAAAGCTGTATAAGAAGCCTATTTTATGCATTCTCAAAGTTAAATGGGGCTACAGCCTCCACACTGCTATATGTGGCTCCGCCCCTGAGTACAAATGTCCTTGAAGACATGGAGATGTACAAAGAAGAACCTCGGAACAAACCTTATTGTCGATATCCTCTTCTGCCACTATACGAAGGGTTTCTAGTGCTTTGCATCTCACTCTCCTGCTACTGCTCTT
This sequence comes from Chloranthus sessilifolius, assembly GCA_021018995.1. Classification (NCBI taxonomy): domain Eukaryota; kingdom Viridiplantae; phylum Streptophyta; class Magnoliopsida; order Chloranthales; family Chloranthaceae; genus Chloranthus; species Chloranthus sessilifolius. The sequence continues at coordinate 178,002,168 of CM037585.1, read as the reverse complement.
CAACATGTCCACAATCATCGGAATTAACTCCGCATTACGAACAACATGCTTATATGATCTGCTCTTCTTGCAAATATGCTGGATATAATTTAAGGCCCCAAATGCATCACTTTCCGGACCGCCCAAAGATAGTGATTTACGAGCAATATCAAGCTGTGCAGCTTCATTTCTCATCGTCCATTCTTCAATTGTGTTTCGTAAAGCTATACTAGGGTTCAAATCAGTGCTTCTCAATTCTTTCGATGTCAATGGGCAAACAGGTGTTTTTCCGCTCTCCTGACATTCCTCAAACCACCTTTCAATTGCCTCGCGCTCAAAAGTCTGCCCATTTTCTAATGTAACGGGATCTCGCATTATTTGTTTTGTAAGGGGGCAGACAAACGCATCATAAATAGGCTCAATATGTGCTCTTTCAAGGTGATAGCTCTCATCAGATTGGCTACCATGGTCATAACTTCTCTCCCAGTCTTCTGCCATCTCTTCTGGAAAACCTACTGCAAAAAGGCAAGTGCATCATAACCATCAGGATTTCCAATTAAGGATTATAATCTGTTACTACAAAGAATGGCCAGTGACAATTGAGGATTATAATCTGTTATCACAAAGAATGGCCAGTGACAAATGGCCATTAATTTTTATTTTTATTTACCTATAAAAAAAATTGAATGGCCAGGTAATGCATGCACTTGCACCTTCACTGGTTACTGTTATTCACTAGCTCAAATACCCAAACAAGAAAGTGCTGACATATTTCGCGGTGAGTCTATACCCAAGGGATAATTCAAACGTTCTCAATCTTACATGACTATTGTGATTGGAGGTTGAATGGGGTATTTGGCACAAACACAACTTAGGCACATTTGACAGTTAGTGGCCATGAATGGCAAGGTTCATCACGAAATTTCAGCCCTTTCATCTTGTCACAAAGGACCAAATACCCCATCAACCAAGACACTTTCACTGCTAGGTTCTGTTTTAACCACAGTTCACTAGTGTTTGCCATGAAACTGTAGTTTTTTTTTTTTTAAATCTTAGCTGATTAATGTTAGATCAGAAAAACAAATTTTAACCCACACAAATTTTATGTCTGGAAGTAATCAAACTAACAAGAAATTGACAACAAACCCTTCATACCACATATATTCATCAATAAAAAATTTCTAATGATCAAAGATGCAAAGCACAACAATGAATACAATAACAAAATCATCGTATGGAAAAGAGTCTCCAATCCTACAGCATCTGCCATGTCCTTCAGAGTTAGAGAATCCACAATTTGATTCACTTCTTTTATAACATGTCTAAATGGCATTTCCTTTGCTTCCAATAAGTCAAACGCTTCATTTACAAACTATAGGAAATGCCAAGTGCGTAAGTGTTTCAGTATTATCCCGCAAAAAAAATGTCCAAACCAAATATACGAAGATTTTTCCGAGCAATGTTCGTCAGAGAACTGGAGGCCAGTGTTCTTGGAATCATACGATAAATGATTTCAATCATAATGGATCAAGACTGTATGTGACTCGATTGAATCATACTGATCAAATCCTGAATTGTCCAAGATTCAATAGGAATTCACAAATTTTCAAACCGCGACAGCAGGAACTCCCTTTTAAAGTATTTTTTTGGAACTTTTCTTTTTATTTATTTTAATGGATTTATATAACCGTTGAAGCTAAAGTGAGGATTGCACTGCAAGTTCTAGATATTTGGGTGTACTTTTCTGTAAGATTTGAGTTTTCCAAAGTCCTGAACCAAGGAAGAAAAAAAATCTTCTATTTTTCAGCTGTTGGTCGAAATATGATTCTGTCTCCACTGGCGCAAGTCTACTTTAAACGAAAAGCAAATCATCATCTTTTTGCAGGATTTGTGTTTGACTCAATATTCAAATCTTGTAAGTCTCCTGAAAAATCTCCAAAACTTAAAGAGTTCTAAGTTTTTCTCTTGTAGCTTGTTTCTTTAGAGAAAAATGGTAAAGGAAACGCATATCGCATAAGAGCATTGCAGTATGTTGCATGAAACAACAAAATATACCTTTGATGCCAATATCCTAGGGAGTCATAATGGTACATATTCTGAAGGAAGAAGTGCATTGCGTACACATGAACGGAGTGATATGCTTATTAAACTTGAGCAGGTATTAGGTATTTATGTGGACATCCCTCTACACTACCTGTGGTGCATGGGCCATCAATATTGTACAAATGGGGTAGAGATAGCCCACCAAAATGGGGTAGAGATAGCCATGGATCAAAATATCGTCCGATACCGATACGTATCGGACGATACGTATCGGTATCGGAGGTGGGCGATACGGTACATTAAATGTACCGTATCGCCCATTTATAAGGCTAATACCGGACGATACATTCAATGTATCGTCCGGTATTATACTGTTCCGGTACGTATCGCCCGATACGTACCGGTTTTCGGCCCGGACGATACGTACCGGAAAACCGGCATTTTGATCCTTGGAGATAGCCCACCAAAATCTCCTGCACCTTTTTTTTACAGCAAAAGAAATACATAGTAAGAAAAAACTTACAACGAAAGGGCCAAGTGAGGCACTTGGCTGCGCCACAACCTACAGCACCAAAAAAAAATTACAACAGGAAAACAGCAAACAAAACCTTAAACATGTCTTCCCTGAATGCAACAGACCCAACGAAGGAGGAGATAGTTTGAGAACCAATCCTTGAAACTCTTCGATAATGCCACCCAATCCAGAAGAGTGGAATTCCCGATCATGGATCAAAATATCGTCCGATACCGATACGTATCGGACGATACGTATCGGTATCGGAGGTGGGCGATACGGTACATTAAATGTACCGTATCGCCCATTTATAAGGCTAATACCGGACGATACATTCAATGTATCGTCCGGTATTATACTGTTCCGGTACGTATCGCCCGATACGTACCGGTTTTCGGCCCGGACGATACGTACCGGAAAACCGGCATTTTGATCCTTGTTCCCGATGGCTATGATCTCAATGCCGGATCTGCTTCTACTTTCAAAAACTCTGATATTCCTTTCAATCCATAAAGTCCAGAAAATGGCAATGACCAGCGTTCTCCATAATAGGTCACCTCGGGGCCCAATAAGTTGCCTTCTTTCGCCCATCAGGTCTTTGCATTTAAGAGGTGAACACCCATAGTCACCCCCTAATTTTCGAAAGTGATTCCAAATCGTGCCAGCCAAAAGACTGAAATATAATGTGCTCCACCGATTCACTGTCTGGAAGGCACATAGCAAATCGGTTAGGGATGGTGATTGCTCTCCGATTGAGATTCTCAATAAGGGATAATTTTCCCCAGGCTACACACCAGCTATACACTGCGATTCCATCGGAATTGGAAGCTGCGACATACCTGTCTAATCTTGAGCAGAAAGCGGTCTTCTGTTTATCATACTATAGAAGGTTTTGACAGCAAACTTTCCTTATTTTATCCCTGTTGCTCCATGCATCCACCTAAACATATGCACCTTAGCCACATGAACGCTATTTTCTTGTGACTTCTTCTTAGACCAACCCTCTGCGCCATGCAGTAATGCGAGTCCTACCGTTGTTTTGTAAAAACATCCTTTCAATTGAATTGGCACTTGCTAATTGCACAACACATAGCTTTGTCTCCACCCACCTTGCACTGATCCTTTTTGAGATATCCTCCTCAAACCTGCCATCAGGTTATACGGTAGAGCCCACATACCGAAATCTATGACATTGGGGCATTAAATGGTTTTAAAATTTGACCAAATTATCATCCAAGCTCTTATGTCATCCAAGCTCTTATGTTCGCTAAAGTTGAAAACCATATTTTTCGTCTTTGTTCTTCTAGTCTTCAAACCCTCTTAATTCTATGACCTTTCCCAAAGTTCCACTGTATGATTTATTTGTTCCTTGTTTCTCCATTAGCACCAGATCATCTAAAATCCACCATCTTAATTCCATGAACATGTACATAAAGCTGGGGGTATCTACAACAGACATTGGACAACAATTTATCAATGACTCTGAAGTCATATTCGATATGATGACGAGTCAAAACCAAACACACCAATGGACATATTTCTAGAAGTACTTGATCTCAATCAACATGATCAACATCATTGCCATTGTTTCCCAACTATTGGGGGTTCGGTTTACAAGTCTTATTTCTCCACTCATAAATTTTTAGGGCTAGTCTCTCTGCCACTCAACAATCCTTCATGTTATTTCTCACTACTACCCTCCAAGTCTTTATCAGTCTTCCCCTTCTATTTCTCTATGCTTTTGTCATTGCATGCTTCATACAGAATATGTTGAGCTCCTGTTTGGATAGGTCCCTTGATCTCTCAAAAAATAAGGGATTAACAAGATAACCATTCGTCTATTTTTGGTGTTTGTTTACCCATAATAACTTCAAAAAGTAAGTTAAAAGAAAGGTAATTAAGGTTTTTTTTTTTTTAAAGTAACGTCCATAAAAAAAAACTATAGTTGCTTTTAACTTTTCAAATCATTACATCACTCTCCCCAAGTCTCTGCTCCCCACATCTCTCTCTCTATTCTCTTTCAAGCTAGCTTTCCAACATCTTAATATTGGCGACGTCCAATATGCATCACCAAAACTACACACTCATTAAAAAAATGATCGCTGGCCGCTGGAAATGGTATGGCCAGCAATGTTTATTTTTTATGTTAACAGAGAGGTTGCTTCTCTCTTAGACATTAACATCAACTGCATGATGAAATGTTGTAATGTAGGTAAATGTGATTCATGAGAAAACAAGATTTTTGGCAAGATTTAAACACTTGAACCTACTTCTAATCATAAACCTGTTCTCAACTTAGAATCAACTCCTATTCAGATCTTTTCAACACCCAATCTTGATCATGTTTAATTGGCTAACTTCTGAACCTAATTCCGACCATATGCCAGGTCTCAACTTGGATTCGTTTCCTATACAGGGATCTTGAGCTCCCAACCCTGATTATGTTAATTGGCAAACTCCAAGATACCAGATTCATCTTCAATGTACAAACCTCAGGTTTTTTGTCATGTTCTTCATTCAGCCCAAGATACTAGATTCATTGTTCAACAGAGATCGAGTCCCCTATACAATTACAATTCATCTTGGATAGCTGCTTGACTAATCCTTTTCGTTGTAAAGAAATCTGAATTTATTTTTCTTCGCTCTTTTCTTTATATTATTGATAAAGATAAGTAATCAATTGATGAGAAGAAAAAGACACAATTAGAGGCATAGTAAGGTGCTCGTGCCCTGAGCAAAAAAATAAAACAAAAAAGAAGCAAAGTTAATCTTAGCCCATCAGATACCTGGATATCCCTTCTTTAGTTAGCAGGTCTGCCTCCCTCTTCACCACCTTACTGATCTTGAAAACATCGTAATTTTTATTAAATAGACAGTCCCTCTTTTGATCCATAGTTCCCATGAGTATCCATGGTTCACCTCTGAATACTGCATAGCTCCCCTAAATTAGGTGTTGCACGAGCAAAGTCAGAAAGAAATCAAACCACAAAACTAGCGAGATTATATGCCTAGCCCGGGTGAAGGTCCATTGTTTTTAGTATTTAAGGAGATTAATTAATATATGGCCCCAATCATAAGTTCCAAAATTTATCTACCATATTGAACCAAGCAGCAATCTTAGCATTAACAACTTAGAAACCATTTTTAGCTAGCCAAACAAACAGTTCAGTATTAAGTTCGAAATATAAGGCATTCTATTTGAAAGTAGCACACACTAGCATGCCTAAGTAATGGAATGACTTTAAGAAAAGATATGCATCCAAACAGGCCCTTAAGGTCTCCGATGGGTATCCCCAAACCATCTCAAATGCCATCCCCTGATTTTTTCCTTTTATTTGAGCTAACCCTAAACTTCATCTAAGGTATTCATTTTAATCCTACATGCCATTTTTTACTACTTCTCCCCATAGTCTTTATTAGTCTTCCCCTTCTACTTATCTGTGCTTTTATCGTTGCATTCCTTCATAAATAGTATGTTTAAGGTCTCTGATGGACATGCCCACACCATCTAAAATGTCATTCCCTATTTTTTTCGTTTATTTGAGCTAACCTTAAACTTCAGCTAATTCAACTATTTTTACTCCATGCATCAACTCTAGCATATGCATCCTAGCTCCATCAATTGTCTTCTTATTGCTGCTTCATAGTCCAACATTCTGCACCATACAGTAATATAGGCATGCTTGTCAAATCTGAACGATTATACAATTTGAATCATACGATTCAAATTGAATCGTACCTACTTTGAGTTGAATCAAAGAATCAAACGTAATATGCCTGAAATCGGTCAAATTGTGTCTGAATCGTAAAAATAGTTTGAATCATAATATTCAAATCGAATCGTAAAATTTGAGTGAATCGTGTGACACCTTGCGCAGTGTCGCACAATGTCACCTAAAATCATTTTTTGGTTTTGTTTTCTACTAAAGAAGTCCCTAAACCTTATGAACCCTATTCCATCTTACTTGATGTTTATCACACATCTTTTTAGATTGTAAAATACTTCTTTAAAGGTTTTTGGGGGTTTTAGCATCTCCACAATCGTTGAACAGAATGAGATCCCATTTTTTTCTTTATTTTACATTCAATGAGAGCAAAGGATACTTTTTTTCTAAGGATTGATGTCTCTAATAAAAGCTGCCATCTACAAGTGAGTTTTAGGATTTTCTAAAGTGAGCTTTTATTTCATCTTATGTATTTTAAATCATAGGAAAGATTGTTCTTTATGGATTTTTTTTTTTTTTTTGCTTTTTGACACATTCATAGTCATACTCAGGGAAGGAGCCAGAGGGGGAAGGGGGCATAGGGGCCACGGCACAAAAAATTATCTTAAAAGTTAAAGATCGGGCCCAGCATATGGCCCCTAGCTATGGCAGATCGGGCCTAATGGGCCCTTAGTCACTCACTGAGTTACCCAAAGTCCCAAAGTAAAATAATAAAAAAAGAACAAATCTCGAACGACAAAATAAATAAATAAATAAATCTCGAACGGAATAGGGTTCCAGAAAGGCCTCTCTCTCTCTCTCTCTCTCTCTCTCTCTCTCTCTCTCTCCACCGTGCTTCTTGAGGTTCAGCCTTCAGGCCTGGCGCCCCACCCTACCTCCAGGCCTGACCGACTACCAGGCTCCAGATCAAGTATGCTTGTTTTTAAATCGGATATACATGATGAATTATGTTTGGAGTTTCATAGTTGGGTCGATTGGTTTGTTAATGATTGGAGTTACAAGCATACAGTCATTGATTCAAGATTAGAGTTACATGATTGGTATGTTGATGATTGGAGTTATTGTTTTTGGAGTTACATAGTTATTTGTTTGAATCTCCAAATTCAACAAGGCAAATTGTACAAAATAGTCAAGTTAAATCATTTTCCCCCCAAATCATATGATGATTTAATGAAAGTCAGATTTTGATTTGTTTTTTATGCCTTTATATTTAGCCATATTGATGTTACCGATTCAGGAACATGGGCATAGCTTTTTTATGGTTTTATATTCGATTTTATTCATCTATTGTTAGGTGATTGAGTTGAATTCTAAATATATTAAGAAACAATTGTTTTATAGTTTTTTTTTGTTTATACTTTGTTAATACTGAACGAATGCTACTTTTATTTTGTATAATCTTAATATATTTCTCATTCATACTTTGGCCCCTCTATCTTGATGCATTTCTTGTTCATACTTTGGCGCCTTACATAAAAGTTTCTGGTTCCGTCCCTGGTGATACTCATACGATCATAGTGTCATACACCTGTAGTTGTAGATACACACCTTACATGCACAGATATCCAACACTCATACAAAATTATAGGAGAACTTACATGCATGAACAACGATAGATTAAATGATGAAACGAATAAACTTTTTGGCATTTTAAGATTCAAGTGCATTGAAAATGGTCAAATGTGTTGAAAATGGTTGAAATTTTTATATGTATTGCAATTTTCGAATTTTCTGATTTTTTAAATAATCTTTATTTTTGTTACTTGTTTTATCAAAAACCTGATTGAATCTTACGATTTATGATTCAATTCACTTTCTAATGAAAACGATTTATGATTTGATTCATGAGTTGAGAACCTTGGACTTCTACCATCCATCTCTCCTTCCTCTAACATAGATTTACCTATTGCTCTTTGCAAGGGCGTTCGTTTGTGTACTACCCCCTTATCCCATTGACAAATATGTTTGTTATCATGTTGCTTCTTCCTCTTACAGAGCTTTTCTTTCTACTATTGATACTATTACTATACCATGTATTGTTCAAAGTGTTGTTTCTCATCCTCATAGAAAGCAACTATGATAAAGGAGATGAATAACCTTGGGAATAATCATACTTGAGACATGGTTCCACCTAGCTTCCTGCTCCAAGGGAAGACAGGGAGAGTTTGTAGACTTCGAAAGTCTATTTATGGGTTGAAGTAGTCACCTAGAGCATGGTTTCATCGCTCTAGTGCGTGGTTATTGATTTGGGATTTTAGAGATGTCACTCTAATCACACTCTTCATTCGCTCAGATCCCGACGGTCGTACGATTCTCCTAGTTTATGTGGATGATATTATTTTCACTAGAGATGACTCTTCCTTTATCTCCCATGTGAAAAGTGAGCTCAAGTGTATCTTTGAAGTAAAACATTTGTACAGTTTGAAATGCTTTTTGGGCTTGGAAGTTGCTCGTTCTAGAAGGAATCTCTCTCTCAGCAAAAGTATACTATTGATCTCCTCAATGATACAGAAATGCCCTGCAAGCCAGCTATATGTCCAATGGACCAGTGCTTATCCCTTCATGGGATGAAGGTGATCTACTTCCTGATCCCTATGGAGATCAACATTTGGTGATCGCTTGATTTATACCACCCTTCCCAGACCGGATATTACTTTTTTCATTAGCTTTGTCAACCAGTTTATGCATGCACCTCGCACTCTTCAACTTGTTATTGTCCATCATATTCTTCGGTACCTCAAAGCTAGCCCAAGTTGTGGACTGGTGTATTTATCATATGGTTACTTGAGTACTTCTGGTTACACTGATGCCAAATGGGCTCCTTGTAGTTTTCTACGACAAAACCAATCACCCCTCTAATGGCATAAACTATTGGATTACAATAGAAATCCTCTCCCCAATAATGCTTCTTAATAGGTTACCAAGGCTACGATTGACAACTTTGTTTTTTTGTCAGTTTTGTGGATGGTAGGCACTAAAAAAACAGATCTTAGTTCCTATCATCGCTCACAAACTCCTCCAAAAGTGGTTTTCAAACTTCACATCTTGATCCGAATTGAGCATCTTAGGAATATGTATGCATGGAATCTTCTTGAAAAAGAGGTTGTCAATCTAGGAAACATCTAATGTCTTCCTACCCCGAATCATCATCATAATAGCATTGTCCCACCCTGAATAAAGTGAGTATTTTTTTAGAACTGATCATCAATGATTAAAACAGAATTCGTACTTCCTTGTGTTCATGGAAGTCCTAGGAAAAAATCCATACTAACATCGATCCATGTGTTTTGTGCATGCCCCTAAGCTACTTGACATTTGCGGCATCGTAGTTCCACAAATCAAAGCCCATCTCCTCATCTTAGCCTAAAAGTACTCTTCCACCGATGACAAGTTTTTTATGGGTAACGATAAGGTCTAATCTCACCCAAAATGCTCTCCAAGTCTCCTATGATGCAGCTCAGTAATGATCATCTCCCTTAAGGAAATCTCGGATATGCATAGCCTAGCTCCCTTCAAAAGGAAGCAAACATGCAAAATGAATCTGCACATGGGATCTCCCCTTTGCCAGTATTGTTCTAACACTGCTGAGATATGTATTATTCTTCTAGGGTTCTTTGCTAATGTCAAACCCCACAACCTCCAAATGTACTAAGCACGTTACCCTCCTACTTAGCTCATTTGCAACCTAGCTTTGGCCACCCATTTTGTGTCATATAAGAATGTATAATCTTGCAGGAATGAAGCCTCACCTAGCATGGCCATGGTTGAGCTTCTTTTGGACTGATAAGAACTTCAATGCCTCATAATCAGAGAATAAGCACGTTGTATCGAGTACTATAACAACTGCTTCAATGTTTGGACCAGTGTTACCTGGACACTTCTACTTTTGGGATTTTTGTCGTGCCGACACTTGGTGGCACTTGGACATTGCTCAACATGACACAGCACTTCAAGACATGTACGAAAGAATACCACTTGATACCATCAAAGTGTGCCCCATTTCGACACGGTAAAATGAGTTGCCATTTTAGTTTTTTTTTAAAAACGTAGAGTTTAGTAAATTATGAATGAAAAAGCTTAGGTCTTTGCAAACCATTTGTATGATATGGAATATTTTAAGTTAGATTTCATGAGTCGGGACCTACATTATGCATCCTTTTCATTTTTTCATAAAGTACATTTTTCAATTCGCTCTTTCCAATTTCCCTTCAGTTTTATTTTACTATAGGTATATAAACTCTTAAATCTTTAATTTTTTATGGTTGTGCCGCCATATTAGAATTATCAGAATTTGTCATGTCGAACACCTATGACACCTTGACACATGGTGTGACATTGTCTTGGTAACACTGGATTGGAATACCTCACAAAATTCTGTCATTAGTACCACCTAAAATTTCACTAAAATAGGCAATAAGACGACCTTCTTGGCTTAGGACAAACCTACTTCCACCCTAGAAGTCACATCCCATGTACTACTTCTTAACGTATGCCATCGGGTGCTTGCACTATTATAGGCCGTTCGCACTCATAATAACCTCATGGGCTATTGGCAATCAAAACTTTTCCAGCAGCTGCGTTTGACTAATTCAGTCCATGTGAGAACCTCATTTTATTATTTTCAGATTGTCCCAATCAACTGGAGGACTTTAATTTGACTTCTTAATGTACCATATCCGTGCATCACTTTATAGGCCGTTCGCACTAATATTAACCTAATGGGCTATTGGCAATCAAAACTTTTCCAGCGGCTGTGTTTGCCTAACTCAGTCCATGGGAGGACCTTATTGAAGTATTTTCATATCGTCTCAATCAACTGGAGGACCTTAATTTGACTTCTTAACATACCCTATCCGTGCCATCGGGTGATCATTCTTACTAATATTAACCTAATGGGCTATTGCCTATTGGCAATCAAAACTTTCCAACGGTTGCGGTTGCCTAACTCAGTCCATGGGAGGACCTCATTTAAGTATTTTCAGATCGTCCCAATCTAAGAACTAACTCTTTCTCCCAAAGCTACTTCGAGTAGTTCTTTTCCACCAATTGGGGATGCTAGCTTCGCAATAAAACCAAAGGACCTCATTTAAGTATTTTCATGTCGTCCCAATCAACTGAAGAACTTGAATTTGTCTTCTTAACATACCATATTTGTTCCATTGAGTGCCCGTATTTTTTTAAGTCATCCGCACTCATATTAACCTCATAGGCTATTGGCAATAAAAAATTTTCCAGCGGCTGTGTTTGCCTAACTCAGTCCATGGGAGGACCTCATTTAAGTATTTTCAGATCATCCCAATCAATTGGCGGACTTTAATTGAACTTCTTAACGTACCATATCTGTGTCATCGGGTGCTCGCACTTTTTATAGGCCGTTCATATTAACCTAATGGGCTATTGGCAATAAAAATTGATGGGGACATCCAACAAAACAAGGCAGATGAATGCATAAAGAGGAAACCACAAGAGAAGGCAGAAAATAAGACACAATAGCAATGTTGCCCCACAACGCGCTGTGATTAGTGCAACAGCATGCTGTCCCACAACACGTTGTGAACAGTCCCACAGCGCATCGTGGACGACTCCGCCTAGTGACGGACTTGCGGGAATTTCTATTTTTGTTACGAAAATTATCATTTTTAGTCTTTTATTATTTTAGGACTATTTTATTGCGAGTTTTATGTTGTTTAGGGTTTTCTTAGCCTATATAAAGGCATTGTAAACACTTTATTAATTAGTTGATTGATTATTGAAAGAAAAGAGAGTTGCTTTTGTGTAAACCCTAGAGAGCTTGTGAAAAGTTTTAAACCGAGAGAGTGAATCCTTCAAACCTTGAGTAATCGTTTCTCGTGCAACTTGGTGCGAAGCCGACATACAGCCGTGGTGTGAAGCTTCGGAAAACCCTTCGTGTGAAACCTGGGAATATATCCCTTTATTTAGTCTTTTCTCTAGTTGTTGTCAAGTATTATCTTTCTTTATTTCCATTGATAAAAATATCAAAATCCCAAATTGCTCTCCTTTTACTGAATTATTTTAAGCCTTATTTCATTTAAACTCCCCGAGGAGTCGAGAGACGATACTGCGATTGTCGATTGATGCCCTAAACTAGAGCGAAACTCGAGTTCCCTCATCGGAGCTATTTTTCTAGATCAAGAAATTCTCATGCATGCGAACGCTAAAATGGATTAATCTAATTGTTTTATTAATTTCATTGAATTAATTTTATGTGTTGCATGATTTTGAATATTTCCGCTATTCAATGCGTTCTAAAGTTAATCCCAAATTCGCAAATTAGGGTTTAGCGTGTCGTTCCGCCTCAAAAACTTTTCCAGCGGTTGTGTTTGTCTAATTTCCAGCGGCTATGTTTGCATAACTCAGTCCAAGGGAGGACCTCATTTAAGTATTTTTGTATCATCCCAATCAACTGGAGGACTTTAATTTGACTTCTTAACGTACCATATCTGTACCATTGGGTGCTCGGACTTTTTTAGGCAGTTCGCACTCATATTAACCTATTGGGCTATTGGCAATCAAAACTTTTCCAGTGGTTATGTTTGCCTAACTCTGTCCATGGGAGGACCTCATTTAGGTATTTTAAGAACGCCCCAATCAACTAAAGGACTTTAATTTGACTTCTTAATGTACCCCATTCTTGCCATCGGGTTTTATAGGCCGTTTGCAGTAATATTAACCTAATAGGCTATTGGCAATGAAAATGTTTCCAACGGCTGGATTTGCTTAACTTGGTCCATGGGAGGACCTCATTTAAGTATTTTAAGATTGTCTCAATGAACTAGAGAACTTTAATTTGACTTCTTAACATAGCATATCCGCGTCATCGGGTGCTCGCACATTTATAGGTCATTCGCACTAATATTAACCTACTGGGCTATTGGCAATCAAAATTTTTCCAGCGACTGTTTGCCTAACTCAGTCCATGGGAGGACCTCAATTAAGTATTTTCAGATTGTCCCAATCAACGGAAGAACTTTAATTTATCTTATTAACGTACTATATCCGTGCGATTGGGTGCTCACACTTTTATAAGTCGTTCGCATACATATTAACCTAATGGGCTATTGGCAATCAAAACTTTTCCATAGGTTGTGTTTGCCTAATTCAGTCCATGGGAGGACCTCATGTAAGCATTTTCATATCGTCCCAATCAACTGGAGGACTTTAATTTGACTTCTTAACTTACCATATCCACGCCATCGGGTTCTCGCACATTTATTCGCACTCACATTAATCTAATGGGCTATTGGCAATCAAAACCTTTCCAGCGGCTATGCTTGCCTAACTCAGTCCATGGGAAGACCTCATTTAAGTATTTTCAAATTGTCCCAATCAACTGGAGGACTTTAATTTGACTTCTTAATGTACACTATATGTGTCATCAGGTGCTTGCACTTTTATAGGCCATTTGCACTCCTATTAGCCTAATGCGCTATTAGGAGTTCTTATCTTGGTGACTTCTTAACTTACCAAAGTAGATGGACCTCATTTAAAAGTGGTCTTCCTATCTTGGTGACAGTTCGTGGAACTGGCCACTCAATAATAGCTTTGATCTCATCTTCATCCACTTGGATACCTTCATATGACCCAATGTAGGCTAGGAAGACCACGTTGTTTGTAAGAAAAATACACATTTTGAGCTCCACGTAGAGCTGCTCTTCAGGCAAAGCATGCAATACTTGGTGACTTGGAGCAGATGCTCAACATGTTCATGTGAATTGGAATAAAACACAAAGATATCATCGAAACAAACCACCACGAGCTTCCCAATGAAAGAACATAGCAGTTTAGCCATCATTCTCGTGTACGTACTTGGCGCATTTGAGAGGCTAAATGGCATAACTGTCCACTCATACAATCCAACCTTTGTCTTAAATGATGTCTTCCACTCATCACCTAGCCAAATATGAATTTGGTGGTAACCACTCTTAAACCTACGCAAATAATTTTGGCATCATGTATCATGTCTAGCATACCATCAAATCGTGGAATAGGCACACGATACTTGATGTAGCATGTCTAGCGTATCATCAAGTCATGGAATATGCATGCGATTCTTAATGGTCATCTTGTTAATACTGGTACTAGCGACATGCGGCAACTATACAACTCATGGACTCATGCTTTCCTTAATCAAACCCTCGTTTAATAAATTAGTGACTTGCCAATATAGTTCTTCATGCTCCTTAGGAGTTAGAACTCATTCAGCAATGTGCAAATTTGGCAAACTTGAAGATGGAATCAAATCAATGTGGTGTTTAATTTGTCACAACGTGGCAAACCATCCGGCAATATATTGGGAGTAATATCTTCATACTTGGCTCCATAGTATAATTAAGCCATACATGCTAAAACCAGATTCAATTCCTTCATGTCCATCATAGATTTTTGAGTATTTTGAAGACTTTCACCCTCCTCTTTGCGAGGAATTCTCTTCAAACGTAATAGCATCACCTTCATACCATCCTTAATGAAGAGGAATTCTTCCCTCCGTGCATCGTGTCACAGTCATATTTCCACGGTTGCCTGAGCAACATGTGACGTGTCCATAGGCGGACAGGCGAACCGCATCACACCACACTTCATCTAACTATTTTTACCAATAGAAAAATTAATCAAACAACAAAATAGTGACGGGAACCTTAACTCCTTTTACGAATCATTGAATCTTGTAGGGGCATATGTGCTTCTCCTCTTTCAACGTTAGCTTGACCACCATCATGCATGAAACTATATTTTCATTTCTCACTAGCCCACTATCACTAATAACAGTGAACAATTGGTCACCGGAAGTGCACTTAGTGCGAAAAATATCTGACCATACCCATCGGTTCACATCTATGACTTTTTGGTGAAGTAAGAATGGCTCTACGAATTAATAGACTTTCTACACCATCATCGGCCTCAACTTCTTCACCATCCGCCAAGTCATCTTCCATGTCGTTAAGTGTTCTTCTACTCCTTCCTCATCAGGGGGCTCCTCTTCCTTGACTAAATTAATCCATGCTTCATCTTCTCCCCCCAATGAAATTCATAAGAACGGTGTATTGGCTCACAAGGTCTAAAATAATTAAATTCTCTTTGTGTTATCCTAGAATATTTTGTACGGGTAGCAACTAGGTCAAGTTCTCTTCCTAGTTGAGGGTTTAGTTGGTGGATCCGTGGACCTCATTTGGACCACATTAGAACTCGTCTACAACTAGATGTGCCCATAGTCGTCATAGAAGCTCTAGGATGTGAAGAATGAAGATGAACCCCTATTTCTGAAATTTAGGTTATTAATTTCTTCCACCTTAAGGGCTCATCAATAGATATCATTTACCCTCCACATATCATGCATTCTTATCATGTTGTCACGACTATTGATAAACATAACAGGAAAAGTTTAGGTAGCAATTTTCTTCATCTTTTCCCATGTATTGTTGTTTTTTTTCATTCCCTCAATCCCTTGATGTAAGTGCTATAACATCCCCCCACTAAGCAAGGGGGGGCAGTTTGAAAATTTCATGGCTACAATCTTAAATTTGTTGCTTGTTGTAGCCTTGAATCTCTTTTAGACTAAAAAAAAAATACTTGATCTTTGCTAAACATGGAACAAAGTCATTTACAATTAATTACCCATGGAATCCAAAAATCTCTACCTTATCCAATAGGCTCAATCATGTTTTATGATTCAGAAATTACAATCCCATCCTCATAGTGCATTGGAATCCATCGTTGATGAAGGGGAGTGATCATGGATCAAAATATCGTCCGATACCGATACGTATCGGACGATACGTATCGGTTTTGGACCTCACCGATACGATACAATGGGTTTTTATCGCCCCCCTGAAAAAACAGTCAAATTATCGTTCAATGTATCGTTCGTATCGTCCGTATCGTTCAATGTATCGTTCGTATCGGACGATAATTTGAAATTATCGTCCGATAATTTCAAATTATCGGTTTTAATGTTTTTTTTGTTTTTTTTTTTTTTTTTTTCGAGAAAAAATCGGAGAGTATCGTCCGAAACCGATACGTATCGTCCGATACGTATCGGTTTTGGGGCTGGACGATACGTATCGAAAAAATGAGATTTTGATCCTTGGGAGTGATGATAATGATATGTCGTCCATCATCCATCTCATCCCTATCTAGTTCATCTCCTTCTCTACTTCTACTTCAAGTGCATGTGTAAGTAGTTCTAGCCTCCCGTTAATCTCCTCCATCGCTTGCCCTAGCCGATCAATTTGGTGATTTGTTGAAAGAGTTCCCCAAGGCCGCAACAGGCTCTCCTCCATGATTTGGCTGGCTCTGATACCAATTAATGCAAACTGTAGCTTGCTCCGATGTTAAGCATGTACTAAACAATTTCTCCTAAGACTCACGTGACTTACACATAAAAGCCAACTAAAGAAGGAAAGTTGGAAGAAAAAAAAAAATTGGAGAGAAGTATCATTTTGGGGGCTTCTACCCCAACTCTAACTGCACTTAAGTTATCATATGACTGTTAACCATTAAGTCACATTAAACCGGTAAATAACTGATAGGTCACTCAAAATAGAGCATGTGCCAGATTTATTCATATTTAATGAGTATTTATGGCCCATTAGTATAGGCCCAGTCCAGCTTTTATGAATTCAGTCATATCAAGCCTGTTATAAATTTTCAAATTGTTCTGGACTGAGAGCACATGCTGTATTTCAGACGGCATCAAGATCTGACCAACCACTCCTTCCTTGCATATAAACCTTACACCCAATGAATTACTTTCAGTTTTCAAACACATGTAACACACCAGGCTTCAGGTTCATTTTCTAAATGAATATATATATATATATATATATATATATATATATATATATATATATATATATGTGTGTGTGTGTGTGTGTGTGTGTGTGTGTGTGTGTGTGTTAGCGTGTACCAAAATGAAACAAAAACAACACAAAGGTTAATGACTCACCAACACATGAAGAGTTACTAGAAATACCTCTTCTTGATAATTAAGTCTTCTATCTGATTGGCACCTCCCAAAAAATGCGAAAAGAGAGCACTGATAAAATCTAAAATCTTTCCCAATATGCTCGTAACTGCACAATAATAGAGAACCTTTTTTTATTCTCGTCTAGTGGTATTGGAAGAATCATGTTCCGTAATTATAGGTCCAAACAAGATGAAATAACAATCGGAATCCCTCTAGAAGATACCTAGCGTCCGCTCTAATGGAGTCCTTGACACAAGGGACTATCCGGAAACATTATTTGATTAACTTGGCCACTTGAGGTTTATAACCATTATCCATTGCTCTGATCAATTGTCGATTAACTTGGCCATCTAACTGTGCTCAAATCAATCTCAACCAACCAAGCCCCTCTTCTTTTGGCAGACAATTACTCTAAATTCTCAGCAAATTACATATTAAACATCTCCAGCACAAAATCTCAATCCCTGCATTGTGGATTCTTTGATTTATGATCATACAGGATTCACGACTGCAAGAACGCAGTAAGTTCACAAAGTTTCTACATGCTCTAAATATATTTTCATTCACCTTCCACAATTAGCCAAACGAAACACATAAAGTTAGGATAAATTACAGAACACAATTAGAACCTGTGTTACTTAATTCGCCAATTTACCTAGCGATCACGAATTGGGTACACCAAATCAGTTTGCAGTTCCATTCAGTCCGATTGGATGTGACAAACGAATTGAAGGGTTAATGCTAACTATTTCGTTTGAAAACAAAATTTTGAAAGCAAAAATAGCGATTTGAGACCTTTGATTTTTTAAGTTTTATAGCTAACCAAGCCGTCATTTGGGATTAAAATATTATGTAATTAGTAAATACTTTTAAAACTCATCCTATACCTAGCGAATTGGGTTTGCTTGATAGTGGCGGATTGCTAATTGTGAATTGTGAACCCGAATTTCAACTAAGCGAACCAACAAACTAAGTAACTTTGATTAAACGTCCTGCAAGGAGCATTAACAATGTGGACGCTAGCTGAAACACTTGCACTCAAATCATTTTTTAAGCATTATTTTTTTCAAAAGCAGATCAACATGCAAATATACTCAATTCGAAAAGCAATAAATAGGTGATATCATCAAAGATCAATTCAACGTAAAGATTAGGATTTTATCAAACCGCCGCCAGAATTAGTGACAGCACTAAACAGTATCCACGCGCAAATTAAACATTGCAACATCAACATTATCAGGAATTGTTTAGAAACCCTAATCAGAGATTTGTACGAGACAAAATAAACAAAAAAAAACCTTATCAGGATCTCAGTAAGCGGTTATAAAAGCTAATTCTGATTCCATGGCCCGCAGAAGAAGAATCCGATGATGAAAAGATCCATCAGGGGCGGCGGAGACGGCAATGAAGGGTGAGGAATTTTGGGGCAGGCGGTCCACGAAAAATCGAAATTGGGTCCAAGAGAGAAGTGTAGAGAAGAGAGAGATATATAATAAACATGCGTTTTTTGTTGGATATAAGGAAGGAAATGGGGAAGAAACGGGGGAGATGTGGAAAATGTTGACTCCAAGGGCATGGTCGTCGTCGATAGAGAGAGAGAGAGAGAGAGAGAGGAGATGACTGAATCGTAAGAGAGAGAGGGATCGAGTGACGACACACTGACACAGTGGGGCCCTCGGATAGCTTTGTTCACTTCTTCTAGGATGGCTTGTGAAACGCAAACATTTGGCTCTGCCTAATCAGAATTTTTAGGTAGTACCAAAGATCGGATTCGGCACTCATTAAGTGGGGTGTTTGCTTTTTTTTTTTTTTTTGAAGCCGGATCAGATTTCCGACCTTGAAGTGGAAATAATTTCAACCTTCTATGGTACTAATGTTAGAAAATTGAATAATAATTGACATTTTAAATCAAATATTTGTCCTTACCACTTTAATTAAGTGATCACTAATAAATTATCAGGAAATTGGTTTCAAAATACAACGAATCAGCTGCGTATTCTTGTAATGGATTTGCCGAATCTAATCACGCTTTTAGAACATCAAATATTACAAGACTCTGAAACAACCTTTAAAGACAGAATAAAAAGATAAAAAATTGCCGTGAGGAAAATTATGGTCTTGGGTTACTTTTATAGAAATCAAGAGGTGTAAACGCATCAATTCGCGAAAAGGCACATTCGTTTAAAATAACCGAATAGATACAATGATCACAAACGAATGGTTAAAAAAGGTTAAACGGTAATAAATCAAACGGTTTAAATATTTAAACTTTGGTCAAAGTCAATAAATGAAAACGGACAAAATACGATTATATTTTTACCCAAAAATTAATTATTAAATGCATTGCATTGCCACACCACGTACAAGCGCTCGTGCCCATTATGACCCGAATCAACCCGGCTTGGCGCGCATATGTGTAACCGACGAGATGTATGACAGTGGAAATCATAAAATTTGGTGCCTCTGAGTGAAGGCTACGAGGCTTCATCATATAAGCCAAACCCAAAAAATGGCTTACACGATATGGAACAATCTTCAAAAATGGCTTACACGAAAAAGCTTTGAAATATCCAGATAAAATTTGGGTCAATTATAAAATATTATATATTTCGCATGCATTAATAAATTGCAATCATAAAAAACAATATGAAGGATGGTTAAAGCATTTATCATAATGATATAAATTTGAAATTTTTTTTTTTTATTAAATTAAAGAATTGATGAACCAAGCAAATATTTTGAAAGAAATTCATCAGATCACCTATTTAGAAAAAATTTCCAAAATTCTGACATAAATCACCTATCGAGCAATAGCTAAAATGTTGTAAATCCGGCTATTAGGAGATCATCATCATAAAAAAAAAAAAAAATTAAAGATAATTTTTTTTAAATTTATCTTTTTAAAAAAATTATCTTTTTTTTAAAAGATAAATTTTGGGCCAGGCTCAGCCCGATAGCTAATTGGGCCGAGTCTAACCCGGTTTTGAAATGTAGTGGCACGAACCTAGCCCGATTAGCTATCCAGGCCGAGTTCGGGCCAGATTTCTAATAATTTTTAAAGATTTTTTCTTTTTTAAATACCTAAGTTTTTCGGGCCTGACCGAGCCTTACACTTTGCAGCCATAACCCAGCCCGATTTCTTATTCGGGCTTAGCCCGGGCCAGCCCGTTTATTAAATGCATAAAAAATTGGGCCCTGGCTCGGGACCAATTCAACATCAAGCTCTGTAACTTCCCAATAAATCTTCGCTAATCTTCCTATTCTCCTACTTCTTCGTAGTAATGTTCAGCTGAACTCAAAATGTTAATATGTATGCAATTGAAGATTCAGTCTCCGTAACTAGGGATTTTCTCTGTTAAAATCATTGACTGCTTGAATTAGATAATGAAGATCATTTTTCGTTCCAATCTTCCACACAATAGATCTTAAAATCATGGGCATAGAATGAAAATTTTAATTTTATAGAAAATAGGAGTTATCCCTAAAATTAAAAACTAAAAAATTTTGAGGGACTTTGATGGTTAAATTCACAAATTTCAAGAATTCAAATATATGTAGAAAAAGTCATTGGGAAGACAAATAAATACACCTGCGTCGTACTAAAGATTCAAGTTATATATTAGAATGTTACTATTAGTAAGGTATCAAAAATCAGCTGATATGATATGTATTGGTTTTTCGGCAAATCGATATACATCGGTATCCCAACTTGGGTATTTGATACCATATCGGCCGATACGTATCGGATATCGACCAATACACCTCAATTTCGGCTTAGGCATGACTTTTTTTTTTTAATAATAAAAAAGGTTGATACGTGTCGGTATCGGCCGAGTCGTATCGGTCCTCAGAAAATTAATACTCAAGACCGATATCAATTTTGTTACCTTGATTATAAGTTAAATTCAAGCAAGTTATATATTAAAATGTAACTAAATCCTACACAAAGCTCGTAGAGCCTAAATAGAAGTTGAATATTTTACTTCATATTGCAATATGTGATTATCTAATGACTATTTTCTATATTTAAGCTAATGAGACACAAATTGAGGTACAAAGCAAACTCTTTACAAACTTCCAATGCTTGAGACACTATAAGGGCAAGGAAATGGGAAAAACAAGAATACTAGTACATACTAGGTAGACGCATGGGTTAAAATTTCGTCCGATACCAATATATATCGGATAATATTTATCAGTATCAAACTTGGACGATGTGGTACATTTAATATATCGTATCACTATTTTGTACGTATATGTCCGGACGATACATTTAATGTATCGTCTAATATTTTACTATTTTGATCCATATTGAATACCTGAAATTTTGACCCTTGGATAGACTTCTTGTTTCATGCCAATTTCTTATGCAAAGATTTTTAGATCTTTTTCTTCAAATCACACAACTTATATGACGTTACCACATGTACAAGTCCCTCAAATATATCGTTAAAATGTGCGCGGACTAAGGATCAACTAAATGTGTGCAAGTAATGGCTCCCAATATTAAAGGGTATCTCTATTCATGCGCACACATTTATTGAAAAGCACCCACATTGGAAATCTCTTAAAACCAATTGATTGGGTTAGATCATATGATAGAAATTGTGTTTCACCCTAATATTTCACGCGAAGGATCTTAAGATCATATAGCACCTATCAGACAATCAATTTTTTATTCCACATGTCACAGATCCCCAAAATATGATTCTAAAATCATGTTTGAGCGTGATGTGTACCATATGATTCAAGGGCCATTTTTTGGGAGATCTGTGACACATGGAGTTATAAACTGACCTTCTAATAGGTGCGACATGATCTCAAGATCCTTTGTGCGGAAGATCTGGATGAAACACGATCTTTATCATATGATCCGACCCCATCAATGAGTTTTAAAGGAAGGAGGGGGGTGGCGGCTTTCAATAAATGCGTGGGGGCGAACAAGGTCCGGAGGTACCCATATTGAAATTGTACATTTTACTAAGGGAGCAACTACTTACACTCGCACACCAGACCTTACATAGTCCAAAATTAAATTATTTTATACGAGAAAAAATGTGGTTAAATCAATTTTTTTTAGAAATACATTAAAACACATATTTTGTGTAAAAATATATAAACACATTTTTTTGTTTAATAAATATATCATACATAACATGTTTTAAAAAAAAAACAAAAGTTTAAAGAAATATATATTTTAAGATTTAATATATTTTCAATTTTTTATATACTTTTTCTTGTATTTTCCTTTTTTTCACCAGTGATTTGTGTCTAATCCTTAGCTAGTTACCTCTACTCGTAGTCACAAAAAATCACGAATAATTTGTGAATTTAAGGTCCCCCGAACTAATCCCAAATTATTCACAAATTTTTCGAAACTTTGCATTATTACAAAAAATCGTTAATAATTCCTGATTTTTTTTTTTTAAATGTGACTTTCTAATATTTTTAATATTTCTTAATTTTTTTATAATTTATATCTTTCTATTTTTACTTTTAAATTTTTGTCACCGAATTTTCCTTCAAATATTTCCCCAAACTTCACCGACTTTCTGAATTATTTTGAATTTTAACCTCACATAATTATACCCCGATTTGGTTAATATCGCCAAGGATCAAAATTTTGGGTTTCGTTTCGATTTCAGAGGGGATCAAAATCGAAAATTTGAATCGAAATTTCGACCGAAAATTTGAATTTCAGTCAATAATATCAATCCTATATAAAAATTTGATCGAAATTTTGATCCTTAAATATTATTATACCGACTTTATTTGTACTCGCCAAGGATCAAAATTTCGTCCGAAATGATCGAAATTTCGGTCCAAATTGTCAGTTTTAGTCTCCACCAAAACTAAATTTTGGACCGAAATTTTAGTTTTTTTGTATGGGGATCAAAATTTTTTGACCGAAATTTTGATCGGTGGTACCCGGTGTGCGTTTCTCCTCCACTTACGTGAACTCCCGAAGTTCCTTGTACGTCAAGTCACGACAAACTGGAATCAGGGCTGGTTGTTCCACTTGAGTTGATATCCGGTGTTAGCACCCAATTAGTGGAATGTCAAAAGAGTGTTGTCACTGATTTAGGTGGTCATAGAAACTCTGCCTCACCTTAAGCTTGAGATTGACCCGAGCACTTCGTGCAGTGTTCAAGACAGGTACGTAGTTCCAACTCTCCACGATGTTTGACTTTTGTTCCTACCAGACTTTAACCGTACATATAATATAAATATATTCCAAATAATTATGGATTGGTGATTGTTCGTTGGATTTAATTGACTGTGAGGCAAGTACACCCAAAAAAAGGGAAAAATCTAACTCATTTTTTTCCCACACGTCCAATTCAATAACGAATTGTCTATCTCACAAAAAAAAACAAAAAATAAAAAAATAAAAAAATTATTGACTCTCTTGTGTGCGCGCGCACACACACACACACACATATATATATATATATAGAGAGAGAGAGAGAGAGAGAGAGAAAGACAGCCGAGGATATGCACATAAAAATATCTCTACACCAATTAACATACACACAATACGTAATGCCCTTTTTGTGAAATGATGAATAACCATTTTACTAATTAAGCTTACACTTTTAACCAAATGATGCATTGTCATTAGTAAAGGGGTAAAAGAGTTGGTATTAAGCTAATCTTGGGAAACACTAGGATACTTTTGACATAATCAGCGAGGAGTTAAAAGTTTATTTTCATTGAGTTCCTTTTTTATTCTTTAGGGGCTGATGGTTTGCTAAAAATATGTTGATATTTCGTATGACTTCTTTTTTATTCTTTATAGCCAAACTCGATGTATTCTGGATATGGGGGTGAAAAAAGAGTATCTTTAAATTCATCCACAATTTGAGTTCACTCATGCTGAAACATATTGACCACGTTGAATGAAATGGTGGAGATCGTTTATCATCTCAATCTTTCACATGATGGATCTGGAGATCATGGGCGCACTATCAAATGATCTATTTTTTTATTTAATGTGGTACAAATCCAAAAGAGTGACCTTAAAAATCAATTTCAAGCCTGCACATGATATTGGTGTTACTTTTTTGATGTGTGTCAAGTGAAATAAAACATTGATAGTATGGTACACCCATGATCCTAAGATCTATCGTCTGAAAATTGGGAAGATAAATGATCTCTATCTTTTGGTAAGCCTATGATCCCAAGATTTATCGTGTGAAAATTAGGAAGATAAATGATCTTTATCTTCTGATTCAACATAGTCGAGAAGATGTGTTTAGTGTAGGTCAACTCAAAGATTCCGTGAGTAAATTTAAAGGTACTCGTTAAAAAATTGAGAAGACATCTGATAGCGAAAGGTTCATGCTTATAGCATTTATGGAACTTTTCATGTGCTAACAGCTTACAACTTTTATCCGTGGATGGCAGCATGCCAGCATGACATCCAGAGATTCTTTCTTCTCAAACTGATATACTGAATCGGCTGATAAAGATAATTATTTCATCCTATTCTTTCATATAATAGAGATTTAAAAATTAAGGGCTTACCATCATCAGATATTTAAATGTTGATTCCATACAACATATATTTAAATAAATTTGATATCATATTTGATTAATCAACATCTTATCGTTTAATGGTAGGCACGTGATTTCAATATCTATGGTGTGGAAGATTGGGAGAAAAAATAACCATCAATTCAAAGCAATCAGCGATTTTCACATATGCAAATATTGGTTTCGATTAAAGAATCATCTCCGATTGTAAGTAAAGATATCAAGGATCAAAATTTCGGTCCAAATTATCGGTTTCGGTCCCCACCGAAACGAAATTGTAGACCGAAATTTCGGTCACTTTTGTATAAGGGTCAAAATTTCGGCCGAAATTTTGATCCTTGAAAGATACTCCACGTGTAAAATTTGAGTTGACGAATTTGTAGTTAAAAGCAAGGGTCAAAATATCAGATTTTTGATATGTATCATCTTGAAATTTAGATCGATATGTATCGCGTATCACCCGATACATTGAATGTATCGGCGATACATTGAATGTATCGTTTCAATATATGTATGTATTTTTCAAAAAATCTAAAAAATCAAATTATCATCCGTATCGGACGATACAGACAATATGTATCGTCCATATCATTTGATACGTTCGATACGTATCGCATATTGTCTGATACATTCAATGTATCATTGATACATTGAATGTATCGTTTTAATACACTTTTTTTTTCTTCAAAAAACTCAAAAATCAAATTATTGGATGATAATTTGCAATTATTGCCCAATAATTTGAATGTATCGTCCGATACGGGCAATACATTGTCCGTATCAGATGATAATTACCCTATTTTTTAGGAGGTACGATACGTATTGAGCGATACGTATTGGTATCAGATGATTTTTTGACCCATAGTTAAAAGGACCATGTCCCCTATAATCAGATCATTAAATGTGTAAAGAAATGCATGGTGGGACCACTAAGTCCTTCTCATATCTCTCTTAATATCTAAGAAACCTCCCATGCTTAAAACTTAGTTTCATTTTAATATCCAACCTACTCAAATCATGTACATTTAAAAAAAAAAAAAAAAAAAGGAGCCCTAAAGAGGGCTATCAAATGCCACCATGATCAAAATCTCGCCGGCGATCAATCGGAATATTCTAAAAAAAATTTCGATATTTTTATATTTTTACTAAATTTTGAATTTTTTTTTTCAATTTTTAACGTGAAAAGTATAATTTTTTACTTTTTTTAATGTAATTATTACTAGCCAATTGGCCCAGCCTCCAACCCCCTATCTAGAATCTTTCCACTTTAAGGTTAATTTTGATATTAAGTTGGATGTTTATAATTGATGGGGCATTAACTAAATTTTAAGTACAAGGGTTTATTAAATTAAAAAACATATGGGAAGGCTTTAGAAAAGTAACTTCCAAGTGGGGAGATTTTTTAGAAACTTTCTCTATTATCTATCCAATTCACATTTTCATATTTTTGTAAGTTAAAATTGTAATAATTTTTTACCATCTGATTAAGTGGTCTTGATCTTGTTCTTAAAAGGCCATTACTTAGTGCGTTCTCTGAAAATCGGGTGCTGAGAGGAGTATACTGGTTGCAAACTGCCTGTGACTTTTTATGACAAAGCGGTTGCGTCCGGACTTGAACTTACAGACTTCACGGCTGAAGCCTTTTACCATCATGTCAAATAATGGCCTTAAATTTCATGCTCTTAATTTCTTCCAAAGCTACATCTTGGCCTTGTGTTAGATAGTTTTGCTGGCCAGTAAGGTTGTGCATGGATACTGCTTAGCATGGATTAAAATAGCGGTTTCGTTTTTTTTTTCGAACACGCTTGAAACTTAAAAATTGAACAGAAATTTCGGTCGAAAATTTTCCCCTCATACATATTTTGACCAAAATTTTGGTTCAAATTTTCGTTTGGGTGGGGACTGAAACCGATACATTTCGGCCGATAATTTGAATTATCGGCCAAAAATTTGAACCATGCTATTTATTAAAAAAAGAAAGTCAAATTGACTTATGCTCTGACCTCTTTAGGCACAGAGTGGCTGCCCTCAGGATATGAACTCGTGCACTTGACGGTTGCATAGTCACAAAATTGGGGTTCGGTAATAATTCGGTGAGGTTAAAATTCGGAAAAATCCAGCAAAATCGGAAAGTTCGGAGAAATATTCGGAGGAAAAATAGGTGAAAAAAAAAAGATTATTATTATTATTATTTTTTTAATATTGAAAAAATTAAATTTTTTTTGAAAAATTCATAAATTATTCGCGAAGTTCGAAGATTTGGCGAATTTTCAAAAAAATTACGAAAAATTTGAAATTAATTCGAGAGACCTTAAATTTGCGAATTATTCGCAAAGTTTTCAAATATTCGGCGATTTTATGACTATGGACGGTTGAAGCCTTTTACCATCACATCAAACAATGGGTCTAAATTTCGTGCTCTTAATTTCTTCAATTTTTATATCTTAGTCATGTGTCAAACAATTTTACTGGCAAATAAGGTTTGTGTACATACAGGATAGTCAAAAAAGCTTGAGTCCAATTGACTTGTGCTTTGACTTTTTTCATACATAAAGTGATTGCTCTCCGGATTTGAACTTGTGCACCCGGCGACGGAAGCCTTTTACCATCACATCAAATAATGGGCATAAATTCCATACACTTAATTTCTTCAATTTCTGCCTTTTACCGTCACATTAAACCATGGCCATAAATTCCGTACACTTAATTTCTTCAATTTCTACATTTTGGCCAATGTGTTAAACAATTTTGCTGACCAATAAGGTTGGGCTGGGATAGTGCTTAGTCAAAAAAGTGCATTGACTTATGTTTTAATTTTTTTATACACATAATGGCTGCTCTTCGGACTTAACTCGTGCACTCGCCAGCCAGAGCCTTTTACCATCAATCAATCAATGGGCCTAAATTTCGGACTCTTAATGTCTTCAATTTCTACATCTTGACTGTGCGGCAAACAATTTTATTGGCAAATAAGGTTGTGCGAAAATGTTGCTTAGTAAAAATAGCATAAGTCCAATTGACTTATGTTTGGACTTTTTTATGCACAACTCTAAACTTAACTTGCACACATGGCCGCCGAAGCTTTTTACCATCACATCAAACAATGGCCATAAAATTCGTACGCATAATTTATTTAATTTCTACATCTTGGCCGTGTGTCAAACAATTTTACTTGTGCTTGGATTCTGCTTAGTCGAATTGACTTACAAAAGTTGGCCGGGGCAACCTTTTAGACAGCTAGTGCAGTGTGTGGCTAGTTGAAATTTGAAGCTCAACTTGCATTAGATCGCAGTCCTCGGATAGCTAGCTCAGCCTCAAAAAGGCGTTTAGAATTTTTTTTTTTTTTTTCAGGAACAGAAAAAAGTTTGAAAAGGTGTATAGAATTCATCTTTTTCAAAAAACTTAAAAAGTTTTAAAAGCTTATAAAACCTGTTTTTTAAGGTTTATATGTAATTGTACAGTTTAAAAGGGAGAAAAGTTTAGTTAATTTTTGGTATAAAATTAAGTTTTATTTTTTATGCTTTCTCAAAAATTATCCATTTCTTTCATTCTTTTGCCTTTCCCCCCCCCCTTTTTTTTTTTTTTTCAGATTTTCCTTTTAGTCTTAAACCCATATTCTCAAATTTTCCCTCTTTTTCCTCTACTTCTGGGTTGCCTTTTCTTTTTTTAATTTCATCCTTGCCAATACTTAGCTTGAACACTGAGGTTATCATATATATATATATAGTAAAAGGGAAAATGTGCCCAAACATAGAGATATATCTACGCCGATTGATATGTGCGCGATATGTAGCGCTTTTTTTGTAAAGTGATGGGTGATATGAGCCCACTTTACTAGCTATGGTTAAACTTTTAAAATATTTTAAAAGTAACATTTCTTTTCGACCATCATTCTTGACTTTTTTAGAAGCTTTTTTAAAGTCTCTTTCTTTTCACTCTTTTTCTAAGAAAGTGTCAGGCTTACTTTTTCAGGTATATTTTACTCAAAAGATGTGAGCGTCAGGTAACGAAACGTTAACACCTCGTCAGAAGTTGATTCTCGATGTGTCGGCTTTAAAATAAAATAGAAAGAGTGTCGACACGTTTCAAGAAATACACCTCGATTAAAAAAAATATATAAATAAATAAAAATTAACGAGGCGCCGACACCTCGATATTGAAGCGCCGATGCCCGTGAAATGAGGCACCGACACCCCTAAAACGAAGCGCTGACACCCTAGCACCGGGGTGCCAGTGCCTCCCTATCAGGATGCTAATGCTTCGCTGCCGAGATTCTAGCGCTTTGCTATTAGGCGGCCACATTTTTTAAGTAAAATATACTTGAAAAAGTAAGTCCAAAGCTTTTTTGAAAAAATGAAGAGAAGAAAAAGTCATGAATGATAATTGAAAGGGTATTTAACGTTTAAAATATTTTAAAAGTGTAACCCTAATTAATAAAGTGAGCCTCATGTCATCCATCACTTCATAAAATGGGGGCTACGTGTTGCACCGATATCAATTGGCATAGAGATATCTCTACGTCCGGGCGCATATCCCCAACCCTCTCTCTCTCTCTCTCTTTATATATATAGAGAGAGAGAGACAGAGCAATTAGGTACCCCAATAGGGTATAGTGAGTGTGACCTCAATGGTCCACATGGAACACCATGTGGTACTACTTTAGTGCCATGTGGAGCAAAGCTATTTTCTTTAGATCATCTTTCAAAAAAGATAAAAAAAATCAAAACTTATCTATACCATGCTTTTTTTGTGCATTGCAATTTAAACCATTTAGATAAGTGAATGCTTGCTTTTTCCTCAAACAATTATTTTTTTTATTCAACTTTTTTTATAAAATTGATCTAAACAATGCATTCAAGCTTCACATAGTACCAAAGCAGTGTTTTGAGTATCGATGTCACGTGGAGCTCGGCATAGATCATTACGGTATGCAACCCTTTTTCATATTTTTATTATATATGGGAGCCGGTTCCGTCCTCCATGGGAGGACGGTCATCGTCTTTCAAGGTCCACGTGGAGGTACACATGGCACCCAAAACACTCTTTGGTTGCCATGTGGAGCACAGGTAGATGGTTTAAATCAATTTCAAAAAAAGCTTTTTAAAAGTATAAGCCAATGTTTGGCTAGTTGCAATGAGTTACATTTTATGGTTGGAGGATGGTCATCGTCTTTCAAGGTCCACGTGGAGGTACACATGGCACCTAAAACACTCTTTGGTTGTCATGCGGAGCATAGGTAGATGGTTTAAATCAATTTCAAAAAAAGCTTTTTAAAAGTATAAGCCAATGTTTGGCTAGTTGCAATGATTTACATTTTATGGCTTAGAAAACACATGATAGAGATGAATTTAAATTTTTTTTTTTTTTTAAAAATGATCTCAACAACACACTTGAGGTTCATGTGACATTGAAATAATATTTTGGATGTCACATGGATATATATATATATATATATGCTCAAATGGCATGGCACAAATCACCGTACTTTTAATTCCATAAGTTAGAGATATGAAATGCTATAAATATCCCGTGGATTTGCCATTTCAAAGTTTTCATCGGTTGACTTACATTTAGCTTGTGTGTGAATAAATTGATGGGTGGAAGTGAATATGTGGGTGGACGTGAATATCATGAGTGGGACCCACATGATTTCAATTGGATATCTTTAAAATACAATCAAACGAGAAATTTGGAATGATCAAATCAATCCCACCGTAAGGGTTTGTTTGGATAGGGGAAAGGAAAGGAATGTGGTGAAAGGAAAGGTAAAGAGATAAAATCCTATGTTTGGCAATAAGCTTGGGACATCAAAAATGGAAAAAAAATTGGATTCTTTTCCGCCCCTACAGAAACTATCAAATCCTCTTAAAATAAAAAGATTTCATTGAAAAACAAAAATATGCGTGGGTTCTCTCCAAACGCTCTCTCTCTCTCTCTCTCTCTCTCTCTACCCCTGTTCCACTCTCTTTCTCTCTCCCCGAGTCTCTCTATCTTCCTCTCTCCAATTTCTCTCCCTCCCCGTCTCTCTCTCTCTCTCCAAGTTTTCTCTCTTCCCTTGTCTCTCTCTCTTCAATTTCTCAATTTCTTTCTTTGATTTCTCTTTTTTCGGTGTATTCCCCGAATCTCTATCTCTCCGATTTCTCCTCTCTCTAATTTCTCTCTTTGAATCACTCACCCTCTCTCTCTCTCTCTCTCTCTCTCTCTCTTTCTCTCTCCTATTTTTCTCTCAACATATCAAGTTTTGGGTTGGTGTGTAACATGTCCACAAATGATGGTGCTCCCGCTCCCTTTGTATTTTCAATGTGTTAATACCCATCCAAACACCGAGAAAAACGTTGAATCCCTATTGATTCGTAAAGTGGAGGAATTCATCACATCTATAAATCCATTTCCAACCTTTTCTAGAAAAAAAATCCAAAGAGAACCTAAAATTTAAACTTCTAGCAGTACCAAACACAACCTTAGGAAAGGAGCCACGGAAACCCACCAGGATTTAATGGCCTAGTTTTGGAATGAAATAATTTACAAATGTAAGTTAAAAAAACGAGAAGCCATTTCAGTCGCTGAATCCTGTTCAAAGTTGACTATAATGTACTCTATGGTCCTTGAAATCTGAGGTTAGGCTTTCAAAAATAACACTATAGTTGCTCAATTTGCTCTCAACTTAGGAGTCAATGGCATGAAAATATAATTTAAAATAAGAAGATATAAAATTTATTAACTGGCATAACAACTAGTTGAAGTTCCCCTAAAAAAGTCACAAGCTGTAACCTACCAAGTGACTTTGTTCGGGGTGAGGGGCGCTTCCATGTGATTCAAAGCAGTCAATGCCTTTTAAATAGCTACCATGTAAATCTTTGACACCATAGATCTTGAAAAGGTTCTGACTCCTTTGAATCACCTAATGGAGATAATTTTTAGTCCCAATTTTTTACACCATAGATCATCAGTTAAAAAAACATTGATCTCAGCAGCTGCATATGTAATAGGATAAATGATAAGAAGACTAATTATTATGAAAGGAAAGAGAATGAACCAACTGACTAAAGGGATTGACGACCATAGTCATCAAATCAAACGGCACATATGATTAAACCACATGCCAAGTGTCAAAAAGTGATCATTGAACAAGGTCACTTCGCATTCAGGTCGGGCACCTAATACTAACTCTTCTATGTATCAAGGTGCATACCAAATCACACGACTCTAGATCGAGGTATTAAATCTTGGTATCGGTACTTGTACTGTTCAAAATAGGAAACTCAATTTAGTCTCAACTCAATTTAGTGGGAAGTCGGAGTGACCTTAGGTAAGCAATTTTTTGACTAAAGGCTGGAGGCCTGGGCATGCAATTTTGTGGTAGTACAACAAAGGGAAGAGAATGTACCATGAGCCACCCCACATCCAATGACAGTGCAACAAAGGAATGATTTTTTTGTCGCACTTCCCAAATCTAGACACATGAAAGGGGGTCTGCTAGATCCCACTAAGCTGGAAAGGCAGAATTTAGGGGCCTTGGAATCAGTAACCATCATCATTCAGCAGGATTCAGTGGGGAAAAAGCGTTCTGTAACCTTAGTAAAATGTGATGCCTCTGATATGGTTGACCCCGTAGAAAAAGAAGGTTGTATTAAAGCAATCCTTGCTAACTCACAGAAAGCAAACTTATAAATATATACAAATGAAAAAAAAATGCAGCAAATCGTCCAAAAATTTTAAATGAATTTCAAAGACAGCCTACAAAAGTAACCAACAATACCTACAAAAAAATTATAAATATGCAACTAAATGTGCATACTATCTTTAACATCAGGAAAATGCCTGCATGATGGGCAGGTAGTGCCCAACGAGCATTACAGATATAAGCAACAGCTTCGTGTTCAATTTGATCATGAATGCGATTGGCACAAGCAAGTAGGATACAAATGTGGCGACGTCCAGCAATTTTATACGACCTAAAATCAGGGAGGATCGTACCTGCTTCAGTTAGATACGTATTTTCCAAGTTCTTTGTGAGAGATGGTTGAACTTTGTAAATGATTGGGATTGGATCTTTGCCCAAGTGGTGATTCCATCAAGTGTGTAGTATTGAGGACAGAGGTTCAAATCTCATGCTTACCTATATATTAAAAAAAAACTTTGTAAACGATTTTCCAGCCTGATGTTCTTCACATTTCCTCACGGTAAGTTCTAATAATCAGTTAACGTACTTTCCAATTTTCACCTTTGAAAGAGGAAAAAGGGTGCATTTGAGATTTCCATCCTTTTAGATTTTTCAAAACACTAAGCCAGAACTCATGCAAAACTAATACAACTGTCGAGTGGTCACTGACCTTTGATGCTAAGCATGCTGGATCCCCAGTTGCCTCAGAGAATCTGGACCAACAAGGAATATACGCCTTGGAGTTTGATATCGAAATACTACAACCCCTTTATATGCTGTCCTTGGAATTCCATCCTGAAACAGAAAGGAAGAAGAAGGTTACTTTGTGAAGTAAGAGATGTTAAGAAAACTGTTAAAAAGGAGCTGCATTTTCAGAAAAGGGGACATACACAAATTTTCCAAGGTAGCAACTGTAAAATGTATTTAGTGAGGACCAGAGCAATATTATGTACATGTCAAAATTTTCACTGCAAGTTATCTTCACAAGAACCCTGGGAACCATCAAGTTGCTTTGTCATTTTTGGGAAGATTATTAAAACTTATATTACTAGTTTTCTTGCTAGTATGAAACTAAATGAATCCATATTTTTTTCCATTTGTTCTGTATCAACCTACTCATTCCCCATAGTCCATTAGCTTCTTATTAAACAACATTGTTCTTTTTATTTTTAACTTTTTTTCAAATATTATTAATATTAGTTTATTACTATTACTATTATTCAGTGTTACCTTATCACTTGGCACTGGCGCCATTTGCAGGGGCGTAGCCAGGAATTTTTGTTGGTGGGGGCTACAAATAATAAATATAATGTTAATACTTAGTAGTTATTTTACCATCGATTTAGGGGCTTCTACATCATAGATTTGAGGGATTATATACAAACAAAGTTTGTATAAGAAATTAAGAACCATACTTAATAGAAACTCCAGAGTTAAATGGGGGCTTGAGCCGATTTGGAGCTTCTACATCATAGATTTGGGGGCTTATATACAAACAAAAGTTGTATAAGAACCATACTTCTTAGAAACTCTAGGGTGAAATGGGGGCTTAAGCCCCCACACCCTTCTTTGTGGCTACGCCAGTGGCCATTTGTCAAGGTGGCATAGATGTTTGGCACGCCAATTTCCAAAGATTCCAACATGGCGGCACGGACTAAAGAATAATAAAATTTAAAAAAAAAATATATATATATATATATATATATATAGAAAAAAAAATTTAAAAGGAAATATTAGAAAGCCAATTGAGATATGTCATGAACCTAGCTACAAGTATACTAAATTATACAAATCGTTTTCAAGGACCCAAGTTTTTTATTTTATAAGTTACTAAACTTTACACAATTTTTTTTATTAATAAAACAATGATTCATTTTATCGTGATAAAATGATGAACATTTTGATGATATTATATGGTATTTTTATATATGCATAGAAGTATCGTGTTGTGTTAGAGGAGTGTCCAGGTGCCACCGAGTGTCGGCAAGGCAAAAATCCCAAAAGTGGAAGTGCCTAGGTAACACTGCTATTATTTTAACTCCTTGAATAGCAAAATGCAGTAAGTTTGCGAAATTAGAGATTGGGAAAAATTCGTTTTATGATAACATAGGCTTGGTTTTGTTTTCTCCTTTTAACTAACAGCACTTGGAATTTGAAATTTAACATACAATTGAAACAAATTTAGATATTTGATTTAAAATTTTTTTGTAAGAAACAGTTGAAGATTGCCTTCCATTCTTCAAAAATTCCAAACTGGCGTGCAGTTTGCTCGAAGTCCGCCTGGTCTCTGTACAGAATCCGCACATCACCATCTATGTTGTATGCCTTCAAAACGACATCAGTCCCTTGGACAGGTTTGGCATTTGCCACAAGGTTGGCAAAGTGGTTCAAAAAATTTTCCTGCATATAGAAAAAATTATTTCTTAACATACACACATAAAGGAGTAGAGATTCTTGTCTAAAATATTACGTAGGAAAAAATTTACCTCCTCTAGGTAGCTTAGATCCATTGACTTCCAATCAACCTGGTGTGAATGGATAAAATACAGCATGAATGGCATAAGGGACCTTTGTAAACTAAGACCAGGTGGACCAATATATGTGTGTGTGTGTGTATCTTTTACCTACATGGACATCATTCAGCTTGATTGGTTCCAGATATTGCTTGAAGAACTGCCCCATACTAGACCCCTGCACCATGGTAACTAAGAAATCAAGTATTCAACCAGTCCATAGCGACTATTGTTTAAGGGAATTTGAAGAAACAATGGATGTTGTAGAGATATGGGTTTCATTAATTTCAGGAGCAACCTTAGGGTATATATACAGAGAGGCAAATGTTCTTTCATCAGTTTCTTTTCTCTAAAGCAGGCAAGTCCTTGCAGATTCAAAATAAGTTTTAACATTAACAGTTTATATCCCATGCTGACCCCAACGTGTGCTAACTTGGGGAGCGCACGTGGCCCTAGGATTAGTCGGGTGCTCTAAGAGGCCCGGACACCCAGGTAATCAGAAAAAAAAAAACATTAACATTTTATACTAGGGATTTGGGTGGAAAGCAGATTAGTTGAAGTATCTCATTGGCTTAGCTCTCGGTGCTTGTGACTAAAGCGGTGGCGGACCTAGTTAAGGCCCAACATGGGCATCAGCTCATGGTCACTTTAAAAAAAAAAAAAAAAAAAACAAACAAACTAGTTTCCTACAAAAAACCATTCATACTTTTGACACGTTTTTTTTTTTTTTTTTTTTTTTTTATATTCAAGTTAGTACGAAAGTTAGCACACCACACGCTAACTTTGTCAAGCCTTTAACCGTCTGATAGGTGGCCCATGATCTCAAGATCTATGGTGCGGAAGATTTGGGAAGAAAAAATATCCCAATCGTCTGATTCAAGGCAGTCAACAATGCTAAGACTAGAACCATCAGTTGTTGAGACTGAATCTTGGTTGCAAATACCAGTACCTTTTCTTTAATATTAAAAAGTAAGGAGAGGAATTTAGTTCGGTGTAATAAAGTTCGGTGTAATAATAGGGCACCGTTCACCAAGAGTCTGCTTTCTCACCCACCTCTCAAGCAGACATGCATTGACCGCCTTTGGATTGGATTATGGAGATCATTTTTCATCTCCATCTTCCGCACAACGGATCTATAGATCATAGACGTACCATCAAACAGCCAATTTTTTTATTACACGTGGAACACATCTCAAAAACTGACCCTAAAATCATGCTTCAACATGATGTGTGTCACATGATTTGAGGTCACTTTTTAGGAATTTGTGCTACATGGAATAAAAAACCGACCGTTGGATGGTAAGCTCATGATCTCTACATCCATTGTGCGGATGATGGGGATGAGAAACAATCTCTATCATTTGATTCAAAGGCAGTAAATGCATGCCAGCTAGAGGAGGTGAAGTGAAAAAGCAGTCTTTTTGGGCGAGTAATAAAAGCAGAAGGGGTACCTTTATTTACAATGATAGTTTTGAAAAAATTCTAGTGTTCCCAATAATGGTACCCACTTCAAATGTGATGCCTCTTTTTTGGCTCCCTCATCTCATTTCTATAAACTCTCTCGACACATACATAGCATGACCCACCTACTATAATTCTATAAAGAGTTTTACTGTTGGATACCATTATTTACCCCTTGTGAAAATGTAATATCATCCCATCTCCCTCTATTCAGAATGCATTTTCCGTTTTGAATCAGATGATGATCATTTTTCATCCAAATGATAATATACAGTACCATCAGGCAATCATTTTTTCTTCCATGTGCCACACATACTCAAAAGTGACCTTAAAATCATGTTTGAGCATTAACATGTTCCATGTGATTTTATGGTCATTTTTTGAGATGTGTGCTATGATCGGTATGTCCATAATTTGAAAAAATAATTTATGCTAGAACTATTACTACTGAGTTCCCCCCCTTTAGGAAAATCCTCCGTCCGCCACTAGACTCGAGGGTTCTTCAAAAGCTCCAGGGGGGTTAATGCAACTATTCAAGTTGTTTGTTTGTCTCCATCTTTGTTCACAATAGTAGCCTAGCCATTAAGTAAATTACTTGAAAAGGCCGTGTCTTAGGTCCAGCTGAAGGATTTCAAGCTGATAATTTGGAGCTACATCTCGCCCTCTCTCATATTTTTTCTGATGAATAATGAAATTTATTAAAGAAAACCCGAAAGAAAAAAGGTACAACATCAGAGGAATGTGCGACCTCTGCCAATACAAAGACAAAACCCTTGAGAAACCTTCCCTAGCTAGAGAATCTGCACTAGGACTTGCCTCTCTCTAGATGTGGCTAATCAAGTTGTCCAGCTCCGGCATGAGAGAGAAGAATTATTCTCTCTTGTGCTCAATATTTGAGGTTAGTCCTGTGGTGTTTCAACGAGATATCCTAATTGAAAATAAACTAAGGAACAAGTTTAGTTATTGAGATTGGTGGACTTTGATCTGCAAAGTGGGAGACTTGCCTTGCTCCTAAATGGGGATTCCATAACGTGTTGGAAAGCCAAAAAAATCAGTTTAGACCCCACCAGGGACAGATTTGATAGATAGCCTGATCCAAGAGCCAATACCTTCTGTCTGAGAAAGGGATAGCTCTCTTAAAGGATTTGTTATTGAGAGTACCCATTTTCCTTGTGCCACTATTCTGGTGCTTAGGCTTAATCATGCGTCCTTGGACAGTTAGTTTAAAAAGAACAGAAATTTTCATCATGTGAAGTGGGAACATGTTTGCAAACAAAAAGTTATAAGTAGAGTGAGGATTAAGGCAATACTATTCTATTAGGAAAATGCTTGTCCATGGTAGGGATTTTTGGAACGGTAACAAATGAAAGGAAAGATCCATCATGTAAGGGTTGACTTGGAAGGTTCAGTACTATTGTACTGCATCTAGAAGGTTGAAGGTCGTTAATTATTAAAATGAAGATTTTTTATTTTATTTTTTTCCGAAAAAACTTATGGGTACATTTTTTATTGGTACGTCTTTGGAATGATACTATAACGCCGTAGGTACGAAATGGGTGTGATATATATGCAAAATGGATATGACATAGGTACAATATCAATACAACACTGATACAATATAGGTGCATTATTGGCACTTATTTTGTGTGCACATATAATATTTATGTTTATAGAAAAATACTTTATTTATACTATTAAATTATTAGTTACAAAATTAATGACATCAGGGTGATAAATAAATTATTACAAGGGACTGACTCTCTTGACCGTCATTTAAACACCAAAATGGTGTTTAAATGATCTTACACCATCAATGGTTTAAGATGTGGGAGATCCGAACCATCAAAGTGATAGATCATAGATTGAACTGCAACAAGCCCAAAAAATGTTGACTATAATATCAACAGTTGTTTTTAGTTTTAATGGCTGATAGTAAAGGTTCATCAATCGGATGGTTCGCATTGACTTATCGGCATGTTTCATTGGGCTGAGACATTTTCCAATGTTAGATTGGAACTTGGGCAATTAGATTGATCATAGATGTGTGCCACATGGCATAATGATAAATCACACTTCAAGGGTGTGAGATAAAAAGTGACATTTTAATGGTGTAAGATCATTTAAACACCATTTGGTGTTTAAATGTCGGTCAGGAACCATTATCCCTATTACAAAACATATTCTTTTTTTTTTGGATGCATCAGTTAACTTATTCTCCTAAAATAAAATTTCAATATAATGAGGTTGACAAATTGTAAAGGCGCTTTTTTTTAACAAAATTATAGCATATAAATTTAGAAAAATATAGATATATCTTAATTTTTTTTTTTCTAAACAAACAAAACTTAATGCTTGGTAATAAAGTTTATTTTATTCATGAAACTCCTTCAACATTAGAAGAAACATGTACGATTAGCTATATAAGGTTTCTAGGTCACTATGATGGAAACAAAGCTCTATTTATGTCTTATCCTTGTCCTTTGAGGATGGTGGTTGACAAAAACAATGTGAGTTGATGTGGTTTCACTAGGTTAGGAGGGAAGGGCTTTTGGTCTCATGGGTAAGGTCAGTGACAGGGTGTGAAGTATATAATGAGTTTTTCATTGCCTTTTCACTTTGTAAATTGATGGAATCTTCAACAACACCCTGGGTTTCCTTTGGCATGATGCAGCCTTACCTAATCAAACTAAAAATTACTAAATTTATAAAAACATATGAGAAGACAACAGGAGGTTTTTTTTTTAGCCTTTTTTAGCCAGGTTAGCTGGTGGAAAAATGCATGAAAAATTTGAAAAATGCTGTAAACTAAGCCTAAGAGCTCAAAACTTCCAAAATCACTGCCAAACATCATGGATGTATTAATTTTATATTAAATAGTTATATTTTTATAGATTTAATCATTAATAATTAATAACTTAGATTTTTATTATAAAAGTTATAATAACACTTCAACAATAAAAAAGAATTCCAGGTCCTAGAAAAAATATTTAAACAAATAAATAAATTAAGATAATGGAAGCGTATGCCGGAGTCCTTCCTCCAGCATACGGCTTTTAGAATTATGACGATCATCATCATCATGGGCTTATCTGATTTAGTTGGGTCAGCTTTGATAGTCTTACACTCATATTTTGTTCAGAGCTAAACTATTTGTTACTACATAATCTTTCATGTCGTTTCTCATTACTTTTCTGTATTGTCTATTTGTCTTCCTCTTTTCTTCTTTCCTTGTGTTTGTATCATTTCAATCCTTTGTATAAGGGCTATTTAAGGTCTCTAATGGACATGCCCAAACAACCTCAAATGACATTATTTAATTTCTCTTTTATTGGGCCCACCCATAAACCTCTTATTATGTACTTAATTTTACTATTTCTTGTTACTCTATGCATCCACTGAGAATATGCATCTCGGCCAAATGAATTCAAACTTCTTGACATTTCTTCATAGCTCAACACTTTGCACCATACAATTATGCATCCAACAAAGACATGAAGTCTTGCCATTATGCATTGTGTTGTAGCATGCTTAATGTTGCATGGAAATAGATGTGTTCTCACTTTTGAGAAGGAATTGTATTATAAAAAAATTATGTGGTTGAGTGGGAGGTGTCTAATGAGAATAGAAACTCGATAATTTATTATTTTTATCATTATGCTTGTTTAGTTCATTGTTTTTGTATTATGTGGGTTTAATCCGGCACTGGTAACTAGTCTTTTTTGTATTTAGTTGTTCCTTTATGTAAAGGTGAATTAGGTCGCTTGGTTTAGTATCTCCATCACAATATAGTATCTTGTGCACCTAAGAGCTCTAATCTTTTGGAGTGCCTTAGCCTTCGTAATAAAAAATATTGGCGTTTACGATCTTCTTTGTTTGGTTTACATGAGATTGGAGCATGGTAGATCCTGTTTGATTTCCTTTTATTCTTATTTCATCTGTTGTATGCTCCGGGCACAGTCGCTGCATCGGATTTTTGCACATAAAGCATCAGAAATCATATGAGCTTGTTTAGGTGTTTAACTTTTTGTTAAGCAGTCTTTGTTACATGAGTTGGTTCTGTTTTGAAATAATATTGCTAGGTGTTTGATCATATTCTACCGGTCCACCATAGGGTGTGCCCATGATCTCCAAACGTTCTAGTGAAATCAACAAATTTGTTAAATTTTACATTTAACAATTTAAAATATGGGTGGATAACTGCTATCTAAGGTTGCAGATATACAAAATTACAAGACAACACCTTAAATCATCTAGAGCAACTAAATCCTTAAATCTTAGATGTGTAATATAATAAGTGAAAGCATGCAAGTTTAGCAGATTACAGCTTGCTACTGTCTCCTTAAAAGCAAAAGAAGTGCAAGCCATCCTGGGAGTAGGCAATTAAGAACTTATAATCCCACATTGCTAAAACATGCTGATTGACTGATTCTCAAAAGATTAACAGAAACATGGTATGAATTATGATCACTAATTTCCCTAAGGAACATCCATGTTATAAATTCGAGCAAAGTTGACTACTTAGGATAAAGTACCAGTACAATAATATTATAGAAACGTATGATATCAACCGTACTAAACTTACATGCTCACCAAAAGTGTATGTTCTGCAAACTTCTGGACGAACAAACTGTCGACCCTTGTGTATATCTTTTAATCTCACCCAGTCATCCCAGTAAGTAAAGTCTTGTCAAGGATGAAAGCTTATAGAAAGATTGCAAACTACATCTAGAAGTTCGATCTAGACAGTGAAAAAAACCATATTAAAGAAAAGGATATGCTTTGGGCCACTTTGGGGATAGTTCTTCCCAGACAGATTTTGATAGCATCCATCCAAGTCCAGGAAAAAAATCTGATCGGTAAAGAACTTCTGCAGAAAGTGCCAAAAAGAAGTATATATTAGGAATAAATATTTCATGTTAATCAATTCCAAAAATGAAACTTATTCAAATGATCCTGTGGGATGAAAACCTTACTGGGATCATGCACAAACTGCCTTTGTCCATTGTCATTCCAAGACGAAACAGCCATGATGGTCCTTTGATGGAAACAGATCAAGAACGAGTGCAAGATAAAAACTTTTAGAGCTGATAGTAAGGACATTA
Source organism: Chloranthus sessilifolius (assembly GCA_021018995.1). Taxonomy (NCBI): domain Eukaryota; kingdom Viridiplantae; phylum Streptophyta; class Magnoliopsida; order Chloranthales; family Chloranthaceae; genus Chloranthus; species Chloranthus sessilifolius. The sequence continues at coordinate 177,960,648 of CM037585.1, read as the reverse complement.
AACTCGTAAAAAAATTTAGTGTAGGGACGTCACAGGATTCCAAGAGACATACTTATCATTATCAAGTAGAGTTGCCGCTGCCTCAAAATAATCAAAAAAATCTGGAGCAATCTCCATGTCATCTGTCATTCAATAAGAGGTTGACACTTTAATTTAAACATTCCTAAAAACACGGAATAATAGCTTAATTAAGATAAGGCTGGTGTTACTACCACACCACTTTATGTTACAACCACCTCACTTAAACAAAGGAAAAATGTGTCGACTGTTTTAAAGCAGATGACGGAGATCATTTTTCGTCCCAATCTTCCACACAATAGATCTTGAGCTCATAGGCCTACTATTAGACGATCAGATAGTGATTCCATGTGGCACGCATCCCAAAAAGTGAAAGTTATCAATGTACCATCAAACGTGGTTTTCATTCACTTTTTGGGATTTGTGTCACGCGGAATCAACATCTGACTGTCTGATAGTAGCCCATGATCTCAACATCTATTGTCTGCAATCCATAGTTCGATTTAAAGCAGTCAACAGATTTTTCCTTTGTTTAAGTGAGGGGGTTGTAACATAAAGTGGTATGGTAGTAACACCAGCCTAAGATGAACCAAAAGGAAGTCATGCGTCAGGTCTTCAATATAGCACCTTCTAATATGATTACTCGGCTGAAATTATGCTTGATAAATAGTTCATCCATGGCCCATTTGTAGTGACCTGGAAAAGCAAATGTTTGCAGGGTGGTAAAATAAAACAGGAACTGGGGACAACAAAAGTATATCCTTACCTGCAATCTTGTAGTAAGCAACCAATTCTCCAGGCCTTACAGGATGCACTGGTTTAAGATCCACATGCTGCGATGGACTGACGTTAGTACCTAACTAGCCAAAATTGGTTTCTAGAACGTAGGTATTCCAAAAATTTTCATTAAAGAATTTTCAGTGCCGAATAAACCACAACTCTAATTCTTTTTAATTCGATATATTGAAATTTGAAATATATATATAGGTAGTGACTACTTGTACACGAGATTTGTTCTGTTGCACATAGATTAAAAAGGAAGACTTGATATTTTTGGGGCCTGTGCTACGTGCAACACCATCAACGCCATCTGATTTGAAGGCCATGATGCAAAGATCTTTCGTGCCAAAGATTGGCAAGCAACACAATCTCTATGTCAACCATTGAATCAGATGATGTGCTTTGACTGGGTGGAATCAAATGATAGAGATTATCTTTCGTGCCAATCTTTGGCACTAAAGATTTTTACATCATGGTCTTCACATCAGACGGCTTACATGGTATTCCATGTGGCACAGGTCCCAAGGATAGTAAGTTTTCTTTAAACTAATCTTGTGTGCAAGTAGTTTCTCCCATATATATATATATATATATATATATATATATATATATATATATATATAGGAAAAGGGGACTATGGGTACAAATGCATGGGTCCTTGTGTTCGAACCCAAGATCAAGTGCCACGTGGCATGGAGGGATGCAGATTCGGTTAAACAAACCAAACTGAAACCGAAAATCTCGGTTTTCAGTTCGGAACAGCTGGAACCGAAACGAATCAGAATCAGTTGGGTTTTGGGTTTTTTATCAGATTTTGTATTTTTAAGCTATTTTTTCAGTTTTTCAGATTTTTTCGGATTTTTTTCAGTTTTCTCATCCTACCTAATCAGTAATTGGTTTTCACCACCCAAACTGAACCGAACAGAATCGATTCAGTTCGGTTTAAAATCAGTTTCAGGTTTTCGGTTTTTTGTTGCATCCCTAGTGGCACGTGATCCCAAAACAATGCCTGTTTTGGCATCACATGGCATGTGACCTTAAAAAAACAAGTTTCTGGGGACTTTTTCCCCTTTGAAAACCTGGTCAAAGTTTGCCTGCCGCCTGCCCCTACCCAGTGCATTAAAATTTTGCACCAGGTAGTTGAATACATATAATTTGGTTTTTTATCATTCTTATATCAATATATTCCAAGTTTATATATAAAATTATAAACCATTAATATACAAGATGGTGATAATAAAAATAACAATAACCATAAAATTGCATGTATAAAATTCTTTAACAGTATTTTACACAAAGACCCCTTAGCACCCTCACATCCTGAATTTTTTGAGAGCTGCCACTTTCTCCATCCCATTTTGTACAACTAAACTTTGAATTACTTCATTAGTTTGTTTTAATTAAGATAAAACTTCTATGTTGGTCGCATTGAAAAAAATAAGGATACTAACAACAAATTCAGAGAAGAAAAATCATTACAACTAAATAAGTCAAAAATCATTTAACTATGTTGACAGGAGAAAGCATATGATGATTGTTTAGGAAATTTCAGATGCCAATCCTTTAATAGTGAGAAAATATCAGAGAATATGGAAATAGATGCACAGTTCACCTGCATATAGGTAATCTGGCTGTAACTTAAAGCTTTACTTTTAACATTTTGATTTATTCCATCCTGCAAAATTGATAACATTAGTCACATTGACCCTTCAGACACAGGCAGATGGAGCAATGAAATGCAATCACAGATTCTCATATACATATTGCACACAATTAACTTGCACGAAAATACCTGGGAAACGAAAAGTGGAAATTTTGAAGCAACTGCGCTCTGGTATCTGAAAAATGAAATAATCTTGACCCATTAAGTCGGTGAGCCAGGAATTTGATTTTTTTTTTTTTTTTAATATTTTAAATCGAATCATATTTTTCAATAAAACCATTTTACATGTGAAACTCGTACTTTAAGATGGATTCAATTGTTCTCTCAAGATAGTCTGGGCGATTGCATGCCATTACCACAACAGCAGCTACTGGCACCTGATAATTTCAGCAAGTGGAACAGAATGAATAAACTTTATTCAAATCTCAATAAGTTTCAATTGAACAAGGAATAAGGCAATGTGTCATCTATCAACACCTCTGGTTTGTCGAATAATCTTTCCACACCCTTTCCTGCAATCAGAAGGCATTGAATCATTACATATATACTATATTTGATAACACGTAATGGCCTACGAGAAAATAAGTAAGGTTTCAGAATCCAGACTCTTCCCCATTTATAACTAACAATAGTCCAACGAAATAACAGACTAAACTTGCTAAAGAAGGCTCATCACCAATCTAGTACAAAGCTTAAGTTACATTTAACCCATAGACACAAAGTCGGAAGTTAGAAATAAATCGGTAAGGGTCTAAGAAGGGAAAAATAAGCAAAAGTTGGTCAAAGTCGGAAAATATCGGGGAAAATAAAAATATATGAAAAAATTAAAAAAATATATCATAATATATTTCAAGTTAAAACAATAGTTTTATTGAACAAAATAGGCAAAAAGAATAAGAGCAGTGAGCTCTAAGACGGGGAGGCAGCAGAGAAGGTGATAGCCCAAGTTTTTTTCACTTTAAGAATAGGTGAGAAAAAAAAAAAAAATTGGACAACATCATAACCATCGCCGATTAAGTCGCAGACTCGGCTGATTAATCTGTGATGTAGTTGGGATGACTGCAGGCCGTCGTCTTTTTCCCATTTTTGAAAAGGTTGGAGACTTTTGTGATTATGATTTAACCAACACAGGATGTTTAGACCAAGCAGAGTCTTTCGAGTTTTTATTCCTGCTCCACAGAATGTTCGTTCTTTTGAAAATGACCAAATATTATTGTAAGCAAAATACATGAGGCAAGAAAGTGATTCTTCTCTCTTTCTCTCCATAAAGGACGAAGCTAATAAGCTATGTAATACAAGTATAATATCAGTGTTATAGCTCACAACTCCTGCATGTCTCCCTTGGAAGAGTACGCCAGACAAAAGATCAATGTGATCTTCTGTGAGCATATTGATTAAAGATTAAAAAAGTCGGGGGACATCTAAAAAGATAGAACTACCAGTGGTCATTGCTAGGGCGCATAGAGCATTGTTCTACATTGATAGCACACATTTTGTATGCCATAAATCTATACAAAAGTGCACCCAAAGGGAAAAAAAAATAATTACAGAAATAAATTCCTTGGCAGCTGAGGAATATTAATAGCCTTTATCAGATATGTAACACAAAGAGAGCTCATGTCTGACACCTTCATGCTTAAGTTCCTTGGGTCGCGGAAGTTGTCTTTTGGACAACTAAATAAGTTTCAAGATATAAAATAACAAGTATTAAAAAATCTCCCAAGATAAAACTTTCTAGAAGAAAGATAAGTTGAACCTCTTCGTAACCACTGACAAATCGATTTGGAGCAAGGGTGATGGATGTTAGTGATGCCTTAGTCTTATATGTGTGTGGTATTTAGTCATAATGGGTGTGTGGAGTATGTTCTTAACTTAAGAACTTACTCCAGTTTACTTATTTTCTTGTCATAGATATCCGTGGAATATTGTAAATGGTATATATAGTGCGTTAAGTTAAGAAACTCAACCCTAATTCTTTCTTCTTCTTCCTCACCAAACCCTAACCCTAACCCTATCACAACCTCATTAATTTCCTTGGTATCAGAGAGGGCTACCGGATCCAAAAATCTGCCTGCTGATGTCATCATCGTCAAGCTGACATGATCGCTGATGTCAACCATGTTGCAGAAAACATGCCGAAATTGATCGAAGTTCCAAGATCCAAGGCTGGTTTTTCGTGGTGATTGTTTTTTTCCTCCTAGACCAAGGGAAACAGGAGCCCTTATCATCTCCTTCAGACATCGACTTCTCCACCTAGTAGTTTCACCGTTGACTGAACCAATCGACCCCAACTCAAAGCAGTTCTTGTTGCCTTCTTCCTTAGCTGCTTTGGGGTTTTAAAGGGTTTTTTTCACATCTTTTAGATGTAAGTCACACGGAGCATTTAATGCGACTGAGATCCAATATTGTTCAATTTATGGTATGCGGTGATCGCTGGATTTCTCCATTAGTGTCATATTCACAACAATTTGGTGAGATCTTCCTTTCCCAAATAATTATCATAAGATCTTTAGTATGTATTACATTACCTATAATTTTTTCATGGGTTTGATCATTGAGTCGAGTTATTTGTTAATTTTAAATGTGATGGCGGTACTGTGGCTGGAGTTTGTGAAGGAGCGGTTGTAGAACAATTAACTGGGTTGTGTAAACCCTTTGTGTGTTCAGATTTGGTGTTTGCAGCTGGGTTGTAGCTGCAATTTCCAATAGGTTGTATAGCGCAGTTTGTGAGCAGTTTCTGATAATTGCAATCTGGATTGTAGCTGTTTGTTGGTTGTGAAATCAATATTTGTGCCCAGATTTTATATTTACAACCGCAGATGTTTTTTTATCCTTAGTAATTGGTGATCGAGGATTCAAAAGCAAGGTATCAAATATCGGTCGATACCAATACGTATCGGCGATACGTATCAGTTTTATGGCAAACCGATACGTATCGGATCCGATACATATCAAGCATCCACCAGCACACTGCCTGTATTTCTGCCTGTGCACATGCACCTGTTCGTATGGGTGAGGAGACGCGTCAGGCAGGCAGCTGCCATGAGCAGAAGGGTCAAGCATGCAGCTGGTATGAGAAGACGCGTCAGGCAGGTGCTTGGAAAAGAGGGCTAATTGGCCAAGCGGCTGAGAGCATTTAGTGCTTTTAATTCTGGCTATCTCTGACCGCTACCACACGTTCTTTGAAAGCAACCACGTCCTAGACCCCTTCAAAATCGTTGATTGCTTCGAATCAGATGATGGAGATCGTGTTTCACACAGATTTTCCACACAATGGATCTTGAGATCATGGAGCACCTATTAGACGGTCATTTTTTTATTCTGTGTCCCAAATCCCCAAAAAATGGCCCTACAATCATGTTTGAGTGTGTATGTCATGATTGAAGAGCCAATTTTTGGGGATCTGTGACACATTTAATAACAAATTGACCGTCGGATAGGTGAGAAATGATCTTAAGATCCATTTTGTTGAAGATCTGGCTGAAACACGATCTCCACCATCTGATCCGAAGCAATCAACCGTTGTGAAGGGGTTTAGGATGTGGGCGCTCTCAGAGAAAGTGTGGGCGCAAACAAAAGTACCCATTTAGCAGTATTTTCAATTTTTGAGAGGGGCGAACAATAGTGATGTATTGACTACTGATGTGACAGAAAATGTCATGTACTAATGCAACAGCCATGGTATAGTATACCTTCCTCTTTCTTTGTTTTTTTTTTTAAAACAATGGGTATTGTTATGGGTCGATACATATTGATCCTTTACGGACTGAAACCGAAGCCCACATTGACACCTTGCCTCTATTTTCTTTTCTTTTCTTTTTTTTCTTTTTTTAAATAGGCCGATACGTATCGGCCGAGTTGTATCGGTCTCGGGCAAACCGATACCGATTTTGATACCTTGTTCAAAAGGTTCCCACACTTATGTGGTGATACTTCACACGCAATGCAAATTACCACATAAAATTTGATGGTGAAAATTATTTTGAGTGGGTCACAGTCATCTGCCATGTTTCTCGAGGCAAAGAAGAAATATGGGTTCATTTTAGGAACCATACTTGAGCCTGCAGAAACAGATAAAAATTATGAGGATTGGAGGAGTACCAATCTTACAATGATGATATGGTTACACCATTCCAAGTTTCATTCTATCAGTAACACCTTTATGTAGTGCAAAACTGCGAAAGAGTTATGAGACTCTTTAAGGGATGCGTATTAGCAAAAGAGGAACTTACCTAAGAAGTACCAAGTGTTGGATAAAATTGGAGGACGTTGTCATGGTGATAATTCTATTAAATGAGTATTACACTGTGATGAAAAGTCTTTGGAAAGACTTGTCACAATATAAGGTCCAAGTGTGCAAGGCATGTTCTGATAAGATTTTTGCATAGATTGAACAAAATCAGGTTTTTGATTTGCTGAGGAGAATGAACCCCGAGTATGAGAACATTAGATCTAATGTTCTTGGAAGAGAGGATTGCCCTTCTATGGGAACTGTTTTTGCTCTCTTACAAAATGAGGAGAGTCGTCGCCAGCTACACTCCCAAGCTTCGTGGACCATAGAGATGTGATTTTCCCTAATCTTTTGGCTGTGGTGGTGGTCGATCTGGTGCTTGGCGAGGAGTTAGGGAAGGTCGTGGCATTTTCAAATAAGAACAAGATACGCTAGTGTGTAATCATTGTGGTAAAAGGGACATACTCGAGATAGATGTTGGGATCTACATGGAAAAGCCAAGTTCCCTCCTGGTCTTGGTCATGCGCTCTAGACAGCTACTGATGAAAGGGCCTCTTCGGTGATACCATCTCCTTCACCTACTGCTGCTCCAACTACTCCATGTACTGATATGCAGGGCCTTCAGAGAGAGCTCCAAGAGCTTCAGGGTCGTATCCAGCGTATGACTACTTCTCAGCGCTGAGTCGCGTATCTACATGTGACAACTTCTTCTGAGTCCCCCTGGATCATCTCTTTTGGGGGCTACCGATCACATGTCTGTTATGTCTAATTTATTCCATTCCATATCTCATGTATCTAATTCTTATTCGTATTGTTGATGGCTCCCTGGTCCCCGCCAAGGGCAAGAAAACTGTCTATGTAAATAATTTTCCCTTTGAGTGTACACTCTTGATCCCAAAAATGTCAATGAACGTGTTATTTGTTAGTAAAATTATCAACACCTTAAACTGTAGCATAAACTTGTTTCCCCGTCATTGTGTCTTTCAAGACCTGACGTCAGGGAGGATCCTTGGATGTTGTGCTAAGGAGAACGGGATCTATCAGCTTGAAGATGTGAAGAAGAATGTTCACCTATTGCATTCTATAGCTGTTGCTAATTTATCTATTGATGAGCCACACATGTGGCATGCTCGTTGTGGCCATATGCACATTAGTCATTTGAAACTTTTATTTCCTGAATAGTTTGCTAGTTTTGATAACTCTTTTAGATGTGAAGTGTGCCAATTATCTAAACATATACGTACTTTTTATCCTTTGAATAAAAGTAAAAGTAATGTTCCATATGAAATTATTCATTTTGATGTGTAGGGGTCTTCCCCTATTACTGCTTTATCTAGATACCAACACGTTGTTACTTTTATTGATGGTTGTACTCGTTTTACCATGGTATTCTTGATGCGCTCAAAACTCAAAAGGTAAGGTGGCTTTATTTTTACTCTATTTCACAAGTCGGTTCTTACTCAATTCAATGGACAAGTAACATTTTAAGAATTGATAATGGTGGTAAGTATACCTCCCACCATCTTTAATCTTACTTTCAAACTCATGGCATTGAGTGGCAATCAACTTGTCTCTACACTCCACAACAGAATAGCGTCTGAAAGGACAATTCGACAGCTTCTTGAAGTTGCTCGCCCACTCTTGCTTGGTATGGATGCTCTCAAATCTTTGTGGGGGGAAGCTGTCCTTAGAGCCACATATCTCATTAACCGTATGCCTTCCCCTGTTCTTGATGGAAAATTTCCTTAATGAGGTTGTGATAGGGAGAGGGTTAAGTGAGGAGGAAGAAGAAGAAGATTGTTTTGCTTAACTTAGCACACTCCTCAATGCATTTAAGAGTATATATACCTAAAATATCCACAAATATCTATGATGAGAAATTAAGTAAACTGGAGTAAGTTAAGAAATTACTCCACACGCACACTATGACTAAATAAACCCACACACATATAAGACTAAGGCATTAGTAACACTCCTCAAGTTGGAGCATATATATCAATCATGCCCAACTTGGAGGTGATGTCAAACAAGCGCTTTTCTCCAACACCTTTCGTGAGAATATCTGTTGACTGATCCTCAGAGCGAACTTGAGGAATGTTGTTTCCTTGGATTCGACCTTTTCCTGATAAAATGGCAGTCAACCTCAATATGTTTTATTCTCTCGTGATATAAAAGTTTTTCTGCAATATGATGAGCTGCTTCATTGTTGCGATAAAGAATCATAGACAAGGTCACATGAACACCGAGATCACATAGGATATGTCTTAGCCACATGCCCTCATGAGCTCCTTGAGACATAGCTCGATACTCCCCTTCATCACTAGAAATAGATACCACGAGTTGTTTCTTCGATCGCCAAGTTACAGGTAGTTTTAGTGCCGCTTAGAGTTAGTGGAGATTGGAGAAAGAAGGAGAGGAAGAAAAAGGAGAAAAGAAAAAGAACTAAAGAGGTGAGAGAAATTAGGGTTGTGTTAATATTGCACAAACTCGAGAATACGGTTGGGTTAATATTGCAGAAGCCCCTCTATTCTTTCATATATATATATATATATATATATATATATATATATATATATATCACTTACAAAGTGTCAATGGCACGCCCAAATATACTAACACACCTACACTTACATTGAAATGTAACATATATTCACTCACACACTAACTTAATGATAATTTCTATAGGCACGCCAACACTCCCCCTCACGTTGGAGCATAGATGTCAATCATGCCCAACTTGCCAGTAATACCATTGAGACGATTTCTTCCTACAACTTTAGTTAGAATATCTGTCAGTTGATCTTCTGTATTAACCTGAGGAATATTGAACTCTTAAGCTTCCACCTGCTCTCTTACAAAATAACAATCAACTTCAATATGCTTAGTGCGCTCATGATAGACTAGATTCTCAGATGTGCTTTCATTGTCTCCATATAACATTGGGAGAGTTACATTAATGCCAAGATCTGTAAGAATAAACCGAATTCACATTCCTTCTCTTGCACCTTGAGACATTGCCCTATACTCACCTTCACAACTTGAATTTGAAACATGTTGCTTTTTTACTTTTCCAAGTTATTAAGTTGCCCCAAAGAACGTGCAATAACCTGTGGCAGACTTCCTATCATTGAGCGAACTAGCCCAATATGAGTTTGTGAACAGTTCAACATCCAAGTGACCTTTGTTTCTATAGGGAAGACCTCTACCTGGGCTTCCCTTTAAATATCTCAGATCCTGTAAATAGCATCAAGATGAACAGTCCTGGGAGCATGCATGTGCTGACTCACTACAATCACAGCATAAGCAATATCTGGACGTGTCATGGTGAGGTAGATAAGTTTCCCAACTAGCCATTGATATTTTTTTTCTCTTTTAGGGTCTCACCCACTTCTCCACTGATCCTATGATAATGTTCCATAGGTGTAGCTGCAGGCCTACGGTCCAACATGCCTGTATGACTCGAGACATTGAGAATATGCTTGCTCTGTGATAAGACAACCCCCTTTGTTGACCTTGCCACTTCAATTCCTAAGAAAGACTTTAAGGGGCCTAAGTCTTTGATGTTAAACACTTTACTCAAGTACTCCTTCAACTTCGAACTTTCATCATTGTCATCCCATGTAACAATGATATCAAACACATACACAATGAAAGCAATAGTCTGCTTTACCACTGATAGCCACAACTCATCATAGCATCATTAAATTTCTAAACCATGCCATTGGTAACTGTTTTAAACCATAGATGACTTTCCTAAGCCTACACACTTTATCTTTCTCCCCCTCATGTGTAAACATGAAGGAAAGGTCATATAGACTTCCTCTTTCAACTAACCATGCAAGAATGCACTCTTCACATCCAACTGATATAGTGGTCAATCTCTGCAAGTTGCAAGGGATATGAGCACCCTTATTGTATTTGATCTTGCCACAGAAGCAAAACTCTCCTGGTAATAAACTCCTTGAGCTTTTGTGAACCCCTTTGCAACAAGTATTGCTTTGTATCTATCTCACCATCTGATATGTATTTCACAGTATAGACCCACCTACATCCAACAACCTTCTTTCCAATAGGAAGTTTAACAATGTCCCAAGTCTTACTCAGTTATATTCATTTCATGCATCATGGCCTTCTTTCCACTGAGATTGGGCTAAAGGCATAAAAAAAGGAAGAATAAAAACAAAGTCCAAAGAGGATATAAAAGACTTATGAGATAGAGAAAAAGCATGATGACACATAGTTACCAATGAGATACAGAGTGCAAGACCAAGGAACCTTCCGGAGAGCAATGGGAAGATCAAGATTAGAAGCTGGATTTGTCTCTAGAGAAGGGTTCTGAACAATGGTATGAGAGAGGGGCTTGCCTTAAGATGGATTCTCATCTTGGACTTGTACCTCCTTAAATTTCTTTTGCACAAAGAATTTTCCTTGAAATTTTTCTGCTACATTTTTTCACACTTGACATATTGGAGTTTCTCCTCTTTGTCATGCTATGCTCCCTTAATACATTCTTCACTGTCTTTTACAATATCCATCCTAGGTAGCATACTAGGTGTCTCTTCAACACCATTAACACCTTTCCCCTTGAAGATTGCACTGAAAGTCTTCTCCCTAAAGCTTAGAGTAGGGAGTATTTTCATAGAAGGTAACATCCATGGTCACAAAAAACCGACGAGTCATACAGTCAAAACATTTACACCATTTTTGAGTAGGATACCCAATAAAAAGACATCTAGTGGTTTAGTACGTTGAGTAGCAAGAACGTGGGCAAAACAGAAGCAACCAATCACATGAGGTGGCACAAGAAAGAGACTTTTCGTAGGACACAATAGTTACAAGGGAGACTTACCCCCTAGAATGGGAGAAGGCATACAATTAAGCAAATGTGAGGACGACATCCCCCTACAAAAATTTTGGGACATTCATATCAATCAAAAGGCAACATGCCACCTCTAACAAATGACATTTTTTTCTTTCAGTCACTCTATTTTGTTGTCGGTTGTAAGGACATGTGGCTTCCTAAACAATTCCATGCACGGAAAGATACGATTGAAGACGGTGAGAAGAATATTGTAGAACTTTCACATGAGCATTGAATTGTGTGCGAACTAAATGAAGGAAAGTCGGGAACAACATAGCAACTTCTTCTTTTGACTTAATTAAGCATAACATAGTGTAACATGTGCGGTCATCAATAAAAGAGACAAGGTAACGGTAACCACGAACAGAGTCCACATGAGAAGGACCCCACGCATCAGAATGGACAATCTCAAACGGAATACTACTTCGATTACCACTAGAAGGATAAGGAACTCTTGTATGTTGGAAGAGTTCACACACTTGACATCTCCAGAGGTTGCTATCCACTGTCTTGAATTTATGTGGAAATAGCATCCTTAGCCTATGAAGGGGAATATGGCTATAACAAGTATGCGACAAATGTATCTCATCAACTGAAGTAGCAGCAACAACACTAGACTTCTGAACCATTTGAGTATCATGACTCCTCTTAGCTTCATATATATAGAGCCCTCCATCCTCTCTACCATTACCAATCACCTTTCATGTTGACAAGCCCCGACACATAATAGGAGGGAAAAAAGGTAACACTACAATTTTGATTTCTTGTAAGACTTTTAACTGAGAGAAGATTAAGTGACATTTTTGAAACATATAAGGTAGACTGTAAAGAAAGAGAACCATTATGAACAATCCCTTTACCAACAGTAGGAACTAAGGATCCATTGGGCATCTCGAATAGGACATTGTCCTGGCAAAGGAGACAAAATATGGAACAATGACGATTCGCCCGTCATATGATCAGTAGCACCCGAATCAATGATTTATATGCAAGAAGAGGCAAAGGCATATGCAGAAGCGACAATATCTTTCTCATCAACCCTAACACTATATCTGCCACCAATAATCATTGAATGATCTTCCATAGTTCAAATACCACAACACCATACAATGCTGCACACTGCAATAACATAAGCATACACAGACTTTTCTAGAAAAAAACTGTGTCCTCAACAAGTTAGCACCACTTGTCTATACAGACATTACCTCAAATACCTACAATCCACAGTTACAATCATCACAATGCAGTTATAATCCTACACACAATATGCAACACGAAACTGTTTAGAAAATAACATCAAAACTGCTCCAAGCCAGCACCAAAACTGCAAAAAATAGCACCAAACCAATACTAAAACAGCACTAAAACAAAACCAAAATTTTACCAAAAACAACACCCAAAGAGCATTTCATCGAACACGTTGTGGGTAAAGGCATATATCACAACCATATAAACAGAAATATAACCACCAGCTACAGCACTATACACTAACCTTCCTCACGAGCATACCACTGAATACCTTGTGAGCAACATATCACAGCCATATACACATAAATATACCACCAGTTGCAGCGCTATTCATTAACCTTCTTGACTTCATGAACTACAATCAGCTTTGCATCGAAATTCCATCGGCACTCATCCAATCAAAGATTTGGGAACACTATACTGTTCATGGTCAGTATCTTGACCTACAGGTGGCATCTTACATCACTGATGATGCTAGCAGTCAAAGGTCAACCAGCACAGGTCCAAGGTTGATAATGCTTTGATACCAAGTTAGTTTTAGTGATGCTTAGGGTTAGTGGAGATTAGAGAAAGAAAGGAAGGAGAAGACAAAAAAAACTAATTATATATATATATGTCACTTACAAAGTGTTAGTGGCACCCCCAGATATCCTTACACACCCACAATTACATGGAAATGTAACATATATGCACTCACACCAACGGTTACTAAATTTCCACCCATAACAAACAATACCCAGTAGTGAACCTTCTATCATCTGAAGACTTGGCCCAATCAACATCTGTGAAGATCTCAATGTCTAAGTGGTTGATTACCATATAGGAGACCTCTTCCAGGACTCCCATTCAAGTGCCTAAAGATCCTACAAACGACATCAAGATGAGTGTTTCTGGGTGAGTGCATGTTTTGGCTCACCACACTCACTGCGTAAGCGATATCATGGCGAGTCATGATAAGATAGATCAATTTTTCCACTAGCTTCTGATAGACCTTAGGATCCTTGAGAGGTCGACCAGCCTCTCCATTGAATCTGTGATTCTGCTCAATAGGATTAACTGTCGGTTTACACCCAAGAATACCTGTCTGATGAGGCAAATCCAAAGTATGCTTTCTTTGAGATACAACAATCCCTTTATTTGATCTTGCCACTTCAATTCCAAAGAAATACTTAAGTGGACCCACATTCTATTTCTCGAAGGACCTGCAAAGGGGATCTTTCAGACAAAAGTATTTCTTCATTATCATCTCTTGTGATGACAATATCATCCACATACATAGAATGGCAATAGTCCCCTTTCTTGACAAACAATGTGTGATCATAGGGGCTTCTTTGATACCCACAACTCATTACAGCTTTATTGAATTTTTGAAGCCAGACTCAGGGTGATTGCTTCGACACATATATGGACTTCTTAAGCTTGCAGACCTTATCCTTTTCACCTTCTTTGACAAACTTGGGAGGAAGAGCCATGTACACCTTTTCCTTAAGATCTCCGTGAAGGAAGACATTCTTCACATCAAGTTGGCTAAGGAACCACCCTTTGAATATCGCAAGAGATAGAAGAACCCTTATCGTGTTTGACTTTTCCACAGGAGAAAAAGTGTTTTGATAATCAATCCCTTGTGTCTGAGTGAACCCTCTTGCCACCAATATGACCTTGTACCTTTCACATCACTATCAAGTCTATACTTCACAATGTAGACTCACTTGCGTCCATCTTCTTTCCTTCTAGAAGGTTCACAACATCTCATGTTCTATATTGTTCAAGAGCCCTCATTTCTTGAACCATGGCCTCCTTCCATTGTGGTTGTAACAAAGCACTCGAAACAGAGGTAGGAGGAGAAATAGCATCCAAAGAGGAAATGAAGGAATAATGGAAAGTGGGCAAATTTTGATAAAACACATACTGATTGGATGGCGAGTGCAGGGCCTAGTTCCTTTTCGAACAACTATGGGAAGATCCAAATCAGAAGAGGGAAGAGCATCATCGAGAGAGGGATCCTGAATAGTGGGCTGAGAAGGAAGCACTCCTTTGTGATCCAGTTCCCTTGTTTGCTCATTCATAGTGTTTCTGAATTTACTTCTTCATACACCAACCAGTTTCTATATCGAGCAAAGTGAGGGTCAACTTCTTCCCCTTCATTATTTTTTTCTTTATTTTCCTTAACTTCATCCACATCCATGACTGGAAGAACCTCAACAGTGTTCTCTTCCACTAACTTTGGAATCTTCCCCTGAAGAGGACACTGGGAAGCATAAAACGGTGTCCTTTCAAAGAAAGTAACATTCATGGTGCCCACAATTTGACGAGAAATAAGATCAAAACCCTTTTACCCCTTTTGAGAAGAGGGGTACCCAACAAAGATACAATGAGTGGCCATGGGATCCAGTTTCGATATGCGAATATTAGGAACATGGGCAAACCTCAAAGAACCAAAAACATGGGTTGTAACCAAATAAGGGCCTTTGTTAAGGAATAGAAGCTGAAAGGGAGATTTTCCATCAAGAACAGGGGAAGGCATACCGATACCGGTTAATGAGATATGTGGCTGTAAGAGAGTAAAAAAGTGCCCACATAAGAGTAATCCTCTCTTCCGAGAACATTAGATGTAATGTTCTCATACACGGGGTTCACTCCCCTCAACAAATCAAAACTTGTTTCAATTCAATCTTTGCACGAATCTTATCAGAACATGTCTTGCACACCTGGACCTTATACTGTGACAAGTCTTCCCAAAGGCTTCTCGTCTTAGTGTAATATTCGTTAATCTACTCATCATCCTGACAGAGTCCTCCAATTTTATCCAACGCTTGGGACTTCTTAGCTAAGTTCCTCTTCTGCGAATAGGCATCCCTTAAAGAGTCCCATAACTCTTTCGCATTTTGGCACTTCATCAAGGATTTACTAATAGAATGAAACATAAAATGGTGTAACCACATCATCATTGTAAGATTGGTACTCTTCCAATCCTCATAATTTTTATTTGTTTTTGCAGGCTCGAGTATGGTTCCTAAAAATACCCATATTTCTTCTTAGCCCCGAGAAACATGGCAGCTGATTGTGACCACTCAAGATAATTTCCACCATCAAATTTTACAGTGGTAATTTGCAATGTATGTGAACTATCACCACCAAAGGTGTGGGAACCTTTTGAATCCTGCATCATCAATCAATAAGGATAAACAACCAATCTGCAGTTGCAAAAATAGAATATAGGCATAAAAATGGGTACCAAAACTCACAACAAGGTTTTACAACTTTAGGGCAGCCCCACAGCTGCAACTACAAAAACATGTTCACAAATCTGGGTACACCACCCACAACCAACAAACAGCCACAATCTAGGCCACAATTACTAGAAACTGCTCACAAACTAGGTTACACAACCCACTGGAAACTGCAGTTACAACCCACATGCAAACACCAAATTTTAACACACAGGGTTTACAGAACCCAGTTAATGGTTCTACAACTAGTCCTTCACAAACTCCAACCACATATTGCCACCATCGTATTCAAAATCACGAAATAACTCGAATCAGTGATCGAACTCATAAAAAATTAGAGACAATGCAATACATACTAAAGATCTTATGATAAAATTACTTGGGAAAGAAAGATCTCATCAACTACTATGAATCTGACACTAATGGAGAAATTCGGCGAGGTTCTGACGATTCTGGTGATCATCACATACCATAAATCGAACCAACTAGGATCTTAGTCACATTAAATGTTCCGTGTGACTGAGATCTACATCTAGAAAGGTTAAAAAAATAACCTTTAAAACCCCAAAGCAGTTAAGGAAGAAGAAGGCAGCAGGAACTGCTTTGAGTTGGAGTCGACTGGTTCAGTTGATGGTGAAACTACTAGGTGAAGACGACGTCTGAAGGAGATCATAGGGGCCTATGTTGCCCTTGGTCCAGGAGGGAAAAATAAACCTGGATCTTGAAACTCCAATCATTCCGGCACATTTTTTACGACGGGCTAACATCAGCCTGACGATGATGATGTCAGCTTGATGACGTCAGCAGGTGCAGATTTTTGGATCCGGTAGCCTGCTTTAATACCAAGTAGATTATTGAGGTTGTATTAGGTTAGGGTTAGGTGAGGATGAAGAAGAAAGAATTAGGGTTGAGTTGCTTAACTTAGCACACTCCCCAATGCATTTAAAGTATATACATACCGTCTACAATATTCCACGGATATCTATGAGAAGAAAAAAATAAACTTGAGTTAGTTAAGAACTTACTCTACACACACTCACAAAGACTAAAGACGCCCATACACGTATAAGATTAAGGCATCACTAACATAATTGAGCATGATGAGAAATTGATCCGTCACTAGTTATGATTAATGAAAGTTAAAACAAATTTTAAAGTCTACAATATAGAATGGAATATAACTACAACTATCATATTGTAACAATTTTTCATTTCCCTACTTGTGTTTTGCTTGATAGATGAAATCTCTTACATAACCAACATAAATATCACTATATATGAAAACAAATGAGCAGAAAATAAAAGGAACTAACCATGACCATTACTGGTATGCTTGAAAATCCTGCAAATTCTACCTAAGGGCCTAAAAGTTTCCAAAAATTTCATTTTAAGTTAAATCAGCATGAAACTCATCCCAAACTTCTTCAAAGTGTTTACTTTTATGTTAAAATTTTAAGTTACTATAGATTAAAGAATTAAGAGTTAATAATTTCATATTAAAATTCATCATTACAAAAACGTAAATAACAAATGACTTTGTTCAATTTAAATGGCTGTCAATTGAATCATATATTCATTAGTCAATCATACAACCCAGTTGTGAATCGTACAATTACACAGTATAAATCATTTCCACACATTTGATTTGAATCGTACAACTCAAATCATGAATCATACAATTCCGACAACCATGCCCCTAACAATCCTCCATGGTTAGATCCATCACACACTGACCCTACTGATCCATAATGGATTGATAACCTCACATGCATAAATGAGTGTCAAATTACCATAGTGTAGAACACATTAAAAGAATTTATAATTCATTTCACATATTTCAGTTAAAAAATAAAATTATTTCTAATCAAAACTGAGAAAATGGTACCTAGACGAATTAAATGTGCTCTATAATAAAAATTGAATCAGTTTCAGGTGTAGTTTCAGACCAATCATTGACTAGGTGGAACCATGAAAACCATCAATTACAATTAAGAGAACATATTGATTCTAACTTTTGTCACCAAACCGAACAAATAATGCACTTTATAATCATCAGACATTTTTCTCTAAGACCCAAAGTCCTAAGGTTGTACATTCGGCATTTGGCCTATCGTTGGTGAGACTGAACATATGCAACATGCTTGAGAGATGCACTTACAAAGTCACCACTGTGTATGTGACTGAATTTAGCCGTCATGTGCGAAATCTAGATGAAATTTATAGGAATTCATCTGGGCCAGCTCAGCACAAAAGGTTCCAATCTACGCAATAGGTCATTTGCCAAAAGTTGAAGATCACGACATCCTAGGCCAGAGGTAATGCACTACTTCTGTTACCACATACATAGTCACAAAGTCGGTCGGCAATAAATCTTCATGGGTATAAGTAGGGAAAAACCAGCAAAAATCGTTCCAAGTCGGAAAATTTTGGGTAAAATAAAATATTCAGAAAAAAAACTAAAAAAATCATAATATATTTCAAGTTAAAAATAATGATTTTAATGAACAAAATATTACAAAATAGGTAAAAACCTAAAGTTTTTTATGAACAAAATATACCTACCTAAAGGTTTTTATCCCTTTTATAAGTGAAAAAAATATGACAACATTACAAGCATCGCCGATTAATCAGCCGAGTCACGACTTGGCCAATTATTCGGCGAAAAAGTCGGGATGACTGCAAGTCGGCGATAAAGTCGGGATGACTGCAAGTCGCCGAATTTTTCAGATTTTTTTAAAAAGTCAGAGACTTTTGGGACTCTGACCACATATGCCAATTTCAATGGCTTAACCCATGAAGCTATACTATGTCGAGTAATTTTCACACTTGAAGGCTGGAGCCCACACCCAATAGATAGACAACTTACAAGAACACCATGCACTGAGGGAGAATATTAAGAAAAGCACTATATCACTAAAGGAACCATTAAAGTAGAACATTAATTAATAATAAGGCCATAAGAGCTGTAATATCCCGAAAAAAAATCACGTTAAACAGTGACCTCGGGATCCGTGCTGATTGGTCACAGATTTGACCAATTAGGAGATCAAGGGTTAGCATAGAGTATGATGAACGGACGAGATGTGATGGCATGAGTGATTATGTGGTGTGTGATGTGAATGAGAAGTCGCATACACCTATCCCGGTGCATGTGCTCAACACACAAGTGAGAGGAGAGATAAAAGGGCTTAATAACCCTAAAATTAATGGTTTTTGGTTGTTGAAGGAGAGTAAAGAAGAGAGAGAGAGAGAGAGAGGAGTAAAGAGAGGAGTTATTGCAACTGATTGGAAGGGGGATTCAAGCGATAAAAGCCGGATTCGACACGGTTTGGATCCGTTAGAGCCAAAGCTGGAACCCTAGCCTTTCCAACCATTGATTTGAAATCAATTTGAGATTTATTAAAGGTAAGATTTATGTAGTTTGAAATGCATGGATTAAAGGGTTAAATTGTAGTTAGAAATAGTTTAAAATGTGGGATAAGAGCTTAGAAAAATGGAGGAGAAAGTAAGGGAAGAAATTGGGAAGAACAGCCAAAAAGGGGCTGAATCTGGCAATTTCGATTAATCGAAATTGGGTTTCGATTAATCGAAATTGGCCAAGAAGTTGAAAAGTCAGAGGACCCCGATCTCGATTAATCGAATTGAGTTTCGATTAATCGACTTTAGATTTCGATTAATCGAATTGGAAATCGATTGATCGACTGGGAACCTAAAGTGAACTCCAGTGGAGGAAAGAAAACAGCTTGGAGAAATCGACTAATCGAAATGGGAATTCGATTAATCGATTTTGGGAATTCGATTACTCGAATTGAGAATCGACAGGATAGAGTAGAGAATTTCGATTAATCGAATTGGGTTTCGATTAATCGAATGGGAATCTCGATTAATCGATTTGAGAATCGATTAATCGATATTGACTTTCGATTAATCGATTTTGGAAATCGAATAATCGAATCAGATTCGATTAATCAATTTTGGAATTCGATTAATCGACTGGGCTAGTTTATGTTGACTTTTGAGTTTGACTTCAAGCTTCATGGAGGGTCTTGGACCTCCTTTATTGCATCTTTAGTGATGTGTTTCACATGTTATGTGGTACCATAGGTGGTACGTGTGAGCTAGTGCACAAGGAGCCACGTGGGACCTTGATGCATTGATCGAACGAAGACTTGAGGTAGGGAACACCTTGAACATGTACTTTATTTTACAAGAGCATGTATGTAGTGATATAGAATTTAATTCAAAATGTTTTTATTGCTTAAGAATTGTGAAAAGTGTGTGTGTGTGACATCCATAAGAGTAATTATAATGAACCATCCCCAGGGGATGAGGAAGTAAAGAGATAAGAGCATCAGGTGTGATGCAAGTGAATGGATACATCCCAGGGATGTATCCAAGATTGAATCATATTTGATAGGGCCTAACTGATATAAGATAGCACAATTACACGGTGAATAACTATATGTAAGGCACCAATATTTTTGTTATTTGAGGTTTGATAGGGTACCCCACCGACGTGGCGGGATATCCACGACATGAGGATACCTTGGCCAATCTGGCGGCGAAACCGTAGGCAGTCGAGGCTTATCCGGTACCTGATGCACACCCCAGGGGTGTTGATTGAGACTAGTGAAACCCAGCCACCAATCCCCAGGGGAAAGGGGCTTGGGTACTATTTGTATTACCAGGGAATACGTTAAAAGTGTCTACATAGATGACGATGATGGGTATCTCATCGGGGCTCGATGCTATATTGCTCGGGGATTACTTAAGTTGAAAGTTTAAGTTTTGCTTTAGGCCTTTATGAATAAATAAAGACATGAGTAAACTACCAGTAAAATATAATGCTTTTTAACTGTTTTCATCAGTAACTGCATAGACACATCATGCATGGCATATCATGGAATATATGTGAGTAATAATTTATATGTTCAACTGTGTTTTGTTCCCTATTGAGCTAGGATGTAGCTCACCCTATAGACTATACGTCGCAGGTCCACTACTAGCAATGCAGGCTTGAGACCCGCCGTGGAGTCGGACCTTGGTGGTGAAGAGTTGGAGCCACCTCCTGAGGACTTCTTCTAGAGGACTCCGTTGTGCCGCTTTGAGGGCTTTTGGATAGAGATTTGTACGGCTTGGTATGTCAAGCCTTGTTTTGGCTAAACAATGTACATGTATAAATTGAGATTATTCATTTGGGGCGAACCATCCGTGATGATCTGCTATCATCGATGGTTCGGATCGGTTTTCCATTCATGCAGAGGCATGAGGGTAGAACTGTCTTTTGAGAAATGCTTTTATATAGATTTAAATTCCGCAGTTTCATTTACTATTTCATTTTATGCTTGATATGCCTATGTTCCTGTCTTAGCTAAGGGGCACGGTCAAGATGATCGTGCTGATGGCACGGGTTTCGGGGTGCCGAAATCCGGGCTGTCACAGTTGGTATCAAAGCAATTTCTTTTAGCAATTATGACAATTGTTCTTTTGGTCAGAACATAGGGGCTTCTGCTAACGAAACTTTAGTTTCAAATGCAGCCGCAAATGTCATCTAGAGGAAGAGGCCGACCAAGGGGAGGCCAACAGAGGAGTCTACGTAGTGGAGATGATTACATCTCTCCTACTAATAGCTTTGAGGCCGAGCGTGGTAGTAAACGACATGATGAAGAGGATCGAGATCGTCAGGATCAAGATCTAAGAGAACATGAGAGGGTGAGAGAGAGACAAGAGGATAGAGAAGAGAGACAAAGGATGATGCACACTATGGAGACTATGGCAGCTGTCATGGCACAACAAGCTGCATCCTTTGCAGCTCATGCATCAAGAGAACAACAGCCACCTACACCACACAGCAGGACTGCTACTGCCTCATCCTTCTGAGTTTAGGAGGATGAGACCTCCTTCGTTTACAGGCGAGACCAATGGCGGCAGAAGCGGCTTATGGAGATGGAGAAAGTATTTAGCGTGTTGACATGCACGGAAGATGAGAGTGTGAGATGGGCAGCTTATATGTTGGATGGGGAGGCTGTGCCTTGGTGGAAGTCCGTGACACGGACTCGGGCTCAGGAGACCCCAGAGTTGCCTTGGACTTGGGAGGAGTTTGTTGAAGAGTTCAACAAATAATATTTTCCGGAAGTGGTGGGGAACCAGCTTGAGATACAATTTTTACAGTTAGTGCAAGGGAGAATGACAGTGAGAGAATATGGGGTAGAGTTTCTACGACTTGCCCGTTTTGCTCCGGATTACGTCGCTACCGACGTGATGAAATCCAAGAGGTTTCAGCAAGGTTTGAAGCCTGAGGTTAGGGGAGGCGTAGCTCCATTTCAGTTAAGGACCTATGAAGAGGTCATGAGTAAGGCGTTGGTTGTAGAAGAAGAGAATACAAATAAATATAGACAAAGGGAGCAGCAGAGAGGAGGAAATGAACAGGGAAGGACGGGGAACTACGAACCGGTGAACAAAAAGCCAAGGTTCGTGGCCCAAAATCAGAGACCACAGTTTCAAGGAGGTTTCGGAAGGCGTAGAGCAACAACACCTGTGAGGTTTCCATTACTTGCGTCGGGGAGACCTTTACGATATGAGAGCCCTGCCATGTCTACTGGCGCCACTATCACACAGGGTTCTTGTACTGTTTCTTCCGCACCTTGGGAGACTTGCGCAAAGTGTGGCAAGCCTCATAGAACAGTGGATTGCAGAGCGGGAACTAGGGGTTGTTTCCGATGTGACAAGGTGGGCCACTTGATCAAGGATTGCCCCGAGACGGATAAAAGAAAGACGATTTCAGTTGCAGCACCACGACCCATTCAAGCAAGGAAGCCGTCGTCAGGGGAGAGCTTGCGATCCGTCAGAAGTAGGAACGTGCATGACGTCATCCAAGGTGAGACTCTTTTAAATTAAAGAAAATTCCGTTTCATTAAAATTTTAGATAGAGAAGGTACATGCATTAGGAATTGTATAGATTCTTTTTCTCAATACTAAATCTATATGTGAATTAAGGGTGTATTTTGATGTGTAAATTATTGTATGTATGTATGTATACTATAGGTACTTTAACTATATATGAAAAAGGATGCTTTGTTGGATATGATGCTAGAGTGTTGATAGACCCAGGGTCTACCCACTCATTAAATCACTCCACGTTCGCCAAGAAGATGAAGATTGTTCCAGGCGTTGGACTTCCGTCTACGTGTCTATTCCATTTGGAGAGTTAGTAGACACGGAGTTAGCTTACAAACCCATCATTGTAGATTCGAGACCTAGAGGTGCATGAATTGGAAGCAAAGTTGATCTTGTTAGACATGCAAGGGTTTGATGTGATCTGGTTGGCCTTGTCAGCAAATCGATTGCAAGAACAAGGTAGTCATTTTGGACCCAACACAAGAAGATCATTTGGTTTCAAGGAGTGAGGTCGCCATCTCAGGCTTCGATCTCAGTGAAGGGCCGAGAAAATGATCAGAAAGGGTTGCAGTGGATACTTGGCTTTCTTAAAGGAGGACAAGGAAGAAAAGAATGTCATTTCTGAGATAGCAGTTGTGCGAGACTTCGCCGACGTGTTTCCCGAGGAATTGCCTGGATTACCTCTAGAGAGAGAAGTGGAATTCGCCATTGACTTAACAGAGCAAGCCTTTATTCGAAAGCGCCATATAGAATGGCTCCTGCTGAGTTAAAGGAGTTGAAGGAACAACTACAAGAGCTTATGGACAAGGGGTTTGTTAGACTGAGAGTGTCTCCATGGGGAGCACCGGTTTTGTTTGTCAAGAAGAAAGATGGGTCATTGCGGCTATGCATTGACTATCGACAATTGAACAAACTCACTGTGAAGAACCGCTACCCTTTGCCTAGAATTGACGATCTATTCGACCAACTGCAAGGAGCAAGGTATTTTTCCAAGATCGACCTGAGATCTGGATACCATCGATTCTTGAGTCAAAGCAGAGGACATCGGAAGGCGACTTCGGGACACGGTATGGACACTATGAATTCCTTGTGATGTCGTTTGGGTTGACGAACGCTCCGGCGTCGTTTATGGATCTAATGAACCGAGTGTTTAAACCACACTTGGACTCCTGCGTCGTAGTGTTTGTTGATGATATATTGATATACTCCAAATCCAAGACGGAACGCGAAGAACATTTGAGGATTGCTCTACGGGCCTACGTGAACACCAATTGTCACGCCAAACTTCGGCAAATAAATGTGAGTTTTGGTTGGAATTAGCTTTTGGGACATGTCTCAAAGCATGGTGTCACCGTAGATCCGGCAAAGATAAGCGATGGTTAAATGGGAGCACCAAAGGCGATGGACCGATGTCAAGAAGTTTTACGGGCTTAGCAGGCTATTATCGACGTTTCGTCGAGGGGTTTTCAAAGATATCGGGACCTCTCACAAAGCTGACACGAAAAGATTCAAGATTTGAGTGGAGTGAGGCATGCGAGAAGAGTTTTCAAGAACTCAAAACGAGACTCACTTCGGCTCCAGTGCTAGCGATTCCTTGACGATGGAGGATACGCCGTGTCTAATGACGCGTCATACAATGGCCTTGGTTGTGTACTCAACCAACACAAGAAGGTGATAGCTTACGGATCAAGACAGCTGAAAGAACACGAGAAAAATTATCCGACTCATGACTTGGAACTAGCAGCAGTCATTTTTACGCTGAAGATTTGGAGACATTACTTGTATGGTGAGACTTTTGAGATTTTCACCGATCATAAGAGCCTCCGATACCTGTTTACACAGAAAGAGCTCAACATGAGACATCGCAGATGGATGGAATTCCTCAAGGATTACGATTGCTCCATACAGTACCATCCAGGCAAGGCGAATGTAGTAGTCGATGCATTGAGTCGGAAGAGTTCAGCTCAGTTAGCTTGTTTGATTTTGGGTATGCACCGATGGAAATTATTGGAAGACCTGGCACTCTACGAAGCGAACATTGAGTCAAAAGCTATCGAATCCTTTTTGGCTAACATATCGGTAAAGCCAGTGATATTTGAGCATATCCACGATCTACAGATGAAAGATCCGGCATTAACAAAGATTCATCAAGACGTGAGTGAAGGCATCAGGTCGGACTTCTCAGTTAAAGAAGATGGTTCTTTATTGTTTAAGGGTCGTCTATGTATTTCGGACAATGCCGATCTAAGACGAACCATTCTTGATGAAGCCCATAAGTCAAATTATGCCATCCACCCTGGTAGCACCAAAATGTACCAAGACTTGAAAAAGAACTACTGGTGGAGAGGACTGAAGCAAGACGTGGCCGAATACGTGTCACGGTGTTTGACTTGTCAGCAAGTGAAGATTGATCATAGACATCCTGCGGGACTATTGCAGCCTTTACCAATCCCAGAATGGAAATGGGAATCAATCTCGATGGATTTCATTGTTGGATTGCCCCGTACTGCCAAGAGACACAATGCCATTTGGGTCGTCGTAGACCGATTGACCAAATCAACGCACTTTCTGCCATACAATACTACGTATACGGCAGGAAGACTGGCGGACTTATACATGAAGGAGATCGTAAGGTTACATGGGATTCCAAGCAGCATAGTTTCAGATCGTGATCCACTATATACGTCCAAGTTTTGGAAGAAATTTCAAGAAGGAATGGGAACACGACTAGACTTTAGTTCAGCTTTCCATCCTCAAACTGATGGGCAGACAGAGCGAGTGAACCAAGTAATAGAAGACATGCTCAGAGCGTGCATGCTTGATATGCAAGGATACTGGGATGAGTATCTCTGTTTCAATTCGCATACAACAACGGTTTCCAAGCGAGCATTGGCATGCATGGCACCGTATGAAGCTCTGTATGGACGACGATGCAAATCACCCCTCAATTGGGAGGAAACAGGTGAGAAATTTGTTTTAGGGCCAAAACTACTTGAAGACAACGCCACCGTCGTTCGAATAATCAGAGAAAGGCTGAAGTCAGCACAGAGTAGACAGAAAAGTTACGCCGACATGAAGCGGACTAGCGTCGACTATAAAGTGGGTGAGCACGTGTTTGTGAAAGTGTCACCTATGAAAGGCGTAATGAGATTTGGCAAGAGAGGGAAGTTAAGCCCACGTTATGTTGGACCATTTGAAATTTTGGGACGCGTAGGTGAAGTTGCGTATCGCATTGGCTTACCACCGCTGTTTGATCGGGTACATAACGTTTTCCACATATCAATGCTCAGAAAGTATGTGAATGATCCATCTCATGTGTTAGGAAAACAACCTATGGAGATGTGTGAGGACATGAGCATGATAGAGGAACCAGTGGAAATCTTGGATCGAAGGAACAAGTACTGCGCACTAAAGTGATTCCCTTAGTGCTTGTTCGGTGGAACAATCATCCAAAAGAAGAGGCTACTTGGGAACGAGAGGCCGATGTGAAAGAACAATATCCAGCCTTGTTTCCAACGACATGAGAATCCAATGTAAACCACAAGCATGTTTGTGGAATCTCCACAATAATTGTAATTCAATGGAAGTCTTCATCAAAAGTATGATTAAAGGAACAGATTTAGTATGTACATGACCAAGTGTATGTGTTTCTATGGAACTATGAGCCACTTGATGTCATAAACTGCCAAAAGAAATCAAAGAACCAAGGAAATTGAAAATCAGCAGAAATTGGGCAAAACCGATTAATCGAAATTCAAATCGATTAATCGATTTGGAATTTTGATTAATCGATTTTGTTCGATTAGTCGACTGACAGATGCCAGTGATTGGACATTTGGATAAGAGTTAGGGCAGACACAGAATACAATTTCGATTGATCGATTTATAATTTCGATTAATCGATTTGGGATCGATTAATCGATTTTGGGAATTCGATTAATCGAATTGAGAATTCGATTAATCAAACTGCATGTTCGATTAATCGAACATACTGGAAATGTTAGAAGAAATTAGGAATGAATTAATGAAAATTCGATTAATCGAGGAGGTTTCGATTAATCGATTTGAGAGTTCGATCAATCGAACTGAAAGTTCAATTAATCGATTTGCTTAAAGGAACCTTGAAAATTCTAAGACAGAGAAATGATTTTGATTAATTGAAGTAGAATTTGATTAATCGATTTGAAATTTCGATTACTCGAACCATAGTTAAACTAATCGAATAACAGAATCTGAAATTTTTGGAAATTCTTGCGATTCGATTAATCGAAGTGAATTTCGATTAATCGATTTTGAAAATTCGATTAATCGAAATGGAATTCGATTAATCGACTGGCTCGCGCCAGTGAGCTCTAAAACTTAAATTTTTAAACGGATACGATTTCGATTAATCGAAATGTTTTCGATTAATCGATTTTGACTTTCGATTGATCGATTTGGGAAATCGATTAATCGATTTTGCGCGGCTTAACCTAGTTTTGAATCTCGATTAATCGACTTTGGATTTCGATTAATCGAGCCGGAGCCTATATATATAAAATTGGGGATTTTATTTCCCATTCGAAATCATTTGGGCTTTGGGTAAATTTTGGCGTTCTTCTTCTCCTTCTTCTCCAACCAACCGTGCGATCTAGGGTTTGGATTTTCCGCCGATTCGCATCCGAAATCGCCCACATTCGCCTTCGAAACCTAAGGTAAACCCTAGGCTCGCGTATTTCTTCAATTTCAAGTCGAAAACCCTAGTTTTTACCGGAAATTTCGTCAAAATGCCGCCTAAAACCCGATTGTCTTCGAAGAAGGCAACCTCAACTGGTGGCGTGAAGAACGCGCACCACCACCACCTACCCCATCGGGTGAGGACTCCATCACCGTCGGCAGAGACCACCTCGGGATTCGACGAAGCGCATCTTGTGAGTCTTCATGATCCACCCCCATGCCCCCACCACCCACTAACGTGGTGCAACCAAATGAATGGTGGGCCGCAAAGACCTTTGAGGTTGAGTACCTCATTGACCCTACCCTTTTCACAAATCCCGATGTACCGGGCGAGACCCAATGGGCTCGTAATTACCTTAACAATGCCGGTCTCGGCAACCTTCTCAAACCAATCCGGGGTTCCTACTACCCTAGATTGGTGAGATTATTTTACCAAGGGCTTGTGGACGGCCCGACCGACGATGTGATCAAGACTACCATCGAGGGTCGAGAGTACACGATCACTCATCGTCACATACACGAGGTGCTTGAATGCTACCTCGACTTTACCCCTAAGACCACCCTATTTCCACCCTTTGAGGAGGAACCTCGATTCGAGGAGGTCATGACCCGCATGACCAATGGTAAGAAGGGGTCGGGATCCTCCATCAAGAGGGTTGACCTTCCCCACTACATGTGGATGCTTGATTCTATAATCAAGTGTAATCTATACCCGATGCGCCACAACACGGAGCCCGTGGAAAAAGTGCAACAGGCACTTTACGCGGCCTTCTGTGGCCGGTGGTTTGACGCCACCATGCTCGTCCTCGAGGGGATGAGGTACATAAAGGGCAAACTGATGAAGGGCAACCTCCGGCCCAAGGAGAAGATGCCCTATGCTCGCCTCATCTCGAGCATGTTGGAGTGCTACTCCAACGATCCCTCCTACACCATCTCACCTCACGAGGTGACTGGGCGTGAAGGCGTTCTCCAAGTCTTCATGGACCCGTAGCTACAACTCAGCGGACCCTCGGCTCGGGTCCCGCTCAGGCGGCGGCAGCAGCATCGCCGCCACCACCCCCACCACCACAGCAGGACCCACCCGTGGGTGGGCATACCCGGCCGAGCCATCAGTAGAGAGGGCTACCTCTCATACTGCCACCGACACCAAACCTGGCCACGCTCACTCGCACTTCACCCACCTCATCATACGCTGGCCTCCGCTCCATCCGGTCCTAGCATCGAGGACGTGTTGGCTCGCATGGAAGCCAACAACGAACGGATGAACCGGAGGATGGACTTTTTGATGTTCCACACCCTCCGCTACATCTACCCGATCGACTACCACCGCTACCTTGCTCAGGAAGAGGAGTGGACTGTCGGATGGACCGCCTTCCACAGGGGTCCCGTCTTCCATCCCACCACTGCCACTACCGACGTGGCTCCTTCCAACTACCCAGCCAAGACGGTCTCCACCACGCAGCCCTGACCTACCAGCCCCAGCCTGACCACTTCAGAAATCGGCTCAGATGGGCACTGCCCAAAGACCGGACCAGCCTGACGAGGGGACTGCATGAGCCTCGTGCTCTCATTTTTGAGTTCTATTGTATGCATGTATATAGTGTACGCCAACTTATTTGGCCCGTTGTAAAAATTTTCAGAAATTAATAGAAATCACAAAATTTTGGTGTAAATTTTTCATTATCGCAACCTTTATATTCTATGCTTGTTTTCTTTTTTCTTTCTCTTATTGCCGTAGTACATCTGAGTCTACTGGGCCACCTCACCTGCGAGTGTGGGGGTGGAGACCTAGACCTACGCACCTTTGGGTTATTTTCGAGGACGAAAATTCCCAAGGTGGGGAGGATGTAATATCCCGAAAAAAATCACGTTAAACAGTGACCTCGAGATTCGTGCTGATTGGTCACAGGTTTGACTAATTAGGAGATCAAGGGTTAGCATAGAGTATGATGAACGGACGAGATGTGATGGCATGAGTGATTATGTGGTGTGTAATGTGAATGAGAAGTCGCATACACCTATCCCGGTGCATGTGCTCAACACACAAGTGAGAGGAGAGATAAAAGGGTTTAATAACCCTAAAATTAATGGTTTTTGGTTGTTGAAGGAGAGTAAAGAAGAGAGAGAGAGAGAGGAGTAAAGAGAGGAGTTATTGCAACTGATTGGAAGGGGGATTCAAGCGATAAAAGCCGGATTCGACACGGTTTGGATCCGTTAGAGCTAAAGCTGGAACCCTAGCCTTTCCAACCATTGATTTGAAATCAATTTGAGATTTATTAAAGGTAAGATTTATGTAGTTTGAAATGCATGGATTAAAGGGTTAAATTGTAGTTAGAAATAGTTTAAAATGTGGGATAAGAGCTTAGAAAAATGGAGAAAGTAAGGGAAGAAATTGGGAAGAAGAAAAGAAATTTGAATCGGCAATTCGATTAATCGAAATTGGTTTCGATTAATCGAAATTGGCCAAGAAGTTGAAAAGTCGAGGACCCGATCTCGATTAATCGAATTGAGTTTGATTAATCGACTTTAGATTCGATTAATCGAATTGGAAATCGATTGATCATTGAGAACCTCTGATGAACTCCGGTGGAGGAAAGAAAAGCGACTTGGAGAAATCGACTAATCGAAATGGGAATTGATTAATCGATTTAAATTCGATGTCGATTTGGGATCGATTAATCGATTTTAAAATCGATTACTCGAATTGAGAATCGACAGGATAGAGTAGAGAATTTCGATTAATCGAATTGGGTTTCGATTAATCGAATGGGAATCTCGATTAATCGATTTGAGAATCGATTAATCGATTTGAGAATCGATTAATCGATTTGAGAATCGATTAATCGATATTGACTTTCGATTAATCGATTTTGGAAATCATTTGGAGTTCGATTAATCAACTGGGCTAGTTTATGTTGACTTTTGAGTTTGACTTTAAGCTTCATGGAGGGTCTTGGACCTCCTTTATTGCATCTTTAGTGATGTGTTTCACATGTTATGTGGTACCATAGGTGGTACGTGTGAGCTAGTGCACAAGGAGCCACGTGGTACCTTGATGCATTGATCGAACGAAGACTTGAGGTAGGGAACACCTTGAACATGTACTTTATTTTACAAGAGCATGTATGTAGTGATATAGAATTCAATTCAAAATATTTTTATTGCTTAAGAATTGTGAAAAGTGTGTGTGTGTGACATCCATAAGAGTAATTATAATGAACCATCCCCAGGGGATGAGGAAGTAAAGAGATAAGAGCATCAGGTGTGATGCAAGTGAATGGATACATCCCAGGGATGCATCCAAGATTGAATCATGTTTGATAGGGCCTAACTGATATAAGATAGTACAATTACACGGTGAATAACTATATGTAAGGCACCGATATTTTTGTTATTTGAGGTTTGATAGGGTACCCCACCGACGTGGCGGGATATCCACGACTGACACGGCAGGATACCCGTGACCGATATTGCGGCGAAACCGTAGGCCAGTGCGGAGGCTTATCCGTACACAGTAAGCACACCCCAAGGGTGTTGATTGAGACTAGTGAAACCCAGCCACCAATCCCCAGGGGAAAGGGGCTTGGATACTATTTGTATTCCCAGGGAATACG
The DNA here is from genome assembly GCA_021018995.1 of Chloranthus sessilifolius. Classification (NCBI taxonomy): domain Eukaryota; kingdom Viridiplantae; phylum Streptophyta; class Magnoliopsida; order Chloranthales; family Chloranthaceae; genus Chloranthus; species Chloranthus sessilifolius. The sequence continues at coordinate 177,929,390 of CM037585.1, read as the reverse complement.
TTAAAAGTGTCTATATAGATGACGATGATGGGTATCTCATCGGGGCTCGATGCTATATTGCTCGGGGATTACTTAAGTTGAAAGTTTAAGTTTTGCTTTAGACCTTTATGAATAAATAAAGACATGAATAAACTACCAGTAAAATATAATGCTTTTTAACTGTTTTCATCAGTAACTGCATAGACACATCATGTATGGCATATCATGGAATATATGAGTAATAATTTATATGTTCAACTGTGTTTTGTTCCCTATTGAGCTAGGATGTAGCTCACCCTATAGACTATACGTCGCAGGTCCACTACTAGCATTGAGGCTTCGTGGAGACGCCGACCGGTGAGTCGGACCTTGCGGCCGGTGAAGAGTTGGAGCCACCTCCTGAGGACTTCTTCTAGAGGACTCTGTTGTGCCGCTTTGAGGGCTTTTGGATAGAGATTTGTACGGTTTGGTATGTCAAGCCTTGTTTTGGCTAAACAATGTACATGTATAAATTGAGATTATTCATTTGGGGCGAACCATCCGTGATGATCTGCTATCATCGATGGTTCGGATCAGTTCTCCATTCATGCAGAGGCATGAGGGTAGAACTGTCTTTTGAGAAATGCTTTTATATAGATTTAAATTCCGCAGTTTCATTTACTATTTCATTTTATGCTTGATATGTCAATGTTCCGTGCTTAGCTAAGGGGCACGGTCAAGATGATCATGCTGATGGCACGGGTTTCAGGGTGCCGAAATCCGGGTTGTCACAAGAGCAGTCAAACATAGCAAAAAAATAAGTATAGAAAAGAATATCTTTCCAGACCACAATATCAAACACATTAAGTTACAGGACACAAGCAGGTCTTAATTTAGAGTCCACAATGATGGATGAAGGGAGTGGGCAGTCATAAACTGCCTGGCTATCATTTTCTCATCACTTAGAAAGATGATTTGAACATGTGCAACTCAATATATTTGCACTTGTGTCGAAGAGCTCTACATTTGATGATAATGTGACTTCAGTTCAAAAAGGATGTGGGAAAAAAATTTTAATCAAACACAAAGGCATCCTGAAAAGTTAGGCATGTGCAAACATGAACGTACACGCAAAAAGATTTGTCCAAACTGTAGAGAAAATGAAGGGATAATGGCCCCTAACCAACATTTAAACACCAAACTAGTGTTTAAAAGATCTTACACCATTAAAATGTCACTTTTTTATCTCACACCATTAAAGTGTGAATTATCATTGTGCCATGTGGCACACATCTATGATCAATCTAAATTGCCCAAATGGCAATCAATCGTTGGAGCATGTCCCAGCCAAAGGATCATGCTTTTAAGTGGAAACCATCCGATCGGTGAACTTTAATATCAGCCATCAAAATTAAGAACTACTGTTGGTATTAGAGTGCACAAATTGGATGGTTCGAACCTCCCAAAAAGTGTGATTTTTGGACCCATAGTCCTTCAATTGATCATATATCACTTTAACGGTATGGATTTCCAAGATCATAATCCAATAAATGGTGTAAGATCGTTTAAACACCATTTGGTGTTTAAATGACGACGGTCAGGAGAGTTTGTCCCAAAAATGAATAAAGAATATATGGTTTTCCAGTGACTAAATGCCTGCAGTGAACAGATTTATATAACTGTATTTGCTTTGTAATCATTAAGAGAAATGTCTAAGGAAAAGGAAATTAGGGGGACGAAACTTCATGTAATGGTAGTAGTAAAAAAAATTGGGTAAACATACTTTCAAGGTCTTGAACAAGAGCCTTCAAATGTCTGCATTCTTCTTCTTTTTGTTTCTTTACATCTGAAATTGCCAGACTACTAGTTAAATGAGAGCACTACTCAAAATAATTCTATTTTCTCATAATTAACAAGGAAATAATAATAATAATAAATAAATAAATAAACAAATAAAGTAAAACTTCCAGCTTTTCCAAAACCAAATCTTACATTATCCTTAATCGCCAGTCTCTATATCAATAAAATGTGCCTTAATAGCAATGCATATAACACATCTACCATATGAGTCAAAGATACTGACAAGTCACAAGAACTCTGTGAGAAAAGAAGGATCATTTTGAAGCCATGCTCATTTATGGAAATACACCAAGGACAATTAGAAACACAATTTTTGGTTGGTAGTGAAAAAGGAAGCAGCAGCATACATGGGACAAGACTAAGATGAAAAAGGCAAGTCAGATCCAAAAATACTAAAATGGTAGTCAGAGATGAACTAAATCAGAAGCAGAGAAATTAATCACTCAAGTTCATATAGTATAATGGAAACTGGTATATTCCACCCAACCCACAATAGCAGATTAAATGCCACTAGCATAAACAAGGAGTTGAAGCACATGCTTAGCCGCTTCACTGTTTACCCAGTTGTCATGGTCTGTAATTTGAAGTTTGAGGAAACAAAAACAGTGTAGAGGTTGGGTAGAAAATACATGATAAAAAGAAGAAGACAATCCCTTGATAAAATCCAATCTAAGTTCAAGAAAAATACATATAAAATGTAATTTTTTAGTCAGAATGCCAATTTTGGTAAGGCAGGAGGAGCTAGGCTTAGGCTGAAAATTGACACTAAATAGAAAAAAGCAACAAGAACTAAAGTGCAATCACCCCATAGAAGTGCTTCTTGCTGGCCCTTTTATACTTGCGAGTTCACCAAAGATTTTGTTGGGTATGTGGCAAAAAAACAGAAAAGTTGATCCCACACAAATTCTAAACTTTCCATCCAATCTAGCAAACCCCACAGAACTCATTCATGAGTTACTCAGAGAGATTTCACTTGAAGAATTGCCCTCCAAAACAACCGACAGTAAACAAATCAAGGAACCACAGAACTAAAAACCTGGCTTTAGTCTATGAGGATTGACTACGATTTAAAGGCCGAGATTGCAACCGGGTTTTATTTGTTTTAGAACCTATAAACAAAACCAAAGGGAGTTATATCCCTTAGTTTTTTATTGCACTTATTTGTTATAGTTAAAGCTGGACCTTCTTTTATATATCTTTGTGAAGAAGACATGCAGTATTCTTCTTTAATGTAACTCAATTTGCTTGATAATGTACTCAGACTTGAACCCTCAATGAGTCCAGGTCAAGTTTCTTTCGAAAAGATTGCTAGGTCAAAAGTGGGAATTCAATAGATACTAAATAGAGTGAAGCATAGTTTGAATTCAAGAAACACAAAAGATGGTCATACATGTAGATAAAAGAAATGACATTTCTAAGGTTGCACTGATTGTAGTAATTGCATTTGTCAATTCAAAAGCATCCATATATAGATATATAGATAGAAAAACAACGAAAAAAAGGCTATAACAGAAATTTTGAAACAACAGCAGTCAAAGAAATGCCTCAATAATATAAACTTTCTTAAAGAATATGAGCCATATCTCTCTTCAATTATGAAAAGTGAGGAGTATGACAAATATTGAAATCAACCCATCAAATAAAAAAAATATTGGCAGCAGCCTCGATTTTCCGCAGCATTCCCTCAAATTCCTATATCAAGCATACTTAATTCTAAATCAAATGAGAAAAATCAAAGCCCTCAAAATTTTGCTGCTTTAGAAAATTAATTTATATAAAAAAAAAATTGAATTAATTACAGTGTATAATAATTTCTCTTGACCAGAGTAGGAAGAAGGTGAATAGTGTGGATATAGATGAGCAGTTTATCATGTGTAGAATAAAAATCCAAATAATAATACCATTGCTCAGTTACAGATAAGTAGGTTAATATATGTTATTTTGACCTACTTGTGTTAGTTTTGACATAAAGAAGCCCAAGTTCATATCTAGAAGAGATCCTATGAAAAGGATGGTCATGATTTTATCAAAAGGTGAGGCAGACCTTCTAGATCCACAATTTTTCCTTGCTGCATGCTTATTTGGTCAATCAATAACCGCATTTGACTTGTGCAATGGCTCTCAGATTCCACCTGTTACAAAATTAAATTAAACCCACATTGGTGTGCAAGGATTCAGAAATTTTGGAGAGAAAAAAAGAATACCACCATCATCAACGCCTTCACCAATCTATTTGGGATCAGAAGAAAAAAGAGAATATAGCATACCCTAAAATATTTCCCTATGAATTAATCAATCACTACTAACATTTCAAGCTTATCTATCAAAAATAAATAAAAATCACTACTAACATTTTCTAATTTGATAAAACAATTCAGGCAATAGAATATTTGCTCCAAAAACAAATTATAATAGTGAAAAAAGAAACCCATTGATAAAAAATAAAAATAAAAAGCAAAAACAATGAAAAAGGAATTTCCCACCTCTCTAAAATATATAGCTTTACAAAATACCAAAAAAGGAAGAAAACTAGCCACGATGACGTAAGCGGAAATATCGACATTCCTAATGCTAATTTGTCATTTAAAATAAAATTGGGCATGGAGTGGTTCACATGACTTAAATTATTTGTGAACATACTTTTTTTACGAATTTGTAAACACACTGTTTGACACTCCATTGGATAATCACCATAATGCATCTTAAGTAATAGAACATAATGGCACGGGCAAGTTGTTAACTTGGTGTAACCAAAACATACACATTATTTTAATATTCTTCATCTGGTATTAAGAAAGAGAATCATTATTCATAACTCTATCCACTTCAATAGGACAGAGGCAAACCCAAAACAGTAAGAGAATCATTATTCATAAAGGACGGGACAATTTCCTCTGTTTTCCATTGCACATGAAATTGGACAGGATTCTACCATCCTCATGAAGCTAAGGGTTTTCTTCACCTCCTTGTAATTTTTGGATAGAAGGAAAATTTGTTAAGGTCATTTATGATGCAAAAGAAGAAGAGAATTTTTACAGAGAGAGCAAAAAATAATACGTACCTCCAAGACTTACACCATATAGAGAAACAAATCAACATAAAAATAATCAAGGTAGCTTAATACTTCCCGAACTCTCCAAAGGAGATTCTCTCCAAAAAGAGAGAATCTTATCCAAAATTATCCACGAGAGAATTTTCTTTCCTATAAGTTCTCTGCGAAAAATCTCATGTGAGACTATAAACTTTCATGAGATTGTCTTGGACTAGAAAGAACTCTTTGGATCCAAAATATCTATCTATCACCATTGACCTCAGCCAAAACCAATTTTCAACCTACAAATATTTGGAAAAGATCTATAGGATTCCTACGTAATTTTAATGAGATCTCGAATTTGAAATATCAGGTTGACATTTTCACCCAAGATTGCAAATGCCATGATGTCAATGCATCTCTAACGCAATCACCAATTTAAAACAATGCACTCTGCATCATTCATTTTGATTCAACACTACCACCATCTATCCACACAAGTTCCATTGAACTTTTACAAACCATCTTCACTATTTACTAGCTTGCATTGCCCATGTCACTAAATTAGCATTCCTTTGGTTTTCCACATCAATCAAAGAAAACCAACCTTCCCCCAGTTTAACTAAATGGAGTGTTGGTCTTATGGAACTTCTATATGTTTTTTCAGAAAGATTATAGGGGGTACATAAAAGATAATACATCTACTTAAACAGCCAGACACTTCCATCATGGAACGTACTTAAAATTATAAAAGCTCGACTCTAAAAGATAGAAAACCATGACTAAAGCTATTAGGCTTATCGCATTTAGTGATAAGTTCTTTAATAAACAGGTGCTTTATAGATTGAGAAAAGCTCAAGCCATGTTTTTAAAACTTGGAATTCCTCACGTCCATTGATATGTCCAAAGCACTTATAAAACTCATCCATGTCACAAACTAATCAAAATTTCTTTAACAACTTTTCGCATATAATAAGTAAATTATTAAAAGAAATCTTACCTTTTTTAATAAAATGCCATATTTGCAATTGTTTTCAAACAAGTAAATTTTAGTTATGAATAAAAACTGATTACAGAAGGAGACCTAAATAGGCATATAGGCCATAACCAACAAAAAGATGCCTCCACTTTTTATTTTATTTTTATCAATAAAAACGTATATATATTGAAAAGCCAGCAAGATGCTGGAAACAACAATCCAATGGAACGACCAAAACAGTTGGGCCACGAAGCCAATCAAGAAAAGAGAACACAACAAAAACGGTAAAACAAAATACACCCCCTCGCCACAATCATAGGATCGCACAATTAGGTTACCCCGGTTCCCATAGTTCCGAACACAAGTCGGCTCCTGCTGATAGCCATAGAGTGACTAGGTCCTTGGCCACCTTCACGATACACCCCACAGGTGTCTTCTTCTCTTCAAAAATCCGCAAGTTTCTCTCTTTCCAGATACTCCAGGTTACAGCGAAGAAAGATACTATCCAATTGTTCCTAATCCTGCTGTCCATATCGACTGCGGACCAGGTAAGGTACAGGTCATAAGGCTTAGCAGTCATGGCCCATTTAATCTAGAATAGGTTTAAAACTATACCCCAAATTTTGCAAGCGACCTCACAATGGATGAAAAAATGTGTCGCCGATTCCTCTTCCCTAGAACACATGACGCAACGATTGGTGATGTTCTTTCCCCTACGAATGAGCACATCCATCGTGAGCACTCTATCTTTAAATAGGGACCAGGCGAATAACTTAATTTTAGACGGGATTTTTGTCTTCCATAGCCTAGCAGCTTGGAATTTGATGAGCGGCCAACGGGTCAGCATCCGGTAATACGTCTTGACACTGAACATGCCATTCTTATTCGGGCCCCATCTCCGCCGGTCAAGATTGTCCGCATTCGTGGTCAACCTATACAACAGCTGAACTAGTCTAGCAAACTCTTCTTCGTTAGACCGCAGATTTCACTGGGTGACCACTTCCCACACTCTAGCTCCATTGGAATCCGAGAGAAAATCAATTATCCATCCCGAGGGATTCCGAGCTATGGAGTAGATACGTTGGAAATTCTGACTAAGCCCTCCTCTGCCCAATTGTCCTCCCAAAACAGTATTCGGGTGCCACAACCCCAGCTGAAACGAATCCCCCTAGAGAAGTGCATCCACGTGCTGCATATATATTTCCACCAGTTAGAAGTACCTCTATTAACTGCGGTATTAACTCCCCAGTTGTGATCAGACGGGTAATATTTCTCTAGCAGTACCTTTCGCAATAAACTGTCCACTTCGTCCGCGCTTCCAGCACGCCATAACCATTTACCAAGCAGCGCCACATTGGTCCACTTCGCACTACGGATTCCCAGTCCTCCACAGTTCAACGGTAGTTTACATGTGTCCCAATTGACAAGATGGTATTTTCTCTCCAATCCTGAACCTTCCCATAGGAAATTGCGTTGAATTTGCTCGATCCGAAGTAAGACACCAGCTGGGCACCTAAACATTGACATGTAGAAGATCGAAAGGCTTGATAGCACAGCCTTAAGCAGAATGAGTCGGCCACCACTACTGAGATATTTGCCAATCCACGTAGATAATCTCTGCTGAAATTGTTGAATCACCAGCTCCCAAGAGCTGACAGCTGGCTTCTGCAATCCCAAAGGTAGGCCCAGATATTTGATCGGCAGATCTTGGCTGTCGCAATGAACTGTGTGCGCCAATTCCTGTATAATAGTATTATCAATCCCGATTCCCGTTATTTTGGATTTGTGAAAGTTAATGTGCTGCCCCGAAACTACCTCAAACATGGTTAGCACATCCGCCAAGTTCTTGAACTCCTCCACTCTGGCTTTACTAAAAAGGATCGTGTCATCAGCATACTGCAGAATCGCGATGGATCGGTCATGAGCTCCCACTCTAATCCCCGAGATTAGATTCAAAAATTTTGCACGAGCAATAAGCCTCGCAAGGGCTTCCCCCATCAAGTTGTAGAGGAAGGGGGAGAGAGGGTCTCCCTGACGGATGCCTCGCGAGCTTTTGAAATACCATGTCGGAGAACCATTAACCAGCACCGAAAACCAAGGGGTAGAGTAGCACCACCGCATCCAGTTCCTCCATTTAACTCCGAAACCGAACCTGCTTAGAATGTAATCATGGCCAGACCAGCTAATGTGGTCATACGCCTTTTCCATATCGACCTTCCAAAGCGCCGTTGGAACTCGGTCGGAATGCGTAGAATGGATAATCTCGTGGGCCACCGCGACCTGTCTCCTTTTGACGAATGCCCCTTGCGAGTCGGAAATCAACTTCTCCATTAGGGGGCTTAACCTGTTAGCTAGCACCTTAGCTAGGATCTTATACAGGGAGTTAATGAGACAAATCGGGCAGAAATCAGTGAGCTCCTGCGCTCCGTCTTTCTTAGGAATGAGCGTTATGAACGTCGAGTTAAGACTGCGCCCAATAAAAGCAATGTTGTGAAACTCATGGAAAACTTCCATCAGTTCAGTATTGAGTATCGACCAAAATACTTGGAAGAATTCGAAAGTAAACCCATCTGGTCCCGGCAATTTGTTCCTTCCCCCTTTCTTAATGGCATTCCACACCTCCTCTGCTTGGAATGGCCTTTCGATGTCATCCCTATCTTCAGCAGCGAGTAAGTTAAACGGAACCCCGTCCACTCTGGTACCGCCGCACGAAACCGATCATCCAACAGCCGCATGTTTTCGAACCGAAACGGACTCGGCCCTTTTCCCCTCGCATCACAAGTCAGCAGTACTGGCCGATGGTCGGAAGTAGCCCTTGCTAAGCATTTTAGTTTGGTCACCGGGAACATTTCCATCCACTCCGTGTTGCATATAAATCGGTCCAACCGGCTGAGAGAGGGAAGGTCTTGGAGATTAAACCAGGTGAAGCGATAGCCGGTTAACGGGACGTCCTCCAACGCCCAGTCAGAAATCCAAGAATTGAAATTCGTCATCACTGCCACATCTGGAGGCCCCCCTTGCTTTTCATACCCCCATCTTATCGCGTTGAAGTCGCCTCCTAGGCAGATCGGGTACTCCCACCTGGCAGTCACCGCATCCAATTCCTCCCATAAATCCCCTCGAAGCGAGTTGTCCAACGGCCCATAAATGCCCGCGGAGGTCCATAATTTCCCGTTATCTCTATTCCGGAGAACCACCGAAGCCGAAAAAATCCCCACCTCTTCCTCAATCTTCTCGAACAAGGACGCCCTCCACGCCACCAGGATGCCTCCCGAAGCTCCTATCGAATCAACTCCAATCCACTCCTAGTCCTTTCCTGAAAGTACTGAAGCAACTTTGCGATGGTCACAGGAGCCCCATCTAGTCTCTTGAAGTGTGATTACCACCGGCTAAATCGATCGGATAAATCTCTTGACTCCAGCATCCTTAGCCCCGTCGTAAATGCCCCGCACATTCCATGACAGCATCTTCATAATAGCAACAAATGGTCACCCACCCCGAAAAACAGCAGATGGGGATTAGTCGACCCCCATCCCCTACCATTCGTCATACCCCACTCCAATCGCACAAGTTCTCGAGCACCCGACCTTCGTTTTTTCCTACCGTCACTGCGAGCCACCACAATTGAACGGAACATCTCTCGCAGTGCCTCCTCGGGGCTTTTGAACGTCATCCCTAATTGGCGTCCAATCCTGATTAGGCGATCAATTTCCACCGAGTTGTCCATCTCATCAAGTCGTTGGGACAAACCCAGTGATCCTTTCAGTTCCAGATCTCGTGCCGGGGGGACAAGGAGAACATCAATATCCGACACAGGAGGGACAAAATTTGGTGGTCGTCGTCCGGCTCCATACCCAGCTCTTTCGGAACTGGTGAGGCGACTAAGTCTGTGGAGAGGTCAAGAACCATCGCTTGGTTCTCGAAAACTGAAGAATAAAAGGCCCTGCTATCCTTATGTATTCCTTACGTAGCCCACTAGTCGTAGCCCGGGTCCCCTTCGGCCCACTTAATTCGACACGTTAAAGTCAGGCCAGCCCGCAACCGAATCAAAGTGGGTCCATCAAACTGGCCCGGGTAGACTAAAGTCCATGTCCCCCAGGGCCAAAGACTACCACAGTCGTCAGACACCACGTGGTGTCCTTTGACTGATCACCCTCCACGTGCCGACCATAGGATACACTCCTCCCCCAACCCGAAATTCAGCTTTATATCCGCCCTGCGTCTGGTAGAAGGTAAAGAGCCAATCGGGTACCTTGCCCTGAAAGCTTCTAGGGGACGATGTGTTGGCATCCTGTCTGGGCGCGACCCACGAGGCCACATACGTGTCGACCATCCACTCTTCCACAGCTTTTGGGCTGCATATAAACCTTTCCTCTTGTGGGTATAGACTTTGAATCTCCGAAAATAACCTCTGGTTCCTCCCATAGACGGCAAGTTCTCTGCCTCCATCTCCATTGGATCCTAGCAATCACAGCCGTCAATGGACCCAGTCATCTGCGACAGTACTCGTTGTCCCCCTCCCTGAGACCAGTGTCGCACATCGTCAGATTGAAGGTACGGAAGTAGATCGACCGTAGGATCCCCCGAAAGCAAGCAATCCGCTGGAGCCGGAAGACTTAGGCTTCTGTTATCATCTTCGACCGAGGTCTAGTCGTCAGCAGAGAGCCTCTCCCCATCCTCTTCTTCCTCTGTAGCGAGAACAGTCAGACATTTATCTCCAGTTGTGTCCACGTCAGCCGATATCCGATCATGAACCCCCAGCGCCCGAGGGGAGGCAACGTCCCTCACCGGCGTGGCCAGTGGTCTGAATGGGACCAGCTCGTACAACGCACGCATGGCCGAGTGCCTCTCCGCGTCTCGCGCCGACATCCAGGAGTCTTAACCGCTCCCCTTCCGATTGGATTGAAGAGCGTATTAACTACTTCTGGAGGAGTACCGTCGAAGTCGACGTTGGTGCACCGGGGCCCTTCGGCCACTTCGCCGAGGACCCCCTCCCGCCACGCCACCTCTACGAGGAGTTGGTAACTCTGGCCACCGATCTTGATATCGCAGACTCTGGGAATGCTGGCCAGTGAATCGACGCCGACGAGGATCCTGGCGTGGTCCGTGCCCCAGAGGTCCACCGTGCGTCGATCAACCAGAATGAACCGACCACATCGATTGTCGATCCGTTGGAACACCTCCGGTGACCACACATGAATCGGTAAACCGAAGATGCGGAGCCAAATGCCATCCCTTTCCCTGTGGATATGTATACGTCCCACCATACGATCCCATGGTCGACAAATCGCCGGGCAGTCATGAATGCAAAAATGTTTTTTGTTGCAAACTTCTGTGGCACCCTTTTCATCCCTAAACCGAAGTAGAAATCTTGTATTGGAGATAGAAGAGGCCGCAGGTCTCTCAGAATCATCCCACATTGTATTAATCCACCGGTGTAGTAAAAATAGAGAAAGCGTATCTTTGTTAGTATCAATCACCACCCAATAATGGCGTAGGTTAGAGGCGAGGGAATGGAACTGTGTAGAATCAAAACAAAGTGTCTCAGGCACCGAGGGACCAATAACGCCGACATCTATATGCCTATCCGACCCCGCCTTCCCAGCAAGGGGTCGTACAGACCAGTGGTCGGTTGCCGCCTTCTTAGGGACCATCATAGCGTTCACCCCGCTAAAATTCTTCCCAGCAATCGATCAGCCACGTTGGACATCGTGAGACTGCGACGCACTTAGGATAGTTTGGCGTAGGTTCCTCGACATAGGAACCCTGTCGTCGGCCGATTTTACCATCGTGCCTAAAGAACGGGAGGAATCGCAATGGAAACGGAGGCATATCGTCCGACGCCGAAAGTTAACGTTGCGACACCGAACACAAATCTAGTCACCCTCCCTAAGCACCAAACACGCCATTCACATTTGTGGATTGTGTTATCTTTCTCCCTTATTCTACCCAAACACTGTGGTCACAATCACCAATTCATGATAGTGATAATGTGGCCCCTCCTTGTTAATTTCTTTTATGATTACTTGTGTTATCTAAGAATCAGGATTACTTGTGTTATCTAAGAATCAGGACACCTTCTCCTTTGTTCTGATATATTGGAGATGCCTCTACATTTAGAGAAGGCCGCCTGTAAAATATACATTACAGCTGATTTTGAGATCATAGTGAAACTTTTTCACTGTCATTTTCTCTTACCTTCAAAAGAACACCCCACGCAAGGAGTCCAAAAGATAAGGCCTAGAGAGTTCTTGTGTTCAATTTTTCCCCCTAAGATTGTCCAAGCGATATTCTCTCATCAAAATTCTCATAAAGAAGTTTCTCTGGTCCAATAAATCCCCATGAGAGAATTTTCGCTCCTAAAATTTATCCACAAGAAATCTTTTATGGGAATATATAACTTTCATGAAATAATTGAAAATCAAAGTTACAGAGAGCTTAGCGCTGATCAGAAAAAGAGTGGAGAAATAGGACTCGCGAAACCGACCCCAAATTGATGGAAAACATAGTTATGTAGAACTCGCAATGAAGATTTCTGAAGCTTGTTGTTGACGGTGAATGAGCTAATTATAGCCAAAAGGAAAGGGATCATATTTGTCAATGTGCCTAAAGCTGTAGATATGCTTGCTTGAGAGGTACTCCGCAGAAGTTCCACAAGGAAGAGATGTCGCTACCTGCTGGCCATTCTGATATGGATGATGAGTGGTTGTTTGTTGTTGTAGTTGTACTGTTACCCTTTTTGGCCTTATGGCCATTGTTGCTGTTGTTATATGTAGCATTATTTACCTTTATGGTCTGTTTCAGCTTTCTCACAATGTTGTGTGCAGATGTTTATACCAAGTTGTTACCCTATCAAAATCAAGGGAAGATGGTTCAGGCGAACATTTTTTTTTTCAAATGCTCTTCATGGGGAGTTTGTAGTATGCAAACTTGGCCATTTTTTTTCAAGTGATTATAGGCAAGTTGGAGCCTTGTCAAGATCTCTGCTCCAACTTGAGGGGCGTGTTGAAGATAGTAATGTCAAAATTGAAGATGTGGAGGGTAGTAGAGAATCAATCTGCTTAGTGAAGTGTGGGTTTCCCACATTGGAAAGAGATGATTTGTGAACTTCTTGTTCATCTCATTATCCTAATTCATTAAAGACGTAGCCCTTTAGTAATATTGTGAATTTGTGATCTTCTCTCTCACATCTTCTCTCATCCCGTATTCTTTTATTTTGTTCTTAGTTTAATTTTCCTATGTTCTTGGTCTAAAATTTATCGATTTAATGAATTTATATCCTATTCATGAACATCTACATTGTTTTGTTGTTTAAGTACTAGTAGTTTATCTTCTGAGTATCAATTCTTTCTTGCAAGTATCACTCCTATCATGAGTCATAGCCTTATCGTAAGGCTTGCAACATTCCTCATTAGCAACAAACCATGGCTGAGGAGCATTCTATATTATCCAAGACATATTTACGGCTTGTTTGGTAACAAGGAAAATGACTCATTTGTCCTGAAAATGAGCTGAAAATTTATTTCCATCATTTTCCGTTGTTTGTCAAAGCTGTGAGGCTGGGCCCACACGGAAAATGTAATTTTCCAGTTGCGTAAAATCTGCTTCCCGTTAATTTTTTACTGAAAATCAATCTTATGCATGCACTACAAATATGCTAGGGTCCCAAAGTTTCATTTTTCAAACTATATTGAGTAAGGATAAATTTATTTACCTGAATATTTTTCCAAACAACATTTAGAGATTTTAGTAAGTCCTACAAATGTGTTTTCCTTACAACGGAAAACAAATAAAAATATGCATTTTCCCCTAAATAAAAATATCCTAAGACCTTACTAAAAATATGCAATTTTAGTAAGGCCTTAGGATCCCATTCCTCTTCCTGAGGAAAAGAAGCCCATCAGTTGTAGTCGATGTATAAAACTAAGACTAACTAAAATGATACCTTGAAGCAATATAAGGCATGGTTGGTTGCTCATGGGTTTAGTAAGTAGTTTGGTATTGAGTGTGGGGAAACCTTTGCCCATATGGCCAAGATAGGTTCGGTTTGTACATTAATTAACACTGCTGTTGTCATTCTCTAGCGGCAATTCTTTCAGTTACATGTGAAAAAAGTCTTTGTTCATGGTGAATTAACTAACTGCACATTCGTTTCGCTGTATTGCCCAACTAATACGCGCATAATGAAAAAAATACGGCTCAACGGTTGGTTTTTTTACACGACCGTCGTTCGGTTCACAGTAATCGAAGGCTGCATTGGACTGTTCAAATTGCAGGTATTATTTAAGTGTTACGAAGCCCAAGCCTCATAAGGTCCGAAAATTACAGGAGCTTTCTGCAACAGCTATAAAAAAACCCATTCTTTTAAGGGCTTTTAAGAGGCGTCCTAGCTGCTTCTTCGAACATCCATCCAACTCTAAATTCTCCCCACCGCCTCCATCTAACACCAATGGCTCGAACGAAGCAGACAGCAAGGAAATCCACCAGCGGCAAGGCCCCCAGAAAGCAGCTTGCTACCAAAGCCGCCTCGAAATCAGCTCTAGCAACCGGCGGCATCAAGAAACCTCACCAATTCAGGCCAGGCACGGTGGTGCTCAGGGAGATCAGGAAGTATCAGAAGAGCACGGAGCTTTTGATCCACAAGCTCCCGTTTCAACTGCTGGTTCATGAGATCGCCCAAGATTTCAAGACCAATCTTCGATTCCAGAGCTCTGCGGTCGCCGCTCTTCAAGAAGCTGCGGAAGCTTATTTGGTTGGTCTCTTTGAGGACACGAATCTTTGTGCGATCCATGTGAAGCGTGTTACGATTATGCCTAAGGATATCCAGCTTGCTTGTTGGATCAGGGGTGATAGATAGACACTTCTGTATAGAAGAATGTTTACGGTTTTAGTTAGGGTTTTGTGGTTTTCTGTTTTTTTTTTGTTCTTCGGAATGCTGTTTGGATCCATTGGTGTTTTTTATTGCTGTTAATTGAAAAAATGGATTTTTTTGGATGAGAAATTGGCTAGAAATTTGTAGTATTAGACAATCCTGGCCATTTGATCAAGCGCATCGGCATTAATGGCTTAATGCAAATATAGGGGCAATTGTTTGCATTTGATTGCCTAATCTTACTCGGATCAGATGGTTGGACCTTCTTTTTACCTTAATTTTGAGCATCTATAAGATTTGGTTTCTACATAAAAAATCTGTGTAACGACCCTCCATCGTTAAATAAAAATCTTTAAGGTACTTAAAAGACTAAGCAGTTGGGCCCAATCGATCTTCATGAGATACCCGATCAGCAAAATCATGGCTCCACAACTGCCCATCATGCCCGATGAAGTCGGATACTAGCAACAATGAATGGGGAATGTCAATTTTCACATGAATTTAAATATATTATCCAAGTTGTTCTTTTGGCTGTAATGTTAAAAATACATCAAAAAGTGGATTTTACAAGGAAATTTTGCAGCCAAAAGAACAACCATTTTACACCCAAATATTACATGCAAAGTGAATTTTGCATGTAATCCAGTCATCAAAAAATTACATGCAATCTCTATTTTACAGGGTGCATATTCGGACGAAACAAGCGTGCCAAAAGTCTATATGCAGCCTCCTTCAAACCTCTCACATCCACTGCATCATGTGTCCCATCTCAAATAGGACTCCTTAATAGCCACCCCTAAACTTTCTCTAATGTATTGATTCCTAATCCTATCCTTTCTCGTGATTCATCCATCATAGCATACGCATCCTGCATTATGCCTATTTGGTGCTTCTTCGTAGCCCAAGACTCAACACCATACACTAACGCAGATTTATTGCCTCCTCATGAAAGCTTTCATTCAATTGAAGGCGGTGATCATGGGTCAAAATATTGTCCGATACCGATACGTATCGGTTTTGGAGGTCAGCGGTACGATACATAGGCTATGTATCGTACCCTATATAAAATAGTATTATTATCGTCCGATACGGGCAAAATATCGTCCGTATCGGACGATAATTTGAAATTATCGTCCGATAATTTCAAAGAATTTAAAAAAATTTAAAAAGGCTGAAATTATCGTCCGATACGAACGATAATTTCAAGATTCTGTGGGTGGGGCCCAGTCACGTGGGTGACCTTTTGCAACCCGAATTTAGGGTCGGGTTTTGCTTCTTTTTTTTTTTTTTTTCCATTGCAAAACCAGGGAGTCCCTTCTTCCTTCTTCTTCTTCATTTTTTGCTTATTTTCACTGCAAATCGCCGCCGAATCGCACCAACAAGCTCGGGATCAACGCGGAAGGCACGTGTTTTATCGCTTTCCCATAATTTTATTTCGTTTTAAAAGTTAAAATAAGGTAGATCTATCTTATTTCAAGGTAGATCTACCTATAAATATAGTAGATCTACCCTTAAATATAGTAGATCTAGCCATAAATTTGTTAGATCTACCATATTTAATGATAGATCTACCCATAAATATGGAAGATCTACTATATTTAATGGTAGATATTAAAATAATTAAAATATTTAAATTAATTAAAATTATGGGTCAAAAATAATATACATAATTAAAATTATGAGTCACATGTAATTAAAAGTATGGGTCACATGTAATTAAAAGTATGGGTCACAACAATTAATATAACTAAAAAAATAATGGGGTCAATATGGGTCATATATAATTAAAATTAAAATCAATATTGGTCACATATAATTAATAAAATAATGGGGTCAATATGGGTTACACATAATTAAAATTAAAATCAATATGGGTCACATATAATTAAAATTAAAATTAATATGGGTCACATATAATTAATAAAATAATGGGGTCAATATAGGTCACATATAATTTAAACTTAAAATTAATATGGGACACATATAATTAAATTTATGGGTCACATATTAAATTATATGTGACCCATATTAATTTTAATAATAAATTTAATTATATGTGACCGTCACATATAATTAAAATTATGGGTTACAAAATTATTTACATAATTAAAATTATAGGTCGCAAAATAATTAATATAATTAATAATATGGGTCAATATGGGCCACATATACCCTGAAAATTATGGGTCACATATAATTAAAATAATTAATATTATGGGATATGTCCCATAAATTATTAGAATAATATGGAATAAATTTCAAATAAATTTTTAAAAATTAGAATAATAGCAAATAAATTTTTAAAAATTAGAATAATATCAAATAAATATTCAAAAATTAGAATAATATCAAATAAATATTCAAAAATTATAATAATATCAAATAAATATTCAAAAATTAAAATAATATCAAATAAACATTCATAAATTATAATAATATCAAATAAATATTCAAAATTTATAATAATATCAAATAAATATTCATAAATTAAAATAATATCAAATAAATATTCATAAATTTAATAATATCAAATAAATATTCAAAAATTATAATAATATCAAATAAATTTGGTAAAATATAATCTAATCTTTTAAAAATTAGAATAATATAAAATAAAATTTCAAATGTAATCTAAATTTTATAAAAATTAGAATAATATCAAATAAATTTAATAAAATATAATCTAATATTTTTAAAATAGCAATAATTAAAAAATAAATTTTATTTTCAAGTGTAAATTAGATGTTTACTTTAATGCAATCGTTTGCTCATTCATGCAGGTGAAATAAATAAATATGGTACGATCGTCAGATCCAGCATGGCAATACGGTACAGCAATAGATGGTAATAGACTCCAGATACAGTGTAAGCTTTGTGGAAAAAAACTGCTGGGAGGAGGTATCACACGGTTAAAGGAGCATCTGGCTCACGTAAAGGGAGAAACAAAAGGGTGTCCCAGTGTACCCAGAGAAGTAAAAGAAAATATCGGAGCTAGTTTACAAGAGGCAAAGGGAAAGAAAAAAGCTGAAGCTAATCGTGATAGGGAAATGTATGAGAGAATCAGGAGGGCAGATCCAGAGTTTACATCACCTGCACCTGAGGATGATGAGGATGAGGATGAGCAGATAGCGAGAGCTATGAGAGAAAGTGTCAGAGAAGCACAACAGCGGCGAGATCAGGAAGAAGTCGATTATCGGTTTCGGTCCAAGTTGAGGGGCCCATCCATGCCTGCTACCGATGGTGGATCTAGTCATAGGCCACATGTTGTTAATGTTGATGAGGATGTTGAGCAAACTGTCGGGTTGCGTAGGTCAGCATCCGGGAGGGATTATAGGCCGTCTACTAGAGGCCGTACTATAGCTCCCATGGATCCATTCATGTATCGCACTGAAAGCTCCAAACAAACCAAATTGAGTGCAATCTCACTTACAAAAATGGGGAGGGAGCTTGGAAAATCCATTGCCAAGTTTTTTATATACAATCACATTTCGAGCCAAGTAGCAGAGTCGTCGTACTTCAAAAGCATGATTGATACAAGTGCAGAAGTTGGTCAAGGAGTTAAAAAGCCTTCTCCATACGAGATATCTGGGCCCTTACTAACAGATGAGTACGATGAGATAACTGCCTATGTACAAAGCTTTGAGGATGTATGGGATGAGAGAGGTTGCACAATTATGTGCGACGGATGGACTGCTCCCACAAAAAAGAGTTTGATCAACTTTTTGGTTTACAGCGATTCCGGGACAGTATTTTTGAAATCAGTTGATGCTTCTAGACACGTAAAGACTGCTGACTACCTCTTTCAACTAATGGATATGGTAGTTCAAGAGGTTGGAGAGCAGCGGGTTGTGCAGGTGGTAACAGATAATGCGGCAAATTATAAAGTCACTAGATTAAAACTAATGATGAAGAGACGTCACCTGTACTGGACCCCGTGTGCCGCTCATTGCGTGGACCTCATTCTTGAGGATTTAGGAAAGAGAAGCAAGGCACAGGCAACTATTCAAAAGGGAAGAACGATTACTTCCTACCTGTACAACAGTGACAAGCTGGTCAATTTAATGAGAGCCTTCACGAACAATGAGTTGCTCCGACCTGCGATTACACGTTTTGCAACACAGTTTTTAGCCCTACAGAGTTTGGCTAGATATAGGCGTGAGTTGAAAATCATGGTGTCGTCGGAAGAATGGAATAAACATGAAATAGGACTCCCACGAGCAAAGAGACTAGCTTGTACTGAAATTACTGACCTGATCTACAACACGCAGTTTTGGGTAGATGTCGACCACACGATCGTCATTACTACCCGTTGGTGATTGGTTGATGGTGATGACAAACCAACGATGGGTACGTTTATGAGTCAATGGATAAGGCAAAATTGGCTATAAAACCAAATGCCCTACAAAATATAAACGACATCTTTGGCGATTATCGACAAGAGGTGGGATGTACAATTTCACCGACTTGCATCGTGGTATAACATGTTGCACAATTATGTAGTGATTTTTATTTATTTATTCATTATTTTCATATACTGATGAAATTGCTCATATTTGATGTGTAGCACACTACTTGAATCCGACCTTCCAAAGATACCACGGCCTTGTGAAAGTGACACCGATGAATGTAATCCAAAGAATGCTCCCTGAGTTGGCGGACCAAGGTCAAGCCATAAGAGATGTGAGTAATCATAGTATCATACCTTATAACTAATAAGTCAAATGTCATGTGATATTATCATCTATTTATTGATATGTGCCTTACTGTGTTTCATCTTTATAGATTGACATGTTTCGCAAGAGACATGGGTCATTTGGGACCCCGTTGGCGCAATCCCAAATTAAGCACGACAAACCTGCTGATTGGTGGATGCATTATGGAGGTGATGGTCCGATATTGAGGCGGATAGCAATGAGGGTATTGTCGCAAACATGTTCCTCGTCCAACTGCGAGCGGAATTGGAGCACTTTCTCTCTCATTCATACTAAGACAAGGAATAGACTAACTATGGACCGATTGGAAAAGTTAGTCTACTGCCACTACAACATGCGATTAAGGGTCAGGAATATACAGAGGACCAACCGTGGTAAGCAATTACATGAAGTCTTAGATCCTCAATTATATGAAGTCTTACTTACATATTATACTAATTCATCTATCATATTCTACCTTGCAGACAGTGAATATTTTGATCCCATCCAGTTGGATTATATATTCGAGGATGACCCTTTGAATCAATGGATCGAAGAGAGAGAAGAGCCAGTCTTGGATACTGAGAGCACTGAATGGCTGGACAATGCTGAAAGAGTAGCGGAGCAGCAGGCTTCCCAACCACCGAGGCGGAAAAGAAGATTGAATCGTCATTCAGTGGTTGGATCTGATGACGAAACGCAGCCCGGTAGTGATGATGGGAGTGGTGAGGATGATGGTGGAGGGGACGTTGGCACTAGTGGTGGAGGGGAGGATGCTGGTACCTCTGATCCTTATAGAGATATGGCGGCATGGGACGATGACTCGACACCGTTAACACAGTTCGACACTCCTACATTTAGAATGGGAGGGGTTGAAGGAAGAGGAGCGTTGGAATCATATCAAACACCACCAACACCACAAGGTTCACAAGATGATACGGATATGGGTTATATGACTTCTAGCTTCGGAGGATTCAGTTTGCAAAATACCGAAGATTCAGCAACTAGTAACCCATACTACCAACCACAACAAACCTACCTGGTGCCATATCACTTCGTTGGTCAGATTTTTGGAGGACCGCCTTACGCATTACATCGAGCCATATTCGCTACATACCTCGCTTCAAGCACATATGATCATGGGTATCAATATGGCCAACATTATAGGCAAAGGCCGAAAAGCTCGCACACCGATGACGATGATGATGATCATGAGGGCCAAGAACCACCACGAAATTCAATGTGGCTCTAAAGTAAGTTTTCCATATACAATAAATTTTATTTTTATCAACATAGCAATTAATTTTGACAATATATAATTTATTTTTGTCAATATACATTGTAATTTAGTTTATGCGTGACTGCGTCGATCAAATTATGAAATATTGTTAATAAAATAGGCATGTGATCAGCTGGTCAAAAATAATGTTAGAAGATCTATTACATTAAGTCAAAAATGTGATCTTAAGTCAAAAATAAGTCACAAAATAGGCATGTGACTTGGGTTAAGTCACAAAATAGGCATGTGACTTATATATTCATCTAAATAATGTATCAAATAAGTCAAAAATAAAAGCAAAAATAGTTGAAATAAATACAAAATAAATAAATATAATTTTTCAGATTTTTTGGGGATTTTTATTTTTTTTTCAATATATCGACAATACGTATCGGATTTCCAGTATTTTGACCCATGGCGGTGATTGACCACACAACATACCACTTACATGCTTCCACTTTGCATAGCCTACGTTGATCATGTTTGAGATGTCCTTAAACCCACTGTCTGGTTGTATGGTAAGGCCCAAGTACGGAAAATAACATTGCAGCATTAAATAGTTTTCTTGTTTGACCAAATCCTTCCCCATTTTCACAAAAATTGCACTCCCTATAATTCATCTTCAATTTGTTATTTTCAATGCCCTTTAAATCTCAAGTCATTCTCTATAGTTCCAAGTAAGTACAGCTGTCAGGTAATATTCAATTATACTGTAGAAGGGAAAAAACACAACATCATATTAAATATCAAGCAATTATGCATTTTTATAGCGTTTTTGCATTTACACTCCTGGTATGTTTTATTTACACTCCGCCTATCACCCCCTATGGTGAAGGATCAATCGTTGACTGTTAGAGAGCTAACCTCTGACTGCTTTGAATCAGACGATGGAGGTCATTTTTCACCACAATCTTCCACCCAATAGATCTTGAGATTGAGAGTCTACTATCAAACGGTTAGATTTTGATTCTACGTGGCAGACAACCCAAAACGTTAACATAATCATGGTTGTACATCAAATGTGGTCCTTGGATCACTTTTTGAAATGTGTGCCATGTGAATCAAGCTAAGATGATATAAATAATACTTTCCATTGGGATTTGAGTCATATTGACTCAACCCTAATTTCCTTTCAACCTTTTTCTTCTTCTTCCTCACCAAAACCCTAACCCTAATTTAATCTCCTCAATTGTATCTTTTTTATATACTTAATAAAAAATAATGAGACTGGGCAATAGGTGTGTATCACTGTTCCTTACTTTCATCATCCTTCTCCATACCAGAACAACCTTGAATCTGGTCCTTTTTGCAGCCATATCCTAAGATCGGTTAGCATGTATTTGGGACTGATCCTTCCCATGCTCAACACCTGAATACATTTTTAGCAGTATTTTTAATTTTTTTATGGAAACAGTACATACATGTGCCGCAGCTAGAAACTAAAGCACAAAGGAAGTAAGAGAAAGAAAAACATAAAACACAGGGGCCGAGGCAAAAAAATCCACACCAAAACCCGAAAGCCGCAAAACATAATAACAGGGAGAAAAGAGGAGAAAGCACCGAAAAACCAAGGTTAAGGGATCAAGTCACTTCAGATAACTCTTCCCAAACTTCAAAATGATCTATTCCCCTGCACAACTCCCTCTTTATCCAAAATAACCCAGCTCAGAACCCAGTCTCTACATTTCTCATAATCATAGCTGTAGGCTTCCTCATCCTCCAGAAAATTGTCATTTCTTTCCAGCTATATAGCCCACATGATAGCCAAAAGTGTAGCCCTCCAAAGGACTCCTTTTATTCCTCTCAAAAGCCCCAGAGTCCTACAAGGTCAAAAGCTCCCCAGACAAGTATGGGAAAATCCAGCAAATCCCAAACGTCATCAGGACCATATTCCAAATCTCCTTGACAGTGACGTAATGAATGAATGGTTAGCGGACTCACTCTCTTGAAGGCACATGATGCACTCGTTGCATATTCTTTTGCCTCTTCTGATGAGCTCATCAATGGTTAGGATCCTACCCCATGCCCAACTCCGCACAAAAAAAAACATTTTTGTGCACCAAGCTGCCAGATATCGACTCAACTATGCATCGGTAATGGTTTATCTTACCATGAACCCCCAGAAAAACCCACGCTTTGGGTACTAGCCGAAAACTCTGTTAGCATATAATATGCTTTCAGTGACTACCCTTTGACATGAGCGGATTATCCTATATCATTTCAATAAATTAGGAAGAACTGCATCTAGGCACAAAGAATATTGGGAATAATTTTGTAGCAGAAAGTGCAAACTCATTAACCTAGATCTATTGATCCTACCATGGTTATATATCTTTGGAAAAAGAGAAATTAAGGAATTATTCAGCTCCTTGAAAATTTCTCCTTTAAAGAAACCAGCAAGTAGTGACTAACAAGCATGATCACATTTGCTGAGATCTAAACAGTTGCAACAAATATTTGTGAAACCCTGTCCAGGAGAAAGCATTGATGAATGGATAAAGAAGGAAAGATTTTACCTCATATTTATGATATTTATATAATGCATCTTAAATAATGTTAGCTGTGCGAACACTGAACTATGGTCACTATGACTCCTCTTTAAGGTTTCAAATAAAAGACCAAAAATTTCTTCAACTATAAAATGGAAGATGATACCTTGAAGAGCTGATCATATACAGATGAATATTGTCAATTCACAACAGATCTAAGAGCCAAAAAACAAATGAACTTAAACTAGTAGCAACCAAAGCCGTGAAAGATCGTTCACAGAACAAGGCCTTGAAAACAAAGTCATATAGAAATTATGATGCAAAAATTACCAACTTATTCATGAAAAAAAGAAGGAGAAGAAGAAGATGGTTAAAGCATACAGCAGATGCAAGGCGGTCCGCATAGTCCGACTGTGTTGCAAAAAGGCGCAGCTGGAGGAAAAAATAAGAACATTGAATATTAATATATAAACTAAAAAGAACTACAAGGTAAGCAGGACTTTGGAATGATAATTGATCAGCTCTTATGAAGCAGAAATTTGACCATGAGCATAGAGAAGATGAACAGATGAGTAAATTGAAAACAATCCTGTAATGGAAACATATGCAAAAATACTGAAAAAACCATCAAATTTGTCTAATGCTCTACAACTAAGTATTAAAGAATTAACCTAATAGGTGAGCTCCAAAAAAATTGACCAACAAATAAATAAGCTTGAATCTTCTTCTCAAGTATTGAGTACCATTATATACAATAGATGTACCTGTTCGAATATATGTCAGAAAATGTGGTGTGCACATAGTTATATTGGGAGTGTATAGTAGTAGTTGTTGTAGCCACTTAAGTCTTTTTCTTCTTTCGGGTATCTCGATATGCATGAGTTGTAGTGTCAGTATACTTAGTAGAGAGGAGTTTCCACCTCTAGGCACCGTGTTCTCACTTCTTCAGAGAGAGGAGACTCACATGAGATTTAATGGGTGTGTGTAGTAGTAGTTGTCGTAGCCACTTAAGTCTTTTTCTTCTTTTGGGTATCTCGAAATGCGTGAGATTGTAGTGTCAGTATACTTAGTAGAGAGGAGTTTCCACCTCTAGGCACCGTGTTATCACTTCTTCAGAGAGTGGAGACTCGCATGAGATTTATGAATGTATCCCTCCAGACACTTGAGCGTTCGACGCTCCTACTTTTTCTGAGTCACATGGTCGTGGTGCAGGACGATTCGAAGGCCATGGTCGTGGTGGTAGAGGTGGACTCCCAAGAAAAGAGAAAGCAAAACTCAAGTGTACCCACTGTGGCAGAAAGGGACACCTCAGGGAGACATGTTGGGACTTGGTTAGGAAGTCGCAGTTCCCATACAATCAGACTGGCAGGGGCCTATGCTGTTGAGGATGATTCAAGCTCTCAGGCACCTACTCACATTCAACAGGCACCTCCTATAGTTCAGCAGCTATAGACTTCTCCGTTAGTGACCCTTACATACAGAGAGTAGCAGAAGCTTCTTGACTATAGAGCATCGAGCTCAAAGGCATCCTTACAGAGAGAGCACCAGGCATCCTCCTCAAATCTTGTAAAGACAGGTACCATTGGATCAGCCCGTGCCACCTCTATATCCAAGTCCTCCTGGATCATAGAGTTGGGGGCCACTGATCATATGTCTAGTATGTCTACCGTGTTTAACTACAATACCCTATGTCATCTCCTTGTCATATCAGAGTTATTGACGGGTCCCTTGTCTCTGTAAAGGGGCAGGGAAATGTTAAAATTGGTAGCTTATCTCTCTCATCTACTCTTCACATACCTCAGATGCCTCTTTGTTTCTTATTTGTTAGTAAAATTATCAAAAATATGAATTGCAGCATAACATTCTTTCCCTTTCATTGTTTGTTACAGAACCTGACTATAGGGAGGACTTTTGGCCACTGGCGTGAGGAGACGGTCTCTATATCTTTGAAGACTCAAATCCTATCAGAGTTGTCGCTACTTCTATTACGACATCATTAGAGAGTTCTCATATATGGTAACAGAGGCTTGAGCATCTCTCTCTGCCTCGTTTGCATCTTTTATTTCTTCAATTGTTTAACTCAACAGACTATATAAATTTTAATTGTGAAACTTGCCAGTTATCTATTTATCCTCTTTTTTCGAGTAAATCTTATACTTCATTTAAAGTTGTTCATTTGATGTGGGGGGGCCTTCCCTTGTAGTTTTTATTGGTTTCTTTCGTTATTTTATTACTTTCATTAATGAGTGCACTTGTTGCACTACTTTAGTACATTGTTCCTTATGAAAACCAAAGAGGAAGTGTGATCCATTTTTCTTATCTCCCACAAGTGGATAGAAACTTAATTCAATGCTAAGGTTAACGTTTTAAGATTAGATAATGAGGGAGAATACTCCTCTCATGATGTTCAAACTTACGTGTAAAAGCATGGAATTGAGTGGTAATTCACTTGTCCTTACACTACACAACAAAATGGAGTGGCTAAAAAGAAAAAAAATCGTCACCTCCTTGAGGTTGTTAGGTCATTGTTATTGTGCATGAATGTACCAAAACATATGTGGGGAGAGGCTATCCTCACCTCCAGCTACCTCATTAATCGAATGCCTAAACCTATCCTTAGAGGGAAATTTTCCCACAAGACTTTATCGCAATAGTAAGCTCTTCTCTATTCCCCCTTGTATGTTTTTGTGTTTATGCTTTGCTCACATTCCTCGCAGTAAACGGGAAAAACTTTTTGCCAAAGCAGCTAAGCGTATGTATGTTGGGTACCCTCCTACTTAGAAAGGGTGCAAATGCTATGATACCTCCACAGGGAAGTCCTTTGTCACTATGGATGTCATATTCTTTTAATCCACTCCCTTTTACGCTCCTTCAGTGCCCTTTTCTGGGGGAGAGTCCAAATAAAGAAGAGAGCACAGAGAATCTACTTCCTCTTCAATGCATTAGAGAGGAGGATATTGAGGAAGGAATTGAAGAACTGGCTAGTACCAATAATCCTAAAGGCCAATGGGACAGATTTGGGAAAGGTATCATCTTTGAGAGGAAGAGAAAAGGACAAAAAGTCTACCCCTAACCCTCTCGTTCAAGACATGGATCAAATGCCTTCCTCGAAAGCAGGTCCACCTATCTCGGATTCAATCTTCCCATAGCCCTTCGGACAGGTACAAGGCACCCTATTTGTAAGTTTGTGTCTTACCATGCATTAACCACATGTTATTCTAGTTTCATTTCCTCTTTGGATTCTACATCTATTCCATCTTCTGTATCTAAAGCTCCGATGCAGCTAAAATGGAAAGAGGCCAGGTTCAAGAGATGAAGGCTCTAGAACAAAACCATAGTTGGGACATCACAAAATTACCAGCAGCCAAGAAAGTTGTGGTGTGCAAGTGGGTGTATATTATAAAGTATCCCCAAGATGGCTCTATTGAGAGATACAAGGCTAACACACGTACCCATGGGACTAGTTGAGTGCTCTAAGATACCCGGACACTCAGGTTATCAAAAGGAGAGAGAGAGAGAGAGAGAGAGATACAAGTCCAGACTTGTTGCCAAGGGGTTTATTCAAACTCCTGCAATTGATTTCCAAGAAACATTTTTCCATATTACCAAGCTAACCTCTATTCGATTTATTCCGTCTCTAATTGAAAATAAGGATCAAGGTAGTTAAGGCGGTGTGGCGAGGTCATGGCAAAGAGGCTCGCTATGGCATGACGTTATCATAGTGAAGTCATGGTGAGGCTATTTATTATTAAATTAATTTTTGTAATTTTTTATTTAAACTATTAATATGTAGTATTTTTTATATAGAAAGAAAAAAAATTCAACTACTGAAGCATCATACTTTGATTCTAATATTAAGGATTTCATATTCTAGGCATAAACAAATATTAAGAAATACAAATCTAATATGGAGCATCAACAAATTTTGCAATATGGTAAGTATAAATAAATAAATATAAAATACCAACAAATATAGAATATTAAAACATATGAAATATTAAGTACAGATCGTAGTGTTGTCGACGCTGGTGTTGGTAGATGTTGTGACGAGAGAGAGAGAGAGAGAGAGAGAGAGAGAGAGAGATAAAGAGAGTCGAGGATTTTGTAACTTGTAAGCTAACTTTCGTAGCTTATATATTATAAAAATGTTATAACTTACAAATTTATACGTTATTATCCAAAAAATAAAATAGCGTGCCTAGCGACGCCATAATGCTATTCTATCTTGGTGACGTTATGGCGTCGCTATTTAACCATCATGGCCATTTGGTTATATATGGCGTTTCCCATCGCCTTTCGTCATGGCGAGGCTATAGCGTGGCCTTGACAACCATGATAAGGATTGCCTTTTATATTAGCATGATGTCAAGAACGCCTTCCTACATAGAGATCTCAAAGAAGGGGTGTAAATGGCTCTACCATATGGGTTTCTACTTCAAGGGGAGAAGGTTTTCCGTTTGAAGAAGGTTGTCTATGGTCTAAAGCAGTCTCCAAGAGCCTGGTTGAAAAAATTCAGTAATGTGATGCGGTCATGCAGTTTGGGTACCAAAGGAACCATTATGACCATAGAAAAGGGGAGCAAGCACAATTGCCCTCGTTGCTTATGGTTTTTTTGTAAAGACAATAACAAAGCTATAATATATTAAAACAAAACAGAAAGGAGATACATACCTTGGTGGGTAGTAAGGAACCCAAACAAAGAGACCCCCCAAAAAGCTTTTACCCGGGGACCCGAGCAGGTCCGCGACATCGGGAACCCCCACTGCTACGAAATCAGCCCTAATATTTCTACTTTTCTCTTCCTCTCTCTTCTTCCTCCCTCCTATTACTAAACCCTAACCCTAAATTACCTTTTTGTCTTATTCTTCTCAATTTCTACTTGGTATCAGAGCAAGGTCACTCAGACCTGATCCATCATCGTCCTCCAACTTGCTGATGTCAGCCATATCAACCCTTTTGACCTCGGTTTGACTCAAAAAATACATGCCCAGAATCGATTTTTCCTTGTGGTTCTTTTGTTCTTCTGGAGCTTTGAAGATGGAATACAGCTTATAGGAGTATCAAGCCCTTTTCCATTGCTGGTTTCTCTCTCCAGATTTACGATTTTCTGGAGTTCTACTCACCGTGTGATCTCAGATCTGAGAAAGGTTGTTTGGGGATGGATCAGCCTTCCATTACGCACTGATAGAGTTCCACATTGCTTGATTTGGTTGAGATTTGAAGCTGCTAGGGTCATTTTTGTGACTGTTTTGTTGTTTGCTCATTTTTGGTTGAGATTTGAAGCTGCTGGGGTCATTTTTCTCAGGCCCAACTTCGATTTTTTGGGTTTCTGATTTTTTGAATTATTTTTTATCTCGGTATCTCTTAATCATGGATGAAAATAAATTTGGGATCGTTGGTGGGGGAGATATTTCTCATAACTTACAAGTTACTATAAAGAACTTTAATGGTGGTCAATTATCTATCATGGTCACGGTCTGCTGCTACGTATTTAGGGATGAAAAAAAAATTAGGTTACATTTACGGGACTATCCCAAAACTCAAAAAAGATGACCCCAATGTTCCAAAAACAGGTCGGGGCGGCCGTCCGGGCAGATCAGGACCCCGGGCGCCCCAACTTAGGTATGGGGCATTACTTGAGGCGGATTGGGCTTGGGTGCCTGCCCAGACAGGCCCAAAATCGGGGCGGGCCCGGATGGGGCGGGCCTATATAACCTTCAAAAAAAAATTTTAAACCCTAAATCTATTCCCTTCCTCAGTTCCTCTCTACTCTCTTCCTCTCGCCTCTTCCACAACCCACAGGCCCCACACCGGCAACCACATAAGGGCCTTTTTTTTCCATTCTTTTCACCCTTTTATTTTCCTTTTCATTTTTTTTTTTGCAGGATCTTCTTCTTTGAAGCACAGCCGGCAGCCGCTGCAGCCCACACCCCACCGGCGACATCGGCGACCAGGTAGAGGCATTTTTTATTTTTTATTTCATTTTTTTCACCTTTTTTATTTCTTTTCATCTTTTTTCTTTCAGCTTCTTCTTGGAAGCACAGTCGGCAGCCCCCAACATCACCAGTGACAAGGTAGGGGCATTTTTTTTTTTCATTTTTTTCTCCCTTTTTTTATTTCTTTTCATCTTTTTTTTTTCAGCTTCTTCTTTGAAGCACAGCTGGCAGCCCACAACATCACCGGCAACCACAAGTAGGTTTTTTTTTCTGTAACTTCTTCCTCTAGTTGGCTGCAAGCAATGCATCAGTTTTTCTTTTTTTTTCTTCTTCTTTCCTGCAATGAACAGTGAAGTACAATATATATATATATATATATATATATATATATATATATATATATATATATATATATATATATATATATGTTATATCTTATATGTTACTGTGAGTGTGTGTGTGCCAATGACATGTGCAAATTAAGTAACTTAGAGTCATACTCAATCCATCTTCTTAACAAGCAGTGGAAAGAATAGATTAAAATTTGTAGAAACTTTTTATGCAATAAAAAATCATTGAAAATTTACTTTGCATAATGAGGCACAGCAGAAAGTAGTGAATGGTTGAATGCTATTATGTATCACATTCTTTAGCTGGTGACATAAATCTTGTATTGGTTTGTCTTGCCTGACACAAAATAGTTTAGACTACACTTTTACATTATAATGGTTGATACCAATTCGTGTTATTTATATGACCCAATACAGTAATCATTATTTGTGCGAGCAAATTGACACAGAATACTAGGATGGATAGATTGTATAACTGTATATATATATATATATATATATATATATAGTGACCGCTCGATTCTTGAGGCGCCCGCCCAAGCACTGCCCCACCCGATCGGCCCGAAAATCTACCCAACCGCGCGAACCCGTCGGCCGACTTTAGGATCATTGGAAGACCCTAAGTACGTTGATTAGGAAAGTGAAAATCTAACTGTCATGACATGGCTACTACACTCAATGCAACCAGACATTAACGATTCTTTTATATATGTCAGTGATGCTAAACAATTATAGGAGACTGTGAGGGATGCGTTCTTGCAGAAACAAAACCTCGCAAAAGTGCTTTAAGTCAGTGACTAAATTAACACCATGAAGCAAGGTGATAAAACTATTGAAGAGTATTACATATCAAGAAGAAGAATTGTGCAGCTCGTGTGCCAGCAAAGCTAGTAAACAATATAAAAGGAGTGTTTGACTTCCTAAAAGGGGTTAAACCTGAATATGAAAATATTAAATCACACATTCTAGGAAGAGAGGAGTGTCCACTTGGTACAGTGTATGTTCTTCAGCATGAGGAGAGCAGGCAACAGTTTATGCAGATTCATGGTGGTTATGTATCTGAGAGATCTGCCCTACCATCCTTCACTTCTTTTGGTCGTGGTGGAGGCAAATTTGGTGGTAGAGGAGGTGATCGTGGAGGTCGGTGGGGCCTCTCACGTGAAGAAAGAGGGAAATTATTGTGTTCTCATTATGGCAAGAAGGGTCATACCAAAGAAAGATGTTGGGAATTACATAAAAAACCGAAATTCCTTCCAGGTCGTGCATTCCAGTTCCCTACTGAGGAAACTTCTAATCCAGTGGGTGGTCAGAGTATCCCTACTACTTCAGCTCTATCTCCCCCTCCATCTGATTTTCAGAGCTTACAAAGAGAGATTCAGGATCTCCAGGGTCGCCTTCAGCGCATGACGATGACACAGGGACATGCATCTTCCTCCCACATAGTTGAGCCAGGTACCTATGGGTCTGGTATGACATTTATTTTCATCTGGTCTAGTATTTCTTATTCTATTCATATTCGCATTGCTGATGGATCCTTTGTTCCTGTAAAGGGCAAAGGGAGTGTTCAATTAGGCACCTTGTCTCTTGACTCTACTCTTTTGATTCCTAACATGCCTATGAATCTATTATCTGTCAGTAAAATTACTAATTCCTTATATTGTAGTGTGACATTTTTTCGTCATATTGTATTTTTCAGAATTTGAAATCGGGGAAAATCCTCGGCCATGATACTGAAGAGAAGGGACTCTACCTCTCTCAAGATTTATGTGGTGCATCTCCTCCTGCAGCTATGGTGGTTTTTGTTGATGAAGCAAGATTGTGGCACTCTCGCTGTGGCCATCCTCATATTAGTCGTTTGAAATTTTTATTTCCAGAAAATTTTCATGGATTTGATAGTAGTTTGTTTAATTGAGACTTGTCAGTTCTCTAAACATGTTCACAATTCTTATTCCTGGAGTAGTAGTAAATGTGTTATTCCTTTTGAAGTTATTCACTCTGATGTGTGGAGCCTTCCCCTGTTAATGCTTTGAATGGTTATCGTTATTTTGTTACCTTTATTGATGACTGTACTAGACTCAACATGCTTTCTTATGCGCACCAAAGATGAAGTTGTTTCTATTATTCATGTTTCACATACTAGTTAGCACACAATTTCATGGGAATATTAAGGTTCTTCGATTGGATAATGGTGGGAAATATTCCTCTCACATTCACCAGTCTTATCTTCACTCTCATGAAATTGTGTGGTAAACTACTTGTCCTTATACCCCCAATAGAATGGGGTTGCTGAGAGGAAAAATAGGTATCTTCTTGAGGTTGCTCAATCTTTGTTGTTTGATATAAATGTTCCTAAACATCTCTGGGGTGAAGTTGTCCTCACCACTGCCTACCTCATCAATCTTATGTCTACGCCTGTTCTGGAAGGACATTCTCCCTTCCAACTTGTGTTTCCTCATCAACCTCTGTTCTTGATGCCACCACGTATCTTTGGTTCCTTGTGTTTTACACATATCCCCAATATTCAGCAAAGTAAACTTGATCCCAAGGCTACCAAGTGTATTTTTATTGAGTATCCCTCTTCTCAGAAAGGATACAAGTGCTTTAACCCTCTCACTTGTCGTGTGATAATCACCATGGATGTCACATTCTTTGAGGGCACTTTTTTTCCAATCCTCCGAATCCTCTTTAGGGGGAGAAACAACTTAAAAATGAAGAGCACTCTGAGATGTTTAGAGTTTTACCTATGGGAGATGGTGAAGATTGAAAACAAGTGGATGATGAAGTTGTTGAGCCACAGAAAAGCGAACAGCCCACCTTTGATAAATATAGAAAGGGAAAGATGTATGTGCGAAGGAACAAGAAAAGTATCGTTGAAGCCACTGCGCATGAGAATGTAGATGAGTCACCTTCTCAGAATGCCGACCAGGATCCCTTACCCGAAGAGGGTCCTCTTATTTCTGATCTTCATCTACCCATTGCTTACAGAAAACTTCCTAGATCGTGTACTTGTCATCCCATCAGTAAGTATAAGTCATATCACAATCTCTCATCATCTCATTATGGTTTTATTTGTTCTCTTGATTTTATCACCCTTCCCTCTACTATTTCTGATGCCCTGTTGCAGCCAAAATGGAAGGATGCTATGATTCATGAGATGAATGCTCTGGAACAAAATCAAACATAGGAAATTGTTAAACTCCCAAAAGGAAAGAGAGTTGTTGGTTGCAAATGGGTGTATACAATTAAATATAGACCTTATGGTACTGTCGAAAGATATAAAGTAAGGGTTGTAGCAAAGGGGTACACTCAATACAAAGAGTTGATTATCAGGACACCTTTGCCCCTATAGCCAAGTCCAACACAATCAGGGTATTGTTATCTCTGGCTGCCCACAAAGACTGGCCACTATCTCAACTTGACGTGAAGAATGCATTTCTTCATGGTGATCTCAAGGAAGAAGTCTACATGGACCTTCCTCCTGGATTTGTAAAAGAATGAGAGAAGGGAAAAGTGTGTAGATTGAACAAATCTATCTATGGATTAAAGCAATCCCCAAGGGCCTGGTTTCAAAATTTTAGTGATGCTATTATGAGATTTGGGTACCAAAGAAGTCACTATGATCATACTTTAATTATACAAAGGGGAATCAAGATGATTGCCATACTAGTCTATGTTGATGATATTATCATTACTGGTGATGATAGTCATGAGATTCTTAAACTGAAGGAGTATTTGAGCAGAGTGTTTGAAATTAAAGACTTGGGAAGTTCGAAATATTTCCTTGGCATTAAAGTGGCGAGATCCAAAAAGGGCATCTCATTATCCCAAAGGAAGTATACCATAGACCTCCTTCATAATACAAGGTTTTTGGGGTGTAGGCCTGTTGTGACTCCTATTGAACAAAATCACCGATTAAATGGTGAAGAAGGTGATCTGTTCAAGGATCCACGTACCTATCAGAGATTAGTTGGTAAACTGATTTATCTAACCATGACCTGTCCGGACATTGTTTATGCAGTAAGCGTGGTGAGTCAATATATACACTCACCAAGGACAGTACATTTTGAGGTTGTTCACAGGATCCTAAGGCATTTGAAAGGAAGTCCTGACAAAGGGCTTCTCTATAAAAATCGTGGTCATTTGGATGTAGAAATATTTACTGATGTCGATTGGGCCAGGTCTCTGGATGATAGGAGATCCACTACCAAATATTGCACCTTCTTAGGAGGTAATTTGGCCATATGAAAATCTAAGAAGCAACATGTAGTATCAAACTCCAGTGCCGAGGGGGAGTACCGCTGATGCGGGACAACGGCCCTAAAATGCGGAATATGAATTTTATGCAAATTTCGTCGAAATTAATGAAATTAAATCAAGTTTAATCGCAAAATTATCTTTGATACCTTAAGGTTTGCAGAATTCGGATGGATAGATCACACGAGATCCAGATAGGGTCCAATCCGATGCGCAAGTACTTTAGAGTCGAGACAAGATCGGCATAAAGATAGTACTCTAGCTTTTCTAGGGTTAGGCGCTCGTCTTCGGTCCGATGTAGATTCACGGATTCCAAATTGGGTAGTAGAATGGAATTAGGGTTTGTGAAAGGCTTATGGCTTTTAGATCGGCTTATATTTTGGAAAGGGTGTTGGCTTGTGTGATTTAGGCTTCAAAACGGGTTTAGGGTTTCGGGGATCACAAGGAAGAAATTAGGCTATGGTTTAGAGAAGCACGCAGAGATTTAGAGATATCAAATATAAGCAAGCCACGCAAATCAACAACAACAATAAGGAAAATATAAGGGAATCACTCCCTTGGTCTCACACCAAACCCATCTCAGGCAAAGACTACTCAAGCATAAAAGCATTCAATAATCAATCAACTTCTTTAATTACATTGTTTAAAGACCTTATATAGGAGGTCTCACAATAAAAGAAATCCCTAAAATGAAAATTAAATAAAGACAATTAAACCCCTAAAGTTTAAAGTTCGAAATTAGAAATTTAAAGCAACTAAAACTACTCGGATTTTCAATTTCGATTGATCGAAATTGAAAATCGTTCGATCGAAAATTGAATTTCGTTCGATCGAAATTTCGATCGCAGTTTCGATCGAAACTGAAAATCATTCGATCAAAATTTCAAAGTTTTGTGTTTTCCTCTTCGCTGTTGTTCGATCTTGACGTTCCCCGTCAACCGCGCCATGTCCCAAGGTGTGAGAGAAGGCATGTGGCTTAAATTCATCTTGTCAGACTTGGGAGTTGTCGTATTGACGCAGGACGGTACCCTAAACTATGTGAATGTGATGATTAACTTTGCCGAAAATAAATTGAATTAAATTAAGCAATAAAACTCACAAAATATAACGAATACCTTGGCGATCACAGTATTCCATTTGGAGGCTCACGTATGATTCGAGCAGGGTTCAGTTCGGGCGTTAGATCCGTTAGGTTGCAGCGCGGATCGATCCTAGAGATAGAAATCTAGATTTTCCCAGATTAGGGCACTCACGATTCAAGGATGGAATCTCGGGTCCTTCTATGGTTTACGGGATTGGGTCGAATCAATGGAATAGGGAAAAGTTAGGGTTTTGGGAATCGGGTAGTTGAATGGGATAAGGCATTTGGGTTGTTTGAATTAAAGCAAGGAAGATAGATTAGAAGGATAAAGTAAAGAAGGATAAATTGTGGGCTTCACACCCTTGGCTTCACACCAAACCCTTCTCGGGAAGAAAATTCACTTTCCGTATAGGCTCATCTCAAGCACACAAGCAAAAGCTCTTTTCATTAATCATCAACTAACTACATTGTTTAACTTAAGGACCTTATATAGGAGTCCTTTCAAGAAAAGAAAACCCTAAAATAAATACTAAATAAAAGACAAATAAACCCTCAAAACAAAAGTTCGAATTTAGACTTCAAAATTAACTAAACAACCTGGCGCGATTTCGATCAATCGAATTGAAATTCGATCGATCGAAATTGGAATTCGATCGATCGAAAGTGAAAATCAATCAATCGAAATTTATACATATAAAATATCGCCGTCAACATTTGATCGATCGAAATTTTCGATCGATCGAATATTCCATTCGATCGGTCGAAATATCACTCCATAACTATATAATTCGATGTCGTTCGATCGATCGAAATGGGACTTTGACCGATCGAAATTTACGATCGATCAAAATTTCAATTCGATCGATCGGATTGGCTGATTCCTCCAAATTTTCCATTTTTCACCAATTTTCGCCTCTTTTGCCTATTTCTAATTTCCATTCCATTTCTTCCGACGTCGGTCCATGCGAAATGGTTCGTATCCGATGTCTACAATGTCGGTGTCCCCGTCAATTCTCCCGGGCCGAAAAGGCTTCATCACCGATGAAGCGGCGTCGTGATAGCGCTCAAGCATGTCAGGGTCTAGGCGTCGCACTTCGTCTTCAGCTAACCATGAGTTCTGGGAGTTCGACTTTCCCAACCACTTGACCAAGTACTTTTGAATTCCGCCCCCGTGGGTGGATATCACCAAATCATCTAATATCCCTTCAATCTCATCTCTGCACTGCTTGCGTGGGGAAGGGAAGGGTAGGCATTGTAGGGTGGGGCTGGTACTCGAGCTCGGGGCTGCTTGGAGGGGGTTGTGAGGGGGTGGGGCTGGGGCCAAAGAAGGAACCAGGTCCTCCACATTGAATGTAGAGCTGACCGTATATCTGGTGAAAGCTCGAGAACATATGCATTAGGGCCGCTCCTTGCCACAATTCTAAAATGTCCAGTGCCACGGGCTTGAAGTTTCTTTGCGGCTCCCAATGGGAACCGCTCAGGCCTAACCCGAACCATGACGTAATCTCCAACCTAGAATTCCTTGAAGCGCCTATGCGCATTCGCAGATATTTTGTACTGTTCATTGCTTGCATTAATTCTTTTTCTAATTTCGGCATGCAATTCATGTATATGCTGTGCAAATGAATTGGCTGACTCGGAGACTCGATGGGATGCAGACATGGGAATTAGATCAATGGGTGGTCTAGGCCTATGACCAAGGACGACTTCAAACGGACTCATACCTAGGGACCTATTGACCAAATTGTTGTATGCAAACTCGGCTAAAGGCAAAATAGAATCCCAAGTCCTAGGGTGATCACCAACAAGACAACGGAGAAGATTATCTAAGCTCCTATTGGCGGACTCCGTTTGGTCATCTGTTTGAGGATGATAGGCCGACGAAAATTGGAGCATGGAACCCATCATGTGCCATAAAGTTTTCTAGAAATAACTGCTAAATTTCACATCTCGATCAGACACAATCGTCTGGGGTAAACCATGTAGACGCACAACCTCCCCGAAAAATAATTTGGCTATGTGAGCCGCATCGAAGGTTTTAGAGCAAGGTATGAAGTGGGCCATCTTGGAAAAGCGGTCCACTACCACAAAAATGGAATCGTGCTTCCATTGGGTCTTTGGAAGTCCGAGCACGAAATTCATAGAGATGTCTTGCCACGGGGTGTGCGGCACGGGTAGAGGGGTGTACAAGCCGGTATTCTGTTTGATATGCTTCGCAACTTGGCATGTACGACATTGTTTTACGACCCTAGAGACATCCCTCACAAGGCTAGGCCAATAGAACCTATGCTCAACGAGCACACTGGTTTTATCGCGCCCAAAATGTTCGGCAATCTCTCCGGCATGTAACTCCCAGATGAGGAAGTCCCGCAATGAAGTACGAGGGATGCACAAACGATTCCCTTTGAACAAATACCCATCCAGTGGGGTATACTCGGAGTTAATGTTGTTTGGATTTTCAAGGAAAGCGATGTATTCTGCCCCGAAATCTGGGCAATCAGGATAATCTTGCTTCAACTGCTCAAATCCGACGACCTCAGTGCTCATAGACTGCAAAGTCGCCACTCAATGACTAAGCGCATCAGCAGCCTTGTTCTCTGCACCAGCCTTATGCTTCAAGACAAATGTGAACCCTTGAAGGTACTCGACCCACTTCACGTGCCTCGGGTTCAACTTTTCTGGGAAGCAAGGAAACATAAGGCCTCGTGGTCAGAAAACAACACAAATTCCTGCGGTCTCAGGTAATGTTTCCAATACCACAAAGATCGGACGACCGCATAAAACTCCTTATCATAGATGGAGTATTTCTGCTTTACCTTATTGAGTTTCTCACTAAAATAGGCCACAGGGTGGCCTTCTTGGCTCAGCACTCCGCCTATGCCTACACCCGACGCGTCACATGCTACTTCAAAGGCTTTAGAAAAGTCTGGTAGGCGCATGACGGGTGCAGTAACCATTTTCTCTTTTTATCTCGACAAAGGCCCTCGTCGCGGCTTTGCTCCATAAGAACTCCCCTTTTTTCATGCAATTGGTAATGGGAGCCATGATGGTGCTAAAATTTCGAATGAAGCGATGATAAAACATAGCCACACCGTGGAAGCTACGGACTTCATGAATATTCCGAGGTTCGGGCCACTCCACAATGGCCTTAACCTTCGCAGGGTCCACAACCATCCCGTCTACCAATACAATGAATCCCAATAATACTACAGAGTGTTGCATGAAGGTGCACTTCTTGAGATTCGCGTATAACCTTTCTCCCCTCAAGGTTTCACAAACCAACCTTAAGTGGACAATGTGTTGATCCTTGTTTGGGCTATAAATTAAGATGTCATCAAAGTATACGATAAGGAATGGCCTCAACACTTGGGTCATGAGCCTCATAAATGTGCTCGGGGTATTGGAAAGCCCAAAAGGCATGACCATCCACTTATAAAGACCGTCTTTGGTCTTGAAGGCGGTTTTCCATTCATCGTCAGGACGAATTCAAACCTGACGGTAGCCACTTTTAAGGTCTATCTTAGAAAAGATAGTGGCTCCAACCATCATGTCTAGCATGTCATCAAGCCGCAGTATGGGAAACCGATATTTAACAGTGATCTTATTAATCGCACGGCTATCCACACACATGCGCCATGTACCATCTTTCTTAGGCGTGAGTAATGCTAGTACGGTACACGGGCTCAGACTCTCTTGTATGAACCCCTTTTGAAGGAGCTCACTGACTTGTCGAGTCAACTCGGCATGCTCAACCGGATTTAACTTGTAGTGGGGCAGGTTCGGTAATGTAGATCCGAGAACTAAGTCAATTGCGTGTTGAATGTCACGCATGGGAGGGAGCTCATTAGGTAAGTCTTCGGGGAAGACATCCGCAAATTCATTCAGGATGGGCTCTACCTCCTTGGGGTACTCACAAACTGACTCAGTAGTACCCTCAACAGTGATAACAACATACATGACACTCTCATCTAACGATGCCCTCTCGAACTCTGAAGGGCTCACAATATTGATGGCCTTGGATTGGCCTCCCTTCTTCTCAACTCTATTGACCAATGGTGCTTTGGGAGCCAAAGGGTTAAGAGTGATTTTCTTGCCCTTGTAATTGAACGTGCAAATGTTAGATCGACCAAAAATGATCACGTTTAAATCATAGAGCCATGGCCTCCATAAGATAATGTGGCCCACATCCATCGACACCGCATCGCACCACAAGATGTCTGAATATGAACCAACTGTATGGGTACACGACACCTCTGAGATGCGAGAACGGATGAGGAGTCAACCCATGCGACTTTGTAAGGTCTCGGGTGGGCTTCAAGTGTAAGCCCTAAGCGAGTGAAGGTATGTTCTGACACTACATTGGTGCAGCTTCCGCTATCCACGATTACCCTACAACTCTTTGTCCCACATGTGGCAAAAGTGTGGAAGGTATTCTCCCTTCACCAATCCTCCTTTTCATCCCGTTGAGGTTGTGCAAAGGCACACCTCACAACTAGAGCGCGACCCATGTCATCACCTTCCTCGTACTAGGTGTGGCATTCGGCTCAAAGTCCTCTTCCTCATAAACTCCTTCACTTTCTTCTCCTTCTCCATCAATGAAGAGATTCCTTTGCGGGTCCCTTGTAGGGCATTGGGTAGCAAAGTGACCCAATCCTTGACATTTATAGCATTTGACATGAGACCCACTCTTCGAGGATTCTCCGGCTACACCCTTAACTTTGTCAAACCTCACATTGGCAGATGTGGGTTGCGTGGGTTTGACAGGCAGGTTCCCAGCACTAGATTTCACTTCGCCGGTACGAAATTGACCGGGGTGGAAATCAGATCGCCTAGTCACCGTCATTTTTAAATATCGTTCAAGGTCTTGAACGACGGTGTAACACTTGACGAGAGTCTCCACAGGGTGGGAGACTAACTCTTTTTGCAAGTCAAGTCTCAATCCAGTGCGAAATCTGGATAGAGTGACTTCAGGGTCTTCGGATACCTTGGCTCTCATCATGAACTCTTCAAATTTGCCAATGAAATCCGACACGGGCATACTACCTTGGCACAGATTTTGCCATTGGTCAAGGAGACGATGGTAGTATGAAGAAGGAACGTACTTTTCTGTTAGTCGTTCCTTTATGTCCTCCCAACAGGTAATGGGAGTACATCTCGCATTCGTTCTGATGCGTTCAACGTTGACCCAAAAGAGTCGGGCGTGGCCTATGAGCTTCATTTTAGCAAGTCTAGCACATCTTTCATCGCTCATGCCAAACCACTCGAAGTGTTGATCCATATCGAATAACCAATCGAGGAAGACCTGAGGGTCTAGTCGTCCATCGAAAGTCAAGAACTCAACTCGAACATTTTTTAGGAGTCTCCTTTCCGGGTCATAGTCATCTCCATGATGATCAAACCTATGATTCCGGTTCCGATTATGTTGGTAGCCATTTCGTTCGAATCGAGGACCATTACGCTCACAGTGTGATTCAAAGTACTCATCACCCTCGTCCAACCGATTGACTTGGTCTAACAACCTCTCATTGGATGTTTCGAGAGTCCTTTGGGCTGTCTCCAAGGCAGTCATTCGATCATTGATCGATTTGAGATCAGCCCTCATGCCGTTAAGAGCCTCGGCAATCTCACTCATGTCCATAGTGATACGGGTCACTATTGACGGGTTCTAGAATGGAATGCAAGATGAACACTTTGACCAAAACAGAAATAATATGCGATGAAATTAAAGAGTAATGAATGCAATGTCACACAGTATACCCTAACCTAGAACCTAAGGCTTTGATACCAAAACTGACGCAGGATGGTACCCTAAACTACGTGAATGTGATGATTGACTTTGCCGAAATTAAATTAAACAATAAAACTCACAAAATATAATGAATACCTTGGTGATCGTAATATTCCATTTGGAGGCTCACGTATGATTCGAGCAGGATTCAGTCCGGGCATTAGATCCGTTAGGTTGCAGCGTGGATCGATCCTAGAGATAGAACTCTAGATTTTCCTAGATTAGGGCACTCACGATTCAAGGATGGAATCTCAGGTCCTCCTATGGCTTACGGGATTGGGTCGAATCAACGGAGTAGGGAAAAGTTAGGGTTTTGGGAATCGGGTAGTTGAATGGGATAAGGCAGATTTGGGTTGTTTGAATTAAAGCAAGGAAGATAGATTAGAAGGATAAAGTAAACAAAGATAAATTGTGGGCTTCACACCAAATCCTTCTCGGGAAGAAGATTCACTCTCCGTATAGGCTCCTCTCAAGCACACAAGCAAAAGCTCTTTTCATTAATCATCAACTAACTATATTGTTTAACTTAAGGATCTTATATAGGAGTCATTTCAATAAAGAAAACCCTAAAACAAATACTAAATAAAAGACAAATAAACCCTTGAAACAAAAGTTCGAATTTAGACTTCAAAATTAACTAAACAACCCAGCGCGATTTCGATCGATCGAATTGGAATTCGATCGATCGAAATTTATACATATAAAATATTGTCGTCGACATTCCATCGATCGAATTGAAATTTCGATCGATCAAAATTTTTGATCGATCGAATATTCCATTCAATCGATCGAAATATCACTCCAGAACTATATAATTCTGTTGATGTCGTTCAATCGATTGAAACGGGACTTCGACCGATCGAAATTTCAATTCGATCGATCGAATTGGCTGATCCCTCCAAATTTTCCATTTTTCGCCTCTTTTGCCTATTTCTGATTTCCATTCCGCTTCTTCCGACGTCAGTACACGCGAAATGGTCCATATCCGATGTCGGCGTCCCCGTCATGTATCCTCTCCAATTACTTTGTATGGTAACAATGAAGCCGCTCATCATATTGCAGAGAATCCCGTCTTTCATGAAAGAACAAAACACATTGAGGTGGACTATCACTATATTCGCGAGAAGGTCAAGTCCAAAGAAATCAGTATTCCTCAAGTTAGAATGAAGGATCAACTTGTCGACATCTTAACTAAAGGTGTTGGTAGCAAGAGACTTTATGACATCTCCTTCAAGTTGCGTATGATCAACATCTATACTCCAACTTGAGGGGGAGTGTTTGAGATGTTATTTATATTGTATGGGTGTGTAGTAACTTTTGGTGTGTGTGTAACTAAGTGAAT
Organism: Chloranthus sessilifolius; assembly: GCA_021018995.1. Classification (NCBI taxonomy): domain Eukaryota; kingdom Viridiplantae; phylum Streptophyta; class Magnoliopsida; order Chloranthales; family Chloranthaceae; genus Chloranthus; species Chloranthus sessilifolius. The sequence continues at coordinate 177,887,480 of CM037585.1, read as the reverse complement.
TTTAAGTTGTACAATTCACTTAACTCGTGAACCATGTAATACGTGAACATGCTAAAATGATATAAATAATATTTTGCATTGGGATTTGAGCGATATTTATTCAACCCTAATATTTATACTTTTCTCTTCCTCTCTCTTCGTCTTCTTCCTCCCTCCTATTACTAAACCCTAACCATAAATTACCTTTTTGTCTTATTCTTCTCAATTTCTACTTGGTCAGCCAGTATATGCATGCTCCTCATTCTCCGCATCTCGATGTTGTATATCGGATTCTGAGATACTTGAAGTATGGCCCAAGAAGAGGGCTCTTGTATTGTAACCATGGGCACTTGGATGTGGAAATTTTTACTTATGTTGATTATGTTGGATACTACTAGCTATCTGACCTTCCTCCTTCAAACCTTAACCCTAATCTCTTCATAACTCATAAGACTACTCGACTTCTTTCCTACCAACTTCACTAACTTATATGTACCAAACTACCAACAACTCATACCATATCAGAAGTCCAAGTATTTCCATCCTTGTGATGCACTTCGTCAAAACCCCTACTGTTAGGACTGCAAATCCCCTCCGAATAACACAGAATCAAACCAGTTCTTGTGGAGGTTCTCCTTCAAAAGAAGTTCCTCTAGAAGTAGATTGCACTAACCACATACGCACTCATCCAAAATGATGCAATAATTTTAGACTCTGATATCCAAGCACAATATGGTATGAGAGATGATATTAGGTGGACGAGCCCGCGAACCATAGGTCGTACAGGGTCATAAATGTTGTGCATGTAGTGCACATCTTACAAATCTGAGATATCACAATGTCAGGCCATCATCTTGATGGGACTGGAGCTAAAGATCATGCCCCTCAGAGGATTCAAAGTTTCAAATTATCTGATCAGAGAATTTTTGTTCACTCAATGTGGACAGTTCTCATATTTCTTTAACCATCCATTTGGAGTCTCTGATCAGACAGTTGAGATCATTCAAAAGGGCAATTTTTTGGTTGAATCTTGTCTAGATGATGGTTGAATGTGCCACATGTACAGTACTGACAAATATGCGTAACCAGAGTACTGAATTGACAATCCATGCACCACAATTGGTGCACTAGTCCGCCCACCTAATAGCAATTCTATGGCTTAAATGTGTCAAAATATATAATTACTACTAAGAAAAATAAGAAGCACATAAATAAATAAATAAATAAAGACTAAATGGCAAAATGGCTGCCTCTATAGATTGCGGCATGATCACTCCAATTTGTGGTCAAGGAGCATATAATTATAGCACTTCAGAGTGGTAGTTCGTATTGAAACCTACATCGATCCAAAGCTCACATTGATTAGACTCATTAGAGGATTTGAACCATCTAACCTATGTACTCAAATAAAGACATTTTTCAACGATTTATATTACAGTGCACCGAGGGGATGATTCCAAAGCTCTTACAAGCTTAACTCTTTGGATGAGACACGTATGGGCTGCTAGTTGAACTACTTGGATTGACCAAAGATGTTTGCCACATGGCATAAAAGTGGGTTGTCATGGCCCTAATCTGTTAAATGTAGTCATAAGAGTAGGTCTCTAAATAAAATAAATCAAAATAAACAAACAATAACAGTAGCCTAATTGGTAAATGCCTTATTGGGCAGGTTGAGATTACAGTCAGTGACGGACCCACGAAGGCGAACAGGGTCAAATCGATCCCGCTCAACTTCAGAAAAGAAAAAAAAAACCAAAAGTCTTGTTTGAAAACGAAATTCTTTTAATGAAAGAGTTGGTCTTGATTAGGTGCCCCAGCCAGCATTAATGCTCCTCCCACTTTAGCCACTTTTGAGAGGAGTGCTATGTGGACCCTCACCGTGTGTTATGTATCATTTGACACCCATGATCTCAAGATGTATGCTAGAAAATATTGGGTGGAAAAAAATCTCCGTCTTCTAATTCAATGTGGGCAAAGGTCGATTGCTTTGACTTAAATGATGGAGATTATTTTCAGCCCAATATTTTACATTAGAGATCTGGAGATTATGACCCACCTATCAGAAAGTAACTATGATTATTATGCGTTGTCACACATCCCAAAAAGTGACATAAGTACCGAGTCACGTAGCACTCGCCTGTGTACCTAATACTAACTCATTCAGATAAGTATCCAATCCAAGCACCAGCACTGTTGGTACTTGGTCACGTTTTTGGTATGTATGCAATGTGGAGCCAATAACCATCATGTGATCGATGTGATTTGATGCCCATGATCTCAAGATAAATTCTGTGAACATTAGAACAAAAAACAATCTCTATGCGGCTGAATCAATGCAGACATATATTATTTGTTTAATTTACATCGTACTTATTAATTTTAGATGAAATTTGACTTTGAATCAATTGATGGAGATTGATTTTCTCCCCAATTTTTTACACCAAAGATCTTTAGATCATAGTGCACATATTGGATGGTAGTGGTACACATGTTGATTGCACTTACCTAATACTAACTTCTTTTCTAGATCGACCGTATCTTGCCCCCATGAAAGAAAATCCTGGGTCCGCCACTGATTACAGTGGCTAATAAAGCGAACACCACACCAACTTGATAAACTCTATAAAACCTAATTTGACTACAAGAAACCAATTTCATTTCTTCGAGCAAAAAGAGCTCTTAATCAATGATAACTTGAACAATTGCGTCCACTAAGGGAGGCTAACGGTCAAATATCACAAAATTTCACTATTTCCAGCATTAAAATCTATCGCCAATCCAGTAAACAAGTGGGATACAAATTGAATAAAAAATAGACGATCAACAACAACATCTGACATGCACAAAAAATGTTAAACTTATAAAACAAATTATGGTTTTCGATAGCGAAATTTTTTGATTTGCATATATCATTTAAAGGTTTCAAATTAGGATAAAAGTATTTCTAAGAGAACGATTGAGTTTGAGGGAGAATGCAAAAATACCTGGATGAAGATGAAGGCTACCCCAGCAGGAATCAGAAGGAATCGAAAATCGCAAATTTTTCTCACCATTTAATGTTGATTTTTGAAATGTTTGGAGCTTCGATCTTTAAAATATGAGGGACGACCAACTCGAATTCATTAAATAATTCCACGAGATTGATGTTCGACTTTCTGACCTTTTGATGCCTGCTTTCGAAGTTTCAAAGTCACGCGACCTCACCTGTGGCTGGGGCTACTTACTAACGTACGCCGTAAGGGGTAGACGCTACGTGGGTTTCCGGCACAGAGTTGGATCTTATGTAAGCGGAAGAGCTACCGAACCATTAGGACCTTTCCGGACCGGTAACATCCGGTTTGCTGTCGGACCGGTCTAGCGAAAGAAATGATTTTTTTTTTTTTTTGCTAAAATACAGGGGAATGGAGAAAAAGTATTATTTTTCCTATGTTTTTTCATGGATTCTTATCTTACAGGAATCTGTTGATTCCTCCGTAAATTTTTGCTGTTTGGATAGCCAAATTGATAGGGTGGAAATTATAGGATTAATTAAAATTCAGTCTAATTGTGTGTTATATTTTTCCAGGGCTCGAAAAAAATAAAATTTTAGTGGTACCCTTATACTACTTTTATTAGAAATGAAGAAAAATGATTTAATTATTTTCTGGGGCTACAGTTGCATTTTAAACAGTGAAAAAAAATCGGGAAATAGATTTGAACTCTTCGTGATCAATCATTTTCCCTTAATCCAAGCACCTTGATGGAACTCAAATGAGTTGTAATCAACGAGCAAAGTATCAAATCGGTATCGGTTTGTCCGAGACCAATACGACTCGGCTGATGCTGATACATATCGGCCTATTAAAAAAAAATTTAAAACTCAACATCTCGGTCGAAACCAAGACATATTGGCTGATATCTGATACGGTATCAGATACCCGATCCGGGATACCGATACCTATCGGTTTGCTAAAAAACGATACGTATCACCAATATGTATCAGTATCGGTCGATGTTTGATACCTTGCAAACGAGTAGGAATTAGGCACCCAACCGATCACTGCTGACAATGCTAAGTCCATCTCTTTCTCTCATAATAGTCTAGTGAATAGGGTTGTGCATTTTTTGGACCGAACCGACCAAACCAACCGAACCGGATTGAACCGTCGGGTTTGATCTGGTTTGGATGGGTACTGGTTTGGGTTTGATTTAGAAAAAGGGAAAACCGAAAAGGTTGGTTTGGTTTTGGCTCCAAGCCGAAACCGATTGAACCAAACCCAATGTCGTTTGTAAGTATATATATATATATATAGGCGGGGATTTTGATTAATTTTAAAGGACATTTAAGTAAAATGCATATTTTTATATACAACCCTACCCTTGTCTTTAGCCTATTCCTAAATCCTAAAACAGTAAAGTAGAACTTATAAGAAAATCGATTGAGAAGTTGAGATAATTTTGATGTGCATGTAAAACTTATAGGAAAACCGAAACCGACCGAACCAAACCGAACCGAATCAAATTTGGTTAATTTAGTTTAAGAGTTGGACGGCTTGGTTTGGTTTGAAAATCTAGAAACGATTAGGACCGATTTGGTCTGTGATTTTGGTACAAAACCGACCAAACCAAACCGAATACACCCCTACTAGTGAAAGTAAACTTTTGATCTTTCAATTATTTGGCATTATTTTCGATCAAACAAAAAAAAAACTTTATTTGGCATTATATCTCCTACACGTTTGGCTTACCCTTTCGTACTCCACTATCGGTAGCGCCCGGATTAAGTACTTGTTACCAATTCCTCGTTTACACGGACTCTACCGAGTATTTAACTTTTATTACATAAAGAGGTCAAGCGTCCCCCTTGTCAGAAGTTTCTATTTTGGTGGCCATCACTATGGTCAAACCTTTGACCGTTGAATGGTGTAAGATCAGTCTTGAGATGTACAGTTGTTATTCCGGTGAGTTTGAAGAGAATAGGCAACTAATTGTTGAGTCTTTCAGTTAAGGTATGATTGTGATTTATAATTACACTATAATTAGAAATTAAAGTCCTTAATGGGAAAGGACTCTTTGGCTATAAATATAAGGGGTGTCTGGTCTCAACGATTGCTCGACACAATTCAATCCTCCCTATTGGCGAAAGCATCCCCACTGTGCTAAGAGATATTGAATGCGAGAAGATCGTTAAAAATCGACGACCAACTATTGATGGCTCACATTCGAGGTGCGCACATATATTTAATTTATAGAGTATTGGTTTATTGTTTTTTATTGATCATGCGCCTAGATCTTTCGACTTATTTTGGATGGTCGGATCGATATATCCATTTAGATTCCAACAATTGGTATCAGAGCTAAGTTTGGTGTTTGATCGATCAAACATTAGTATATGAGTCTTATCTTGGTGTTCAATTTTATTTTTTCACTCAAGATGATTTGATCTGCACTCATACAAAACGGGTGTCCCTTTTCAAACTTTATGCGAGATCGATATAGCCACCTACCATGATCTATGTGGGCCCAATGTCACGGGGTCGCACTTCCGCAATCTCAGTCCCGTGCGGCACCTAACGCACGCTTCGCTAGGTCAGCCTACTTCTGATACCAACTGTCGCGAGGGCGTCCTTCGACGTGCTTTCAACCTGCGCGGTGCTTCACTATCGCGTGCAACGAAGCCAACCCATCTGCACATCAGCTCTGATACCACCCGCCTAGAGGACGGGAACTCCCCCAACATGGTTGCCTTTATTTCACGGCCTACCATTCGTCTCATCGTATCCCTTACGACACGCCAATCTGCACCACTATGCTAAACTTGGCCTGCTCAAGCTTCACCCTGTGCACTGCACTAGTACCTCGCTCGCGCTCGCGTGCCCAACTGAGTCCCACGCAGCTTGCCTTCGTGTGTGTTCCGAATTACTAGCACACGTTCATCTTTAGCCCACATGCTGTCGTGCTCAACTGAGTCCCACGCAGCGCCTTGGTGTTCTCACGCGAGGTTGCCCAGCCGTATGCACCGCGACGCGTAGTCCGGAGCCATACATCAACCTCACCCGGGTTCCACACGGCATCGCTGCGTCGACGTCCTAGGCCCACCCTTTCAGTCCTAGGAGACACTTACGCCCCCTCTGGCAACGCAAGGCCCCGTGTGCGGGGTAAAACAGTCATTCAGCCAGAATGGCAGGAGAACCTCAAACCCCTTTGTTTGACATACCGCAACGCCTCATGCATCGCTAGCCCACCTTGGCTATGTCGCGTCCGTGACGCTCCGCGTCATACCCTCATGCGACCGTGTCGCGTCCTCGCAGTGCGACCACGTCGCCAGGCCAACATGGCCCCATGTCGCGTGCCCTCTTGGCACCACATGTCGTGTCACACGCACCATGCTGTAAGCTCGAGTATTGGCCCCGTCACACCAGGCACCGCCTGTACTATGTGGGAATCAACTATTTTTTTTAACTACAGAAATCAACTTTTTCTTATAGCATGAGCATGTATTAGGATACATGGGCCCAGCACCACCGGTGCTGCCTGGGTCATAAATTTATAAACGCGTTGAATGCAACTGTTAACATGTTGTACGTGGAAACCCTTTGGCCTGCCAAATGGGCAACTAACTGATGCAAGATGTGTGCCACGTTTACAAAATTGGAAGAAGCAATTATTTTCTGTAGGGCTCTCAATGAACCTGTCGAGCCAGGATTTTAGACCGGACCCCGTTCAGTCATTCAAAAAAAAAAAAAAATAAATAAATTAGCTTCTATTGGGTGATCCCGTGGCCGGCATTTTTCCACCGGATTGCCGACGTCGTCGTCCGGGCCGAAGGGACGAACCGGACCTGTCGACTGACCGGTCCACCGCCAGTGAAGGGGTGATTAAGACTTAGGGGCTGCGGCTTGTTGCATCTGCAACTTCTTCAAAAAAAAAAAAATTTCTGAAGAAGATGAACAGTAAAAAGGGGGGGAGGTTTAGGGTTTTTCGAACCGATCGGGTCCGGTCCCGACCCGCCTGGCCTATTTGGCCCTAGCCCAACCCGTCTGGTCTTTAGCTCGACCCCCCTGGCATATTTGGCCCGGCCCAGCTTCGTTTGGCCCTGGCGACGACTCGTCTGGCCTATTTGGCGACCCACACCAAACCCACTGACACATCCATTATTTGGAATATGGCCCGACCCGCATTGACCCGTTCGACCCATTTTGACCATGGACCGGGCCTGACCCGCTGGGCCCATGGCCCACTCTGCCTTTTGGCCCATGGCCCGGCCCGGTACCTGGCCCAATTATGCCCATACTATTTCTATTATCTTCGGGCCATTTCTGGGCTATTTATAGGTCCGATTTTCGGACATTATATATTATGAATTTTGACTTTCTCGAGCATTTCGGACCCGTTTTTGAGGTTTATTTTTGACAATGAGCTCTTTGTTGTGATATTTTCATGACCTGATGTTATTTTTTCATTTTTTTAATTGTGTAATCAATTTTTTTTAGTACCATTAATTAGAATTGGGTAGTGGAAGTTGTACTCCACCACCATGGCTGGTACTTACACATTATAATACTCGTTTATTGTCAATTTTGACACTTCCTCATAACACAAATTGGACTTGGCTTTTTCTTTTAATATCACTTTTACAATCATCTAAACTATTATCAAACCTAAATACAAAACATGGCTTGGAAAGATTCTTCTGCCCAACGATGATGATCCTTCCTAGTGTCGTGGTTTTCATAGTAAGATTTAATTTTATCCAAGACCGTGTTACAAATTATAAAAAGTGTGTAGTGAACGTTGGCGTCACAACATAAGGGATTCTTCTGTCCAACGGTGATGAATCACTTAATGTTGTATGATGGTTGTATTTCACCATTCATTATTTTATATGTGGGTACTGCTAGCGTGTTGTGACTCGACCCAACGGAGGGTCATAACGACGCAATTAGTACCACAATCATTAAGAAAGATTGAGGAAGCGGCTAGTGTGTTATGACTCGACCTAACGAAGGGTCATAATGACATAAATTGTTTCTCAATAAAACCACATTGGTTTTTAATTTTTATATTCCTTGACATATTTTAACTCTTGCGTCACCTACTATCATTATAACCTTATGGAATTGCTAGTTACTTCAATTGTATGTGGACATAATAAACCCCTTAATTATTGTGTAGCATTGAACCCGTCTTCTATAACTAATATGATTGATGGAATTGAATTTTTGAGTGGATCAAATTATGGCAAATGGAAGGAACAAGTTGCTATTGTTCTAGGCTGTATGGATCTTGACTATGCTATACGATCTGATAAACCCAACGTGCTCACCGCTGATATCTTAGCTAAGGATCTGACAGTGAATAATACGGATTTGGAAAATTTGGATAGATCAAATCGTATGAGCCTCATGATTATAAAGAGTTCCATTACTGATGCGATTCGGGAAGGTATTCCTGACTCGCACAATACAAAGGAATGCATGCAAGCCATTAAGGAACAATTTCAAGGGACTTCTAAAGCACTTGCCAGTAGTCTAATTGTTAAAAATGGGAACTATGAAATATGATGGTCAGAGTGGCGTACGGGAGCACATTATGAAAATGAGTAGCATGGCAACTCAATTGAAAGAACTGGACATGGGTTTTTCTAAGGGTTATCTTGTTCACTTCATTATGACTTCTCTTCCTGCACAATTTGACCCGTTCAAGATCAATTATAACACGCAGAAAGAGAAGTGGAAGATGAACGAGCTAATCGCTCACTGTGTCCAAGAAGAAGAAAGACTTCGGGCTGAAAAACCTGAAAGTGCCCATTACGCCGCTCTTGGACCATCGAAAGGAAATTTCAAGCGAAAACGGGGACAATATAAATGAAAGAACGTGAAAGCTCCTCCACCGGAAACCAAACAAGGAGAAGCTAACAGATCTACTTCTGGCATCAAGTGCCACTTTTGTAAAAAGAAGGGACACATTAAGAAGAATTGCCAGAAATATAGAGATTGGCTAGTTAAGAAAGGTAATGACCTAGCCTTTGTGTGTTTTGAATCACTTTATGTTGATGCTCCACGCAATACTTGGTGGATAGATTCTGGTGCAACTATTCACATAAGTAATTCAATGCAGGGATTTCGATCCAGCAGGAAGCTAAGTAAAGGCGAACATACCATCAAACTCGAAAATGGAGTAGAAGCATACGTGGAGGCCATTGGGACTCTCCGTCTCATTTTAGATAGTGGTTTCATTTTGGATTTAGTTGATACTATTTATATTCCAAATATCACTAGAAACCTTATCTCAATTTCTAAATTGGATTCATTTGGTTTTGAATTTAAATTTGGACATAATATGTTTACTCTATTATTTAATTCCGATATTGTGGGTGGTGGCTCATTAGTGGGCAATCTTTATCAGTTGAACTTGGATTCATCTTACGCCCAATCTTTAGTTTCTATGCATGTGAATGATAAAATTAGTAAAAAACGAAAACGAGCAATCGACAATTCCTCCATTTTATGGCATAAACGTTTAGGCCATATATCTAAGGATAGAATGGAGAGGTTAATTAAAGATGATATACTCGATGCGCTCGATTTCTCTGATTTCACTACTTGTGTAGATTGCGTTAAAGGAAAACTCACAAAAGCTAATAAGAAAGGGGCTATCAGGAGTACGAGTTTACTCGAAATAGTCTACACTGATATTTGTGGACCGTTTTCAACTCCCGCTATTGGTGGTTAAAAGTATTTTATTACCTTCACTGATGATTATTCTCGTTTTGATTATATATTTCTCATTCATGAGAAATCTGAGGCCCTGGATATGTTTAAAATCTATAAAGCCGAAGTTGAGTTACAACTCAATTCTAAGATTAAAATTGTGAGATCTGATAGAGGCGGAGAGTACTATGGTAGATACTCTGAAACAGGTCGCAATCCAGGACCATTCACCCTGTATCTATAAGAGCATGGCATTGTCGCTCAATACACCATGCCGGGAACACCTGAACAGAATGGTGTCGCTGAGCGACGAAATCGTACTCTTATGGATATGGTGCGAAGTATGTTATGCAACTCTAAGTTGCCTATGTTCTTGTGGGGAGAAGCCTTGAAAACAACGGTGCATGTCCTGAATCGAGTTCCTAGTAAGGCAGTTCCCAAAACTCCTTATGAGCTATGGGTAGGAAGAAAACTGACTTTAGGATATTTACACATTTAAATTTTGAATTTGAAGCAAAGGTGTACAACCCACAATTAGGAAAATTGGATCCTAAAACTATAAGTTGTCATTTCATTGGTTACCCTGATAGATCAAAAGGCTACAGATTTTATTGCCCCACTCATAATACCTGGATTGTTGAGACTAGATATGCCAAATTTTTTAAGGATCGTAAGATCAGTGGGAGTGTTGAGCCTAGGAAAATCACTTTTGAGGAGAATCGGGTTATAATTCATATCCCTTTTATCCAAGAAAAAGTGGCACCAACACCAGTTATTCAAGCAAGTGTTGATGCACCTGTGGCTATACCTATTGAAACACCCCACATTGAAGAGGCTCTTGCTCCCATGAAGACTGTCAATGATGAACCATTGCGTAGATCAGAGAGAGCAAAGAAGCCAGCCATTTCTGATGACTATATAGTTTACCTCAATGAGAGTGAGTTTGATTTTAGAAAGGAATCAGATCATGTTTCCTTTAGTCAAGCCATAAAGAGCGACAAATCCACTCAATGGCTCGAAGCTATGAAAGATGAGTTGGAATCAATGAAACACGATTTGGTCTGGAATCTTTGTGAGTTACCTGAAGGAGTTAAGCTTGTAGGCTGTAAATGGGTCTATAAAACTAAACAAGACTCCAAGGGTAATGTAGAAAGATACAAGGCCAAATTAGTCGCTAAAAGTTTCACTTAAAAAAAGGGAATAGACTATAAAGAGACATTTTCCCCAGTCTCTAGAAATGAATCATTTCGGATAATCATGGCCTTAGTAGCTCATTTTGACTTAGAATTGCATCAAATGGATGTTAAAACTGCTTTTCTGAATGGCGACTTGCATGAAGATGTCTTTATGACACAACCTGAAGGTTTTCAAGTTGAGGGGGAGAGTCATTTAGTTTGTAGACTCAAAAGGTCCATATATGGTTTAAAGCAGGCATCTCGACAGTGGTACTTAAAATTTCACGAAGTCATTTCAAATTTTGGTTTTAAAGAAAATACTGTGGATCAGTGTATATATCTTAAAATCAGTGGGAGTAAGTTTATCATCCTTGTTTTGTATGTTGATGATATCTTGCTTGCGAGTAGCAACTTGGGCATGTTATATGAGACAAAGAACTTTTTATCAAAGAGTTTTGATATGAAAGATCTTGGTGAAACTTCCTACGTGATAGGAATTGAGATTCATCGAGATAGAGCCTGTGGCATATTGGGATTGTCCCAAAGAGCTTATATTGATAAACTTCTTAAAAGATTTAACATGCACAATTGTTTCGCTACTGTTGCCCCTGTCATTAAGGGTGATAAATTTAGTCTACTTCAGAGTCCCAGGATCGATCTGAAGAGAAAACAGATGGAGACAATTCCTTATGCATCGACAGTTGGGAGTCTCATGTATGTACAAGTCTGTACTCGTCCAGACATAGCGTATATAGTTGGCATGCTTGGTAGGTACTAATGTAATCCTGATTTGGATCATTGAAAAGCAGTTAAGAAGGTTTTTCGCTATTTACAAGGGACTAAAGGACATGCTCACATACAAAAGGTCGAATAACCTTGAAGTTATTGGTTATTCAGATGCTGACTATACTGGGTGTCAAGACACTCGTAGGTCGCCATCGGGTTATATTTTTATGCTTGCAGGTAAACCTATATCTTGGAAGAGCGTTAAACAGACGCTGACTACTTCGTCTACTATGGAAGCAGAATTTGTTACATGTTTTGAGGCAACATGTGAGGCGATATGGTTGAGAAATTTTATCTCAGGGCTTCGAGTTGTTGATAGTCTTTCAAGGCCGCTGAGAATCTTATGTGATAAATCCGCTGCGATTGTTATCTCCAATAACAACAAGATTAGTGGGGGTTCCAAATATATTGATATAAAATATCTTATTGTAAGGGAGAAAATTCAGAATTAAATTGTATCTGTTGAAAAGATAAGTACGACACTCATGTTGACTGACCCTCTCACTAAGGGATTATCTCCCAAGCTCTTTTTGGAGCATGTTGCGCGCATGGGGCTAACGGATAATTTTGATAGCCTTTGAGAGTGGATATATGCGAGTGAATTCATTTGTTTTATTGATTCAGAAATAAAAATTTTTTATTTGCTTTTCCATTTTTATGCAAATAAAACTTTGGAACATATGGTGCCAGTAGATGACAATAAAGTAGGACCAATAATAGATTGAGTTTATATGTAATCACCATTCAGTTTGTAAACTTGCAATTTATGTGAAATCATACTAGTTGGAATCTATGTCGGTGATGACTTCTAATACGGTAACTAATGAACGGTCATGTATCGATGACATGATATATTGACTACATTGATTCTGTGTTGATATTCTCACTGGACCGGACTGATTATAAAGACTTTGATTAAGATTGATTGTGACTTACCGTTCAAAGAAAGTTAGCTAACATTTGGTACTCAGAGATTATTGACATAGTTTGGCCAAGTGGAAGACTGTTAGAAGTTTCTATTTTGGTGGCCATCACTATGGTCAAACCTTTGACCGTTGAATGGTGTAAGATCAGTCTTGAGATGTACAGTTGCTATTCCCGTGAGTTTGAAGAGAATAGGCAACTAATTGTTGAGTCTTTCAGTTAAGGTATGATTGTGATTTCTAATCACACTATAATTAGAAATTAAAGTTCTTAATGGGAAATGACTCTTTAACTATAAATATAAGGGGTGCCTGGTCCCAACGATTGCTCGACACAATTCAATCCTCCCTATTGGCGAAAGCATCCTCATTGTGCTAGGAGATATTGAACGCGAGAAGATCGTTGAAGATCGGCGACCAATTATTGATGACTCACACTCAAGGTGCGCACATATATGTAATTTATAGATTATTGATTTATTGTTTTTGATTGATTATGTGCCTAGATCTTTCGACTTATTTTGGATGGTCGGATCGATAGATCCATTTAGATTCTAACACCCCTTACATTGACAGAGTAACGTTTACCACACATGAGATACACTCATTTATCCATCCAAATAGTCCTAACTCGTATGAGGCAATTCATCCGTGATATGTCTCATCCAATATATGAGCTCTTACTTTTATAACTTAGGTTAGATTGCTTAAAATGAAAATAATAACTTAGGTTGGATTGCTTAAAAAGACATGCCATATAGGCCTAAATGCGAGCCATCCATGGCTCTATTACAATGGGGCAATCACGCCCCACTAATCCTAATGCATAACATTAAAAAAGGAATTTTTTTAAAATCTCCCCTTTAAAATTATTTTTCTAAATTTCCCCTATACTTTTTTAATATCTAAAAAACCCCTGTCCAGATGACATTTCAAGTTGAGTAAGGGGCCATAATTTGGACAATAAAAAAAAAAAAAAAAAAAAAAAAAAATATATATATATATATATATATATATATATATATATATATATATATATTTATAAGGAGCTGGTTAGGTCCTCTAATGGAGGACGGTGACCGTCCTCCAAGATCCATGTGGAGCTCCACATGGCACCCAAAACACTTTTTGGGTGCCACGTGGAGCACAGGTAAACAGTTTAGATCAACATTAAAAAAAAAAATTGAAAAAAAAAATTTTAACCCACAAGTCAAAGTTTGACAATTTTTATTAGTCCACATTTCACGATTCAAAATATACACGGTGGCGATGAGTTTTTAATATATTTTTTTACAAAAATGATCTAAACAATGCACCCAAGGTCCACATGACACTCAAAAAATATTTTGGATGCCACGTGGAGCTCCACGTAAAAAGTTGGAGGACGGTGACCGTCCTCTCATAAAGGACGAAGGCATTTTCCATATATATATATATATATATATATATATATATATAGAGAGAGAGAGAGAGAGAGAGAGAGAGAGAGAGAGAGAGAGAGAGAGAGAGGTTATCAATAGGATGTTTTGGAGATTGTTAAATTGATCTAAAAAAAAGGGGGTTTTTTGGCATATCCGCCTCTATGTGTTGGCATATTTATAAATGTCATCCCATGTTTCACATATTTATAAATAACTCCTTAATTTGCAATTTTGTGTTTAAACAACCCTTTGAGTTAGGGTTCTATTAACTGTCGTTCTAAAGAAATAAAGTGACCTCAGAGAAGTACTTATACTACAAGGAAAAAAACATTGTAGGTGATAAGCCCACTTTGCTTTTTAGATACAACAATTAACGAAAGGTGTTATTCAAACACATAACAATTATATCATATGCTCCTCTATAATATTATTTTACATTTGTTCGATTTAAACTACTAAGTCGAGGAAATGCAAGTAAATGTTTTGGTATATAGAATACCTGATTAATTTGACAGTCCTGATTATTAAATAAAATAGGGAATATTTTCATAGACGCTAAGCACCGTATAAAACAAGTTTTTATTGCAAAACCGTTTTTAGCGCTAACTATATATGCTCTTATATGAGGATTAGCATCAACAACTATGACAACTATAAGCAATTGGTATACATTTTATTTAATCCATAACAATTAAATTGTTGAAGCATCAGTATATCAATTAAGATTGTCGAATAATTAAATAAAAAGTGTATACCTATTATGTGCTTATGTACAACATTGCTATATATACTATTATATATGATATAAGTCAAAACAACTTCATAGAGTTCTCTGAGAAAAAAAAAAAAAACTTCATAGACTGCCATGCTCTTCTCTCAATAAGTCATCCTTGTATATTTCATTCAAGGATCCAACTCTTCCTGCCATCATTTGGCATTTAAATGATCTTACACCATTAATAATACTGTGAGCTTATCAAAGTTATGACTAACCTTATAACCACGAAATTCTGTCATACCCCTGACTTTTGAGGGCACATAACATTTATGAAAATCAGCTTTCGCCAAGCTTGGAGAAACTCATAAACCCAATAATTTCCTAACATGCCAATGATACCCCTTCAATACTTTAAGATGTTAAACCTCAGACAAACCCCAGACACAGGCACAAGGGTAAAATGGTAATTTTACCCTTTACACCTGTTGTATAGGATTTGTTTGGAGTCGAGATCGAGAGAGAGAGAGAGAGAGAGAGAGAGAGTGCGTGAGTGTGTGTTTTGGAGGGGAGGGGTGGGGTGGACGAGAGGCTGGGGAAAAGGGTTATAGAGATTTCCTTTATATAAATAGGAAATTATTAAAAATGGCTAGTGAAGTAAATATAATCGGCTTTCTGTGATGTATTCTACTTGCATTTTTGGCCCTGCTTGAAAACTTGGAACTTGCGGAAATGAAAAGCCAGTTTTCATATGTTTCTTTCCAATAGCATTGTTTTCGTTTCAATAGCATTACAATTTACAAGGAGATGGAAAAGAAAGTAAGTGGACCTCAATTAGAAACTCAACATTCACGTATCAAGCCATTTTGGATACAAATCAATTCAATTGTTCTCGATCTGTTCCGGATGTTGAAACTAAGTTTCTCACCGACACAATAAAGTTTTTCTGCTTAAATAAGAAAATTGTCATTTTTTAGATTCTTTTCCAAAAAGACTAATCAAACAGAAGAAATCAATTTCCAAAGGAAATTATTTCTCAAACATTCTAATCAAATAATAAAAAATTTATTTCTACACGAAATCATTTCACAAGAAATCAATTAGTGAAGTGATTTCATTTCTAATCAACTAGTCAAACAGACCCTTAGGCGGGTCTCAAACAAATTGATCTTATAAAAGGGTAAATTGGTTATGGAAAGAAAATAATTAAATTGAAGAATTCATCTCTATAACATCAAAGCCCTAAATCAGAACTTTAGAAATCCCAACAGGGCCAAGCAGAAAACCCATATGGTAAAAGCTTACCACAGGAATTGCCGAGGAACTTTAGAGATTAACTAAGCTCTACACAAGGTTTTCCTTGGTTATTGGATTCGAGGAACTGGAACCATGAACGCCAGGTTCGGATACCTCAAACTCTATCTTAATTGCAAAAGCAAATAATTCCATGCCAAATTGAAGAAGGATGAAAAGGTAGCATATTCTCAAGGTCTAGGTAATTTACCTAGATTCATGCTAGTTGGCTGCCACACGCCACCAGACTAAATGATTAGGTGCCACATGGACAAGCGGACTGATAATTAGGACCATTGACGGGAAATAAAAAAAACTTCTAAGATAATTAGACATATCCGCACAGTCAATGCTATCAACCGTGCAGAAAATGAATGGTGAAACTAGATTTAGTTCCACGGTTCATTTTTTGTGTGGTTGACTCCATTGTCCGTGCGGTTTTATTTTTGATTTTTTTTCCATAGTCCTGATCAGCATCGTGATGGCCAGCTACAGTGGTCTAGGTAAGTTACTAAGACCTTGATAGGAAGCCACCTTTATCCATTAAATAAATCAATAAAATTTGATGCCACAGGGCAGAGTACAAAAAGAATAAGAAATCATATCCCTCGCGCACCCATATGGTCAAAGCAGAGGCCAAATGTTGAGTAGACGGGGTCAACCCCAAAGAGACGTCTGAGCTTGTTCAAGACTGCAAATTGATGAATTGATTGGATAGAGCTGAATGTATTCACGATTCTTCAGCATATATTGTGTCAAAAATAGATTTCACTGCACAAAAGATACGATGAAATCAAAGATCAGAAAAGCGATTATTCTTTCATTACAAAAATGCTTATAATTAATCGATAAGTAAGTACATCTAACACTGCCCAATTAATGATCTCACAATATTGGGAAGTGTCAACAACATCTCCTGTCATCTATTCCAACAGCATGCAGTCATAGATCATTAATCTGTGTTTGATTCATTTGAATCTAGCTTAGATGAAATGTCATGAGACTTCACATGATGGTTTATATTCATTCATACCTCCCTTAAATATAAGCATATCTTAAACGCAAAGAAAACTCAGCTGAATTATATATATATATATATATATATATACATTCTAGCATGGATCAAAAAATCGGATTCTCGATACATATCGTCCAAACCTCCTGGATGATACATATTGCGTATCATCCGATACATTGAATGTATCGTCCTAGTACAAATTTTTAATTTTTTTTGAAATCCCAGAAAATACATTAAAATTTTGGAACGAACGATAAATTAACCAATAATTTGGACGATGTGAACGATAAATTGGACAATACGAACAATAATTTGACCGATAATTTGATTGTTTCTAAGGGGCCATAGAAAAACCCTAAAATTCTGGGACGGACGATAAATTGACCGATAATTTGGACGATACGGACGTTACGAACGCTAATTTGACTATTTTTTAGGGGGGGCGATAAAAACCCATTTTACCATATCGTTCTAGTCCAAAACTGATACGTATCGGATGATACATATCGGTATCAGACGATATTTTGATCAAGGATCAAAATTTCGGCCGAAATGACCGAAATTATCGGTTTCGGTCCCCACCGAAACGATAATTTGGGACCAAAATTTCGGTCATCAAATGTATGGGATTGAAATTATCGGCCGAAATTTCGGTCCAAAATTTCGGTTTCGGTCCCCTCCGAAACCGAAACGAAAACCGAAATTTTGATCATTGATTTTGATCCATGCATTCTAGGATTATTTCTTTCAGCATTTTTCTAAAAAATCACTATGTCACTAGTACTAATACATCAGTCAAAAGAGGCAGCTGATGCAGACAGCAATACCAAGTTTTCAATCCTTAACCATTACATTTATAAGGGCTTTTAAATATAAAAGCCACTCTATTCACAACATAAGAAACAAAGTTACAATCATACAGATTCAAACTCTATCGGTCTTCAGCACTACAAGAGAAAAGTTACCAAGGAATGATTCTATGGGAGCTGCACAGTTACAATGTAAGGGTTACGGGTCATAATTTTATACACATGGAACACTTTTTCATCACTTTTGTAACATGTGGTGCACCTGGCTACATTAGATTAGATGTAGATTCAAGAGCTTACAGGAGCCTTTAAATGAACAGCTAAACAGCACAAGGGAAACAGTTCACATGTAGGCACAAAAAAGCATCAGATGGTTAGAAACCTCTGGCAAATATGAATTTTAGGCTGAATCCCATCTACATATTGGCCTGTCACCTAGACATCTCACTTGATGATCTAGGTATGCCAAGTGTACCACAATAGATGACATGTGGGGGTTGGGCATGTAGCTCAACTGGAAGGTTGACACTATTGCAACCTTAAGGTGGCAGGTTCAATCCCAGCTTACCTATTAAAAAGGGGGAAAAAATTACCTGTGCACATCTGGTGCAGGGGCATACATTGTGGCATTGGTAGGGACTAGGGAGTAGGGACTGTCATTGGATCTTCATCTAAGGGTGGAACAATGGTACCACCATCATATAATGATGTACATCGCTGTGAAAATAAAAGTAAAATTGAGATAAATATGGAGTTCAGTATTCTACCATCCTTTTTGGGTATATTAGGCTGATCGGCGAGGAGTTGATGAAGCGCACCTAGGTCACTGGAACTGCTTTGCAAAAACCCCGAGATACTGTACAAGAGTAGATAGAATAACAACAATTACAATGAAAGACTATATGATATTATGAAACCTCAATAATGTAAATAAATATCATAAACAACAAAAAAAAAGAGAAATGATACTGGCTCTAATAGTCAAAAGAAAACATACACAAGATGCAAAAAAACTGGCTCTAATAGTCAAAGGATCTGGCAGGAGGAACATAGGGGAGTTTATCAACCTAACCATTTTTTTTATAAATAAACTTAACAAGTCCAATAATGCTAGAGAGAAGGATCCAGCATATCTTGTTGAAACAATAAATTGATAATTGAAGAGGAGAAATACTCATTTAGGGTTTATTAGAAAGAAAGAGAGAGAGAGAGAGAGAGAGAGAGAGAGAGAGAGGAAGAAGGAGAAAGAAGAGACACTAAAGACAACATTGTTACTATTCAAGGTATACCAAGTTACAATAGACGAGCCTTTTATATAAAGGGTAACATAGGCACCTAAAACATTTCTACTCAATGTGGGACTAAACCCACTAGGCGTACCTCTCATACATAAGATCATTCACTAATACATTATATTTCCAACATCCACCTTAAATTGAGCATCCTCAAGGCTCAACTTGTCAATGATAGAAAAATACTCCTGAATCATCTCCCCTTCACATTGATAGAGCAAAAAGAGGACCATACAGTCAATACAAGAGCTATTTAACATAATAGGGAGAAAAGGTCATAAGGCCGAAAAATGGCTGCATATAACAACAACAAAAGCCACTTAACATAATAGAGAGAAAAGGCCATAAGGCCGAAAAATGGCTGCATATAACAACAACAAAAGCCACTCATCATCAATGTAGGAAGGACACCAAGTAGCAAAATGGTATGTGTTAATCACCCCATACACATACATCGAAAGAAATAGAGAGGTAGAGATTGTAGCATCCAACAGAGAAAGCAGCACAAAAAAAATAGGTCTTCACATATCTTGAGGCAGATAGAAATTTTCATAAATAACTATCTACACAATCTAAGAGGTCGGAGCTTGGTGCGATGACAAGTGCTGTCCGCCCAAAGTCGCAGGTTTGAATCTTGGAATCAGCCTCTCCAAAATGGGGGTAAGGCTGCTTCCATCTACCTCCCCCAGACCCTGCCGGAAGCAGGAGCCCTGTGCTCTGGGTATGACCTTTTTTAACTACCCATACAATCTCCACCAACAACAGTAACCACCAGACATTCAATCTATTGCAGTAAAAAATACACAACTCTCACAAGTCTTTTATCGAACATCTACTGTGTGTGTATATATATATATATATAAAACTGCGTCAGCACATCCCACAGATTAAACCATCCTTATGAACAGTTTTTATATGTCATACAGCTCTGCTACGTCAATAGAAGCACCAACAATTATCGACAGACCACAATCTTCCATCACAATTATCAACAGACCATAAAATAGGGATAAAACATCTCAATATCAGCATATATGGCTAAAAAAAATGTCAACCCTATAAATCCTGACCAATCGTGACCCATATACAGGCACAAACAAGAGCACAAATTCCCCAAATATGCACCGAACAGCACAAGATCATACGCAAATGATATCTACTAGACTTTCGATGCAAAGCCCTCATGGAAACCTGAGCCGTTCAGTGCACAGAAATCGAGGACAAAAAAAAACATGAAACACCCATATTTCTGAAGAAAAAATCAAGAGAAACCCTATCAAATGATCTCTAAATCTGACGAAACCATATCCACTAAAACGAGCATGGAAAGCCAAAGCTAACCCATCCAAAAAATCTAAGTTTCCACCACCAAAAAAAGAAATACCAAAAAAATACGTGAATCAAGTGGGATCTACAAAGTACTTCGAAAAACTTCCAAATGATCTTCAAATGCCTAAAACTTAAGAACAAAAGATGTGCAGAAATTCATACAGATCAAATCCATAAGATTTCAATGAGGTTGCGGTGTCACATAGCCTGAGGACCCCAAAAACTGTGAACAGAGATTTATCCAAAAATCCTTTTGAAAATATACTTGCAGTGCTCAAATGACCAAAAGTTCTTCATTTAAAATACTATAGAAAGAAAACTCACCAAGATTATGAGCTCCCTTTTATCTGATCTGAGTTCAAAGTTTGACCTATTGACGTCAGTGTGCCTTCAACATAGATTTCTGGCTGTTAAATGAAGAGTGATTACCATAAAATGACCCATGTCCCTGGTTTTTTATCCAAAAATATTTGACAGAGCATCAAGTTGCAGGGCATGCGTCAAAACTCAAATGGAACACAAAAAAAAAAATAAAGAACGCACAAGATCGACTCACTCTGATACAAAGTAGAAAACAATAAACTAATAACTAAAGAGGAGAAATACCCATTTAGGATTCATAGATAGAGAGGAGGGGAAAGAAAAGACACTCAAAGACTGTATTGTTGTTATTCAAGGTATATCAAGTTACAATAGATGAGCCCTTTATAGGGCAACATACATACCTACAACATTTCTACTCAATGTGGGACTAAACCCTCTAGGCATACCTCTCATACATAAGGCACTAGTGTCACCCTCTAAATACATCTCAATAACACATTATATCTCCAACATATCCACCTTATAAGAAGGCATAACTCCTAAAGTTGAATAGTAAGAGATTGTTAGCTTGAGAATGGTCATATACCGATTTGTCTCCATGAATTCAACTTCTGGTGAACACATACCCATTTATTCAGACCGTCCAATTGAGATCCATCCCTCGTAGGGGTTGTAACGACCAAGATTTTCATGTTTAATTAGACGTTAATTATTTGCTAGATTTATAATTATGATTAGTTTGATTGATTTGATGCATGTAATTAGTTGTTGCACATGAATATAATGCTTAATTTATTTAAATATAACTTATAATAATTAATTAATGTAATTGATAGACCTTATAAGCCTATAAATAGATATTAGTAAATTTTGGTGTGTCATTAGTAATAGTTAATGGACTTTTAAAGTATGTTAGTAAATTAACTAAAGACCCATTATTTAATTAAAAACCCATTAACTAATTATAGGCCCGTTAATTCATTAAAGACCCAATAATTAATTAAAGACACAAGATAAGGCCATTGGGGATTCACTTAAGACCAAGAGAGAGTTAGAGATAGAGAAGGAGTGGGACGTGGAGCCCATTATAATAACAAAAAAAAAGGGACGTGGGTTATTTCCCATGCATCTTAAGAAAAAGAAAAAAAAAAAAAAAGAGAACGAGAAAAAGAAGAAGAAGAAGAAAGAAAGAAGGAAAAAGGAGAACGAGAAAGGGAAAAGAGATTGAAAGGAAGAGATGAGGTAAATTTTATATTTCTTAATATTAAGAATCAAGATCAAGATTTTAAAAAGAAAACGTTTTTTTTTTCTTTACTGCTTAAATTATCCAAAATTTGATAGATTTTCAACACCCTTAATCATCTTCTCAAAACTTTAAGCTACCTTTAAGAAGATCCTTTTACAAATTTTAAGGTTTACAACTTTATTTTAAGGCTTTTTAAAATAAGGCTTTTTCAATAGCCTTTCAAGTTAATCATAAATGAGAAGAATAATACATAAAAAATGCCTTTTTTAATAATTCCTTTCAAGATTAAGATTTCAGGATTTTTGTGAAGTATCTTTTTTTAAGGCTATTTTTAAAGAATCTTTATTTTAAGGCTTTTTTTTAGAATCTTTATTTTAAAACTTTTTTTTAAAAAAGAATCTTTTTAAGTCTTTTTTTAAATAATTCTATATTTTCCCAAAGCTTTTCAAGAGGATTATCACGTAGGCATTTTCAAGATTTATTAAGGCCCTACAAGAAGTGGAGAATACAAATCAAGAAAAACAATAAAATCAAGAAACCATAACGTATGCAAAAATCATAGGGTTTTTAATGCTAGGAATAGGTATCATGGTAGGATGAGATTAATTCTTTTTCAAATATTGACAGAGCGTGTTTATTTTATTTAATCACCATATGCCTTAATGATTAATTCTAGAATCACATGAGTTATACCATTGTTCCTTAGCATATTCACATGTTATTTACTATGCTTATGCCATGTCACTCTCACATGAAGGTTATGTTAATGTTTATACCAGTTAGTTGATTCCTACACATGTGAACTTAATAAATTTGAGACTATGATAAAAGACCATGCTATGAACTAATAAAGTGAAATGTTGCATGACATTTTTACTGAGGTTTTTGCATCATAATTATTGTACATTTCATAGCATATGAAAATGGTAAGATTCACAATTCTCACAAGACTAAACCATGATACCATGAATGAATTAGACACCATGAACATTATGAAAAGCGTGACTTAATGAAGACATTATGCATACTAGCATTAATGAATATGTTAAGAGATTACTGTCGCATGTCATAACCAGCTCGAATCCAATGGGCAAGTAATCTAAGATATGAGATGGTGACTGTGTGTGTCTAAGAAGAGAAGATCATGTAGAAGCTCCGTACTCAATTGATGTACGATAAGGGTGAAGATTGGGACAACGGACCAAAGATAAAGAATGATTACAATGAATGAGATTCACGTTGCATTGCATTTAACATTAATAATGAAAATTACCACATGAAAAACTAGGAAGAAACATGAACAAGTCACATGTTATGTATCAATGCTTATTCTTAGTTATTGTTTTATATTGGTCATTGGACTATTTATCATTATTTGTTCGTATAAGACTTGCATACAGATCTCTTGTATTAGCGATCCTATGACTGACTCGTACAGAGTTCTTTTAGACTCACATCTTCATTAATTACAATGAGATGACTAGGAGACGAGTTGATCACATGATACGAGTATACTGATGTGGAGATCCATGACGCAAATCGGAATTTTAACGAAAATGGTTTCAAGCGTTAAGAGTTTATTTATTTTGAGAGTTAGACTCTTATTTTATATTTTATTTACAACTTTATTTGAGATTGTTGAAACCTTTTTAGTTGAGTTAGTTTGGATTATTGATTACATTATTTATGAGTAATTAATTGATTATTTTTAATTCAATTCAGCTTTTAATAGCTCATATTACTTATGCATGAACAGTGATTTATTTTTATTGTTTACGTTCTATTGTGTCATAGTTTGGATCATGATATTACTATTATATTTTATCTTTTGTCGCTAGTTATGTATGTTACGTAGTGCGACATCTCCAGATGAGCACATTGATCTGGTGTGTGACTTTAGGGATGCCATAGGCACCATAACCCAAAACTCATCCCCGTCCATAAAATCGTTATAACTTTTTTATGCACATTTGCCCATTACTTTCTTGCAAATGAAAAAGGAGACAATTCATCGAACAGTTATTTACATCCTACGATGTATTGTTTAGGCCACAACTTATGTGCTGTTTGGAACATACCCCATTCAAGATGTGGCAATCCATTGGATGGCCGAATGAAGGTCATCACCAACATCAACGCCTTGTTCCATCTATTTGGGGTGTGCAACAAATTCTATTTCTTTTGTTGATCAATAATGAGACCACAACTTATGTCCTGTTTGGAACATACCCCATTCAAGATGGGCATGTGTCCCAAATTATGAGTGAAGGTCATCATCATCATCCTCACCTTGTTCCATCTAATTGGGTTGTGCAGCGAGTTCTATTTCATCTGTTACTCAATAATTAGGGGGGGATTTATTAAAAGAGGAAATATATTTCTTTTGTTGATCAATGATGTTATGGTGATTCACATATCCATTTTTCCAGTCACGTGCAGCACAGGTGCGCTCCACTAGTCTATACATCCATCCATACATACATACATACATACATACACATATTATATATATATATATATATATATATATATATATATATATATATATATAGAATCCCAGGAAGGCACTCCAATGTAGTACCTTTGCCGTACTCCAAGGTCTACATGGAGCTCAATGTGGCACCCAAAACATGTTTTGGGAGTCACGTGGAGCAGGATAGCATTGTTTAGATATTTCTAAAAATAAATTCAAAACAACAACTCGACCGCACACTTTTTGAGGCTATCTGAACCATTGAATACAATCAAAATTTGACTTCCAATTTTAAAATTTAGTTTTAATTTTTTTTTCTAAAATGGATTTACACAGCCTGTTGGAACTCCACGTGGCACCAAAACAGCATTTGGAGTGCCATGTGGAGCTTCCCCGTGATCTTGGAGTATCTATCTTGTTACTCCAAGGAATATATATTAGCAAGTTAATTTTTAGCTCCCCAAAGCTTTTTTTTATTCAGTTTTTCACTACAATTAAGATTTACAATAACCTATCCCAGTGCTTCAAATTCATATAAATAATCATTATAACAGCATTTCAAGCAGAAACAAGCTCACAACTGCTAATGAGATAACAGTGTTCCCTGATGAAAGCTTCCATCTTGCAGTTCTTAAGCCTGCCTTGTACTTAAAGAATATGGCCATTATCATTGGCGAAATGCACAAGAAAATTTTCCAAATGTAAATCGAGCTCAAACAGTGTATCTGTCAATTTAATATAAAACAATAAAACCCAATGATCCACTATCGGAGACTACAATGAAGTCTCAATGAAAAACCCCCCTTCCATAAATATGAACGCACCTGGATTCCAGCAGTGCAGAGATTATCGATGATTTCAGTAAGTATCTGAAAATTTAAACTCGTGTTAGCGATAATGATATAATTCTTATCTTAACAGTAGTTTTCTTAATAATATAAGCCAATAAAAAAGTTTGAATTAGGATTTTGAACAGGAGACCATGTGCAAATCAAAGAGAAATGGCCAGAAGATCATCTTCAATCAGAGATAATTAAAAGAAAGAATTGATCACTTAATTCACTTAAAATATCTAACACCACATCAATGATAATTCAACCTCTACGTCGCAGATTCAATCCCAACAGATCTCTTCCCATGATCCCACCCACAAAACAGTATCTTTCGCACGATGCAGCCGAAAGAGGGTTCATGGAGGATCAGTCCCACAAAATTCGTGGTGTAGTAGTCTGCATCAGTTGGGGAGAATGATGCAGCACATTCCGCACACATGGTAAACAAGTTAAACAAACTGTCAAAAGAGTCAAAGATGGAAAGGATTCATAGATCAATAAATCAAATAACTATTGTGTAGATACTGCATCTTTTTATAAAGTATTAGTCCAAAGTACTTGGTGAAGCTAGGACATTTGATTGTGTTCAGAGTTCCCGAACTTGTCCAAATGGGTGGAATGATCATTTCATAGGAGTTCTAAAGATGAAATTACATATGCACTCCGGATTTCAAAACTACATGTTACAATAATCATTTTATAAAATACTGATAGAATAATCTCAAGAACTAGGTAACTTACCAAGGCCCACGCTAGTTGGGTGCCACATGGAGCGGCTCAAGGGTCAGATAAGATTGAAAAAAAACAAAAAACACTACAGTCAATGGAGTCTACTGCACAAAAAACAAAAAGCGAAACCAAATATAGTTCCAATGTTCATTTTCTGCATGGTTGACACCGTTGACTCTATGAATTTATATAAATTTTTACTTTTTAAAATTTAATGGTACTTATCATCAGCCCGCTAATCAATGTAGCACCCAATCATATAATCAGGTGTAGTGGCAGCCAACTAGTATTGGTCTAGGTAAGTTGCCTACACCTTGAGGGCAGGTTACCTTCGTCGAAAATGACACTACAGTTACCGATTAGTTGATCACTATACTTCAGATATTTCCTTCTCCTAATCTCAAATTAGAGATTAGGGATGTAGATCTTTAGAGAAGTGAAAATGCTTCCCATAACATTTTCAAAAGAAAAAATAAAATTAAAATTTGAATGAACATTCTAAGACAAATATAAAGCTTTCCGTTTCGAAAATCTGGCCTGTTTTTCAGGATCAATATCTCTCTTTATTTGGAATCTCCTCAACATGTGAAACCACTCACTTAAAAAAAAAATTTAGTCCCCCTTTTAATGAATTTGAATTGTAATTACAAAGTTATGTCCCAAACTTCTTCAGTTTGTTTGTTGGCTCTTTGCCAGGTTCCTGCATATGATCCAACTTTTGAGAACCATATCTCTCTGAACTTAGAATTATCAAATGATAAACTTATTGGATAAAGAAACGAGTTCTCTCTCCAAAGAGCTTAACATGAATAATTCCGAAATCGGACAAGAAATTTATAGCCAAAATACTGCGAACTGTTTTCAGGATTCTAGGGAAGCACATATAATTCATGCAGCCATATGCCTAAATGATACGTGCAAGATTCAAAACCACAATTTTCAGATCAGTACAGACAAATTTGGGGTAGTTGTCCTTTTTTACTAATGGTTCAATAAGTTATGGGCTGCAAAAGGCTCTCTTTAGCTAGTTTTCACTTTGTTCAGTATAGAAGGATACACAAAAGATAAACCATAGTAGCCAGAATTCATAGTCCATTTGGCTGACATGTCTTACAGTTAGTATGTTCCTAGTGAAATCACATATTGACTAATGATTTCAGTAAATCAGTTTGTAATTCATAGGGGTAGAGTGAACTTGCCAAATGTTGTTTGACGAATAAACTCAAAAAGGAACTGAATAAATAAAATTGGTAATTGCATCATAAAACACTGTTTGATTCTGTAACCTGAGAAATCACAGGTTGATGATTGAATGTACAATAATCACATGCATCAGTTAATAACTGATTTAAAATCATCAATAAGGTGACAAGGAAGTGCAAGGATCTCTAAAATATAACCGGTCTTTTCTATCAAGAATACATATTACAATTAAGTTACAATCTTTGAAAAAAATATACATATTTATCTTTTTTTGGAGGGGTAAAACTATTATACGTTATTCACAATATATATAAGAATTGGGGAAATGCATCCGGACGTAGCCCTGGAGGCTACACCCGGATGCCAAATGGCATGGTCAACCCAAAACAGTTGTTTTGGGTTGATCAGCCATGGGACATGTGATTTAAAAATAAATAAAATTATTTTTTGAGCTTTTTTGCCCTCCGTTTGATGGGTCAAAGATAAGGTAACGCCCAACCAACTTGGTGCATTGATTTTAGGCACCTTGGATCACATTTTCAATCGTGGTTATGCATCCGATTGAGCCCAAATTTTTTGGGTGACACCTGATTGTTGTTATTCAAGTTGCCGTCGCACCCGATCCTCGTTACTGGTGCCACGTGATGCCGAAATGATCTGGGTGTAGCCCTCAAGGCTACATCCGGGTGTATAGTCCAAGTCATCTCTCTCTCTCTCTCTCTCTCTCTCTCTCTATATATATATATATATATATATATATATATATATATATATATATATATATATGTGTGTGTGTGTGTGTGTGTGTGTGTGTGTGTGTGTGTGTGTGTGTGTATTATAATACATTGCAGAAAAGAGGGAAATGTGCAAGCACTTGCAAATAAATTGAAGAGAGATCACCATCTAAGAGAAGAAACCGAAAATTATTCTTACTCAGAAAGGTGCATCTCATGAATAGATGTAAGCCCTTCCAGGCATTGTGCAAGACTCGGTCGCATGCCTACACGTAGCTGCATCTGATGGTCAGTTGGATGCAGAGATCCTCCTTTCAATAGTTGGTTGCCGTCCCGTGAAATCTTCTCAAGAGAAATGACAATGTCGTGAAACTCTTTCCTGAGTCCTTCAAGCAAGAGAAAACAATAAGCAGATACAAAGAAAGAATGAAACTAAGAATAGAACTTCTCAATCCTATCTACACAAATAACAATAGCACTTTTTCCTTGAAAATACAAATGCTGCATAAGGAAAACAAAGTCATGCAGTCAAAAGCAGGTAACAGCAAAACTAGAAGCTTGACAATATTGAAACCCCTTCAGGTCACAGATTCCATCCCAGCTTACTCATCAAGCAAAAAAAAAACAGCTAATAGACTAACTTTGATGTTGAAAAAACACGAAGGCAAAGAAAATGTGAGGCAACTATAGAAAGTTGCGTGTTAGGTGTCTCTGAGTATGCTCAAATATATTATTTAATACTCAAGACCCGAAATATGTTATTTCATACACAATCCAAACAATGCCTGAATAGCATGGTGTAAAGTCCCAGCATTGGGACTAATAAGTTAGAATCAGAGAGTATTAAGGTTAAGATTAGGGTTAGAGTAGAGAGGAAGAGAAGAAGGAGAATTAGAAGATTGAGATTGGAGAAATTAGGGTTGTGAGTTAAATTTCTTACACCCCTCAATATTATTATATATCCCAGTTACAAAAGGATCCAATATATACCACTCGCACACATGTATACTTTACACCAACAACAGACTATTAAAACTAATACCGTAGATATCCACCTTAGTAAACTTAGGGGTCTCTGGGTCAAACTGGGACGGATTCAGGTCGTGCCTTATATGGGACAATTATAATCAGGCTTTTTAGAACTAGTCCATTTATATAACGGGCCTACCTACCTTAGCCCATACCCTGCCTATGGAGGGTTGGGGTCAAGCCCGGCCCATTGAAACGCCCCCCCCCCTCCCTTTTTCTATACTCTCCTTTTGCACTAGAGTTGGAAAAAATGCATGTCGTTTCTTACTTTCCCATGTGACCAAGATCCCACCAAGGCGCAGTAGCAAGAAATGGACTCCTATCAATTAGAGATTCAGCCCAATCGGCACCATAAAAATCTTAATATCAAAATGGCCATGGTCATTGTAGAGCAAACCTCTCCCTGGACTGCCTTTTAGAAATCTCACAATTCTATTCAAAGTTTTTGAGTGTCACGACATAAGTAATATCAGGAAGTCCTATAGTAAGATAAATAAGCTTCCTTACAAGTCGTTGGTACATTCTAACATCCTTCAGGAGTTCACCATCCTCTCTATTAATTTGATAATTTTGCTGCATGCTACAGGTTTACGCCCCAGCATGTTGGTATGCTTCAAAACATTGAGTGTATTCTGTTGGAACAGAGCTATCCCTCGATCTTGCCACTTCAATGCCCAAAAAATACTTGAACGGGCCCAAGTCTTTGATATCAGAGACTTGAGTACTTGACTCAGGTAATATTTTAGCTTTCATTATTTCTTTATTGTCATCTCCTATAATAGTTATGTCATCAACATACACAAATCAATGTTCTGAGATGGGTACCCTTCGTCACAAACAATGTATGATTGTAGTGGCTCCTTTGATACCTAGACTTCATAACAACATACTAAATTTTCTAAACTAGACTCTAGAAGATTGTTTCAATCCATAGATTGCATTCTTCAATTTAGGTGAATTCCTTATTCATTTCTCTTCGGCCTCTTCCGGGCATGGAATAAGTAGTTGACTCCCATTCGATCTATAGAAAACTCAGCATTGAAAGAGATCATGCCTTGACTTTGCAATGAACCAACTACAGCTAGGATCATACAGACAAATCTCTCAAAGATTCTTATTGGATTAATAGATTAAAGAGTTGCTCGATCTGCCGGGGTAGGTGAACCACTGCTATAAAACTACCCAACTGAGAAAGCTCATTCTTCACTCCCCTCTTACCAATGTTACCTAGGCACTTCTACTTTTGGGATTTTTGTCATGTTGACACTTGGACACTCCTCAACACAGCATGATACTTCTAGACATGTATGAAAATATCACATAATACCATCAAAATATTCCTCGTTTCGACACGTTAAAATGAACCGTCGTTTTGTAATTAAAAATTTTGTGTAAAGTTTGGTAACTTCTAAACTAAAAGGCTTGGAGCCTAGAAAAGGATTTGTATAATATAGTATACATTTTGTTAGGTTCATGGCATACATCGTGTATCTTTTCATTATATATCTCAATTGGCTCTCTACGATCTCCCTTTAATTTTCTCTATAGACGTTCTATTTTTGTAAAAATAATTTATTTTTCTTAAGGTCGTGCCGCAGTATTGAAATTTTTAGAAATTGGTGTGCCAAACATCCATGGCACTCGTACCACATGTACACTGCCTCTTACCTGCCAAATACCAAGAGGGATCTCGCCCTAGCTAGCATTCCTCGGATTCCGCTTCGTCATTGCAAAAAGATGGTTAGTCTTCATAAACTATTTCTTTCTCCATCTGAAAATAAAAACCAAGTTGAAGAGCCACGTACACCTCTTTTTTTCAAATCACCATGCAAAAATACATTTTTTACATCCAATTGATATAGCGGCCAATTTCTATATGCAGCAAGTGAAATAAGCACTCGAATAGTATTTGACTTAGCCACAGGTGAAAATATGTCCTGATAGTCAATGCCACGTGTTTGAGTAAACTCCCTTGCAACAAGTCTATCCTTGTACCTTTCTATAAACCCACCTTGTCGATACTTAACTGTATACACCCACTTGCATCCTACCACCTTCTTCCCTTTTGCAAGCATAGACACATCACATGTTTTGTTTTGTTCCAAGGCTTTCATTTCTTGTAACATAGAGTCCTTCCATTGAAGCTGAGATAGGGCATGGGCATCAGAGATACTAGTAGGAATAGAAATAAAATCTAACAATGAAATGAAAGATAAAACGTTGAGTAACACAAACTTACGAATGGGGTGACCAATACTGGAACTAGGAGCGTTACGTAAGGTAATAAAAAGGTCAAATCATTTGGTGGAAAAGGATCACTACATGGTGAGCATACTTCAGGCGAAGGAACTTAATCTGTAGCCTAAGAAGGAGAGATCTTCTTAAAGGCTTCACCTTGGATGATGATTTTACAGTTTCCAAACTTCATAAATGTGTCTGCTTAACCTCTCTTTGTTGCCCACTTGGGATCTCTTGATCCCCCTACTTCACTTCCACCTTCACGATGAACTTCATTCAAGAGATGTGGCAACACCGATATAGTGCTCTCTTCCATAGAACTGCTCCCCTGAAGACGGCATTGTGGAGGAGAATAAAATGGAGTGGACTCCAAAAAGTGACATCCATAGTAACTAACACATCATAAAATTTATATCCCTTTTGGGTGGGAGGATAACAAATGATGTTGGTAGCTTTTCGAGATAATAATCACGATGAGAAGCAGAAATACGAACAAAACAAAGAGACTCAAATACGTAAGGAGGAACAAAGAAGAGACGATTTTGAGGACAACAATTTTAGGGAGATTTACCCTCAAGCACAAGGGTAGACATTTGCTAATAAGAAATTGATAGTAAGAAAGGCATCACCTCATAAACGTTTAAGAGCATGCATACCAATTAGCAACTTAAAGTAAATGTTGATTTTTTACTTTCAGCCACTCAACTTTGTTACGGGGTGTAGGAACAAGTGTTTTACCACTCAATTCTATGAATGCGAAGGTAGAATTGAAGATAGTGTTTCCAACATTATCAGATCTCAAAATCTTCACAGTGGCACGTATTAAGTTTGGACTAACTTGTGAAAGAGAGGAAAAACTGAAGTAACATCCTCGGATTTCAACAAATACACACGGTTAAACAATGCAATCATCATTGAAAGAAAGAAAGTAACCATAACCATGGATAGCAACGGTGGGAGATTGTCTCCAAACATCAGAATGCACAATGTGAAAAGGAGTTCTGCACTTGTTAGTACCAACAAGATAAGATGTTCTACAATAGCGACCATCTGAAACACGTCACATTGAAACTCGGAAATATCAATAGAGCTCCGTTTTTGTGGGAACAAAAGATGCAAACATTGTAGGGAAAATGACCAAAACGAGTATGCCATAGTCGAACGCCCTCAGTGGACAAAGCAATAGCAATAGTAGCTATTGGTCTCTGGATGTGACGGTCCTCTAAAAAATATAATTCTCTCCTCAAGATGAAAACCAAGAACTTTTTCTATCAACAAGTCTTGGAAGACATACTAAGAGGGAAAGGATGTCACACTGCAATTAAGAGGGGGCGGGGAAAGCTGAAGAAATTGTGATATAAGTGCCATAATGTATTTGTTCGTTTTTCTTTTTAAGCTTTCATCCTATTACATTTAATTCTCTTTTTTCCCTTTAGTA
Source organism: Chloranthus sessilifolius (assembly GCA_021018995.1). Taxonomy (NCBI): domain Eukaryota; kingdom Viridiplantae; phylum Streptophyta; class Magnoliopsida; order Chloranthales; family Chloranthaceae; genus Chloranthus; species Chloranthus sessilifolius. Next base: position 177,854,798 of record CM037585.1, on the reverse strand, counting down.
ATGGAAGCCTCTTTAGTGATTAAAAAAGCATATGTGCCATGCCTCGCCCATTATTACAGCTGATCATAAAGATAATATACTTGAAAGTAATGACACAATACTTCATGGTATCCTCATTTGACTTCCATTCTTTATGTTATTCGCAGATAACTAACCTCTACGCAATCTTTTGGAAGTCATCTGGAGTGCCTTACCTTTATCGAACTTTTGGGAAATCTGGAAGGAATGCAATAAACGAATTTTCAAAAATAAATTTCAAACTTTAGATCTGTTGGAAATGCAGTTATCGATGACCTATGTTGGTGTGATTCTAGCTATGTGGGATAGGCACCATCGAAGGTTGATATCCTATTAAATGGTAGCTAATAAGTCCTCCATAGGGTCCATCTCCCTAAGGATGCATCTATCGCAGTCCCTGTTTCCTGCCCTTGTTCTTGTTTTAGTTTTTCCCTCTTCTCTTTGTTTTCTTTTTCTCTTAGCTTGTTTGCTTTTTAAGAAGCTTCTCACTTCCTCCCTTTGATATGTAGTAATTTTGTTTCTTTTAATGGAATTATGGCTTAACGTGATTTTTTATTTATTATTTTGCAGTATCACTATTTTAGTTAGGGTTGTCAACAAGTCAGGTCGGCCTATTACCCGAACTGGTCGAGCACATAAACTTGAATCGTCGGGTCAGGTTTGGTCGGGTCGGTTAATAATATCTATCTTTTTCTTATATATTTTATAGTATCATCTTTGTCATCACAGACTTATCCTATCATATGGGGTCGGCTTTGAGAGTCCTATTTCTCCACTCGTTTCTGATTAGAGCTAAGCTCTCTTTCACAACCCTTCATGTCCCTTCTCACTGCTTCCCTCCATGTCTTCACTAGTCTTCCTTCTCCTACTTCCTTGTGCTTGTAGTGTCTCAACCCTTCATACAAGATATGTTCCTGGCCTGCGATGGACATGTCCAAACCATCTCAAGAGACTCAAATCTATTATAATATAATATATAACATATTATATATCAGGTTGGGTTAGATCAGGTTTTCAGGTCAGGTGCCCAAAGGATCAAGCTGACTTAGATTTTTGCCCAACCCAGCCCGTTGATTGTCATTCTTAATGCTTAAAGGTTAAAAGTTCACTTGCAACATAATCTCTGCTTGTAATCAGGTATCAGGTGTCTCCAACTAATTTTCTACTGAGAAAAATTCTACAACATGAATAGGAACGTGAAACTTTCATGAAACGGAATTTTAAAAATTATAGAGGCTCACAGTGTAAAATTCATGGAAGAGAAAATGGTCTCCAAAGATTCCATCTGTTTCCCCAGGAGTGCATCTGTAATTCCATTGACGCATGTTAGCTCACCATAATTTTTAGGTTCTTTGATAACCTGGTCAAGGAAAAAAAAAGAAAATAAATAAAAAGAATTTTCGAGTACCATTTTCTACTAACAAATATCCCTTATATGCATGTCAAGCAGCTAGAATGGTAGATACTTCACTAAAAATCTAACACTTCTTCAGTACCAAGAGCATCCCAAAAATTTAATTGAAAAAAGAAAAATAAATAAATAACAGGAAACAATTTTTAAAATAAATAAACTTTTCACATTCAAGAATCAAGACTCGTGTGGTCGCTAGTCAACACTTCAAAATGGAAACTTTTGATGCCACCGTAAAGACTTGAACCACAGTCCATTCCAGGTAATGTACGTTTTGTTTGGATACCCTCATTTTTTTTGCAAAAAACCAACATAAAATCAAGAAAATTGACATAGATATTTAATATAATTTATTGTTTTTTTCGTTAATTCTATTAATCTAGTATTATTTTACAAAATAATTAAGATTTTACAAAAGTTTGCAATTTATGTGAAACCATTTTGCAATCAAAATTATTTTTAATTCTCGTGATTGTGAATCTAAATGAAGCCTACTTCGCTGCATTTTTTTAGCAACCAACAAAATAATGAATTTGTTAAAAAAAATTAATATCCTTGTTTGAATTTTCAATTTACTACACTAATATTAAAATTGAGGAATCAAACTTCACAAACAATAGGGTCGATCCTATATCCCAAAAGGGTGGTGATTTGCAGACATCATAAGATCATCAAGCTTATGAATAGCCTTTTACCACCAAATCCCATCAAAAGATGATGCCTACAGATTTTTTGGGGGTCCTGACATTCTTAGAATTCAGCTTTTGACAGTATTGATGATGTGCACCTTACATTGTATGCAATGTCAACATGCAATCCCAACTATCTCTGGAATTTAGATCTATCTTTAGTTATCTTAGAAATGGAGGAGGATTAGTACGAGTAGTTTCCTAGTTCAAGTCAATTACATAGATTTACTTACATGTTTGCCTAAAAGTAGGGATAATAGTTATTATAAATTAATGGGATTGTAAGCGAGAAGGGTGTCGAGGGAAACGACAAGTAAAAGCATTTTAGAGAACCGTCCACATCACGACAAGGCACCAGTGGCCACAGAGGCCCTAGGGCCTTCAACATCCAAGGAAGGGTTCCATTGCAAAAAAGCTTACAATAATTGAATGCAAGAACGCCGAAGTAAAAGGTTTGTGCTACAATTGTGATGAACGATTTAGCCCAAATCACAAGTGTTAGGGACAACTTGTAATCATTTAAGGCTACAAACAAGAGATTAATGGGGAACATGATGTCTCCTTCCACATAAAAGAATCCAACCCTCAAGACTAGGGTTGATTGAAAGGGGAGGGGAAAATATGCACCCTAATTTTACAACAAAATTGTTTACGAGGTCAGGGTTCAAATCCCATACTTACCTATCAAAAAATACATTTTGAGCATGCTCATTATGCAATCCCAACTACCTTTTGAATTAATATCTAAGCTATCTTAGAAGTGGCATAGGTTAGGACTAGTTTCCTAGTTCAATTTAATTACCTAGATTTACTTTGATGCTTTCCTAAAGTAAGGACAATAGTATGTCATAGAAAGGGGGATTGTAACCGAGAAGGGTGTAGGGAGGGAGAAAAATCATTACAAGCATTTTAGAGGACCATCCACCCTCATATAGCGGATATTATCTCTCTTTTCTTTATCTTTTTCTTGTTATTTTGCCACAAAAGTGTAATCTTGATCCAAAGTTAGACCCATATCAATTGATGGTGTAAAAGTGTGACGACCCATCCTGGCCCCATGGGCACACACACAAACTTGTGTATGCTCTACAATCTATCCCTCCCTTACAAATTAAACCCCTGCAATAACCCATAGGTTACCTTTCTCTTCCTCTCTTCATTGCAGTAACGCCACTCTTTAATCAAATCAATGGCACCCGAAGCCAAACACCCTACTAATCAAATCAGGATCTCTCTCTTCCCATTGTCCCTTCAAATTCTCAGTCTAAACACCCTACTAACCACTCTCCTCTTTGTGTGATCAAGTGACACTCGGAATTGCGGCACTTCACCCACTTCACCCGGTAGTCTAGATTTGTCGATTTAAGGCAAGTGACCTATCCAATGTCACCCTTTCATTGAGTACTTTACCATAGGGTTATTATATTGTTATTACACTATTAGAAGTAGAACTATGCTACAACACCAACACATATGAATTGGAACCTTTAGATAGTGTGAAATTGTAAGTGTTCATATGGTCATTTTTTTATGTTGTGTGCATTCTATATCGGAATTTGGATCATGATTTTTTTAAACCCAAATTGGTTTTCAAAAATGAATGGTTAGACAGAAAGGAATGTACAAAAGTAATGCTAAAGGTGATAATGGTCACCAAGGCAGTGAATGTACAAAAGTAATAATTTTCCTTGCATCTTTTATAAGTATGCATATGATATTTAATTAGGACCCCCATGGGGCCGAGTGATAATTAGGATGAAAGCGTCCACTTGTGTACTTCTGTAATAGGAAGTAAACCTCCTCTAACCGGATCAGCACGGTAGACATTGCGATTGTTAAAAGATAAAGAACCATCCAATGTCATCGGTGTCCAAGATAAATTGTATTGTGAATGCAAATGCACTTGGGCCGATTCTATTATTGAACACTTGTACAATATATGTAGTACAACTGTTAGACTAAGTTAATTTTTCCTTTTTTCAATTTCCACATTGATTCATTTTAACAATTGCATAACATGTATGGATATAGACTGTCATACTTCCCAGGTGACCAAAGTTATCTCATGATTGTCATTTTGAAATGATAAAACTATACACATTTGTATCGTAAAAGCTGTAGGTAAATGATAGTTATATTTGCTATTTAAACTTTCAAAGTACAAACCATGTCACTCAGGAGATGCTGACTAGGAAGAAACCCTAGAAGACTTGTTGGGTTAGCATTAGATTAGGAGTTTGTAGTTGAATTGTGATGTAATAAATGTACTTTTGAATTTCTTTAATTAGAATGGACCATTGTGTTTCCTTTATTTGAGCTTTGATTATTAAATGCTTTCATTCACCGAAATGGATCACGTATCAGATTTTGGGGCGCGACAAAAAAGGCTCTTCATAAGCTTTACAATTTTATGGTTATGGACTTTTGCTGACATCCCATTAATCCTTTTCTTTTCAATATGGAAATTCCACGTTTCCCCTGTCGTTTGGAACATTAGGGTTTTGTCACAAAATTATAGCTTTTGTGACAAATTAGGGATTTGGGTTTAGGGGTGAATTCAGTCTTCTGTTCGCTGCACAGCTTAAAACATCCTGCCTAAAATATCTCTTTTCTGTTTTAGGGTTTAGGGTTTAGGGTTTAGTGATGAAGAGGTTCAAAATAGGCATTTAATGCATGTTTCAATTGCTTGCAAATAGATAAAAAACCAAAACAGCAACCTCAAAAAAAAACAAAAAACGTGAGAGAAGGAAAAAGGAAACCTGTAGTCTTTCAATGATGGAGGATGAGTTTCGGAATTGGGTGAGAAATCGGGATTGAAGTTCGTCCCATTTACCCATTTCATCTCTAACTCTTCTGTATTTTTGCTGATATTTCTTCACCATCGCTTCCATCGTCGAACGAAACCAAAAAATTAATTAAAAACAATAAGTAAAATAATTAAGGGAGCCATTATTTTCAGAGAGGCTTTTCAAAGGATTGCACCGGATTGCATCAAATTTAAAAGAAAGACTAGGAAGTTTGTGAAAACACTCTATACCGTTTGATTTGGAGTCCATCATTTAAAAAAATTATATATAAAAGATTAGAATGAAATATAATTTCTATCATATGATTAAATACAATCTTCAAAGTACTAATTTTAATTAACTTGGTCCAATCACTTAAACAGCGTGTGCAAGTGGCTCCTAATAATTAAAGGGAGCCATTACTTGGACTCGAAAATGTCCTGCAACGAAGTTAAAGAAAGACTTTGTATTTTAAGAAAATGTGACATGTGAAAAAGAAATTTGAGCCGTCTGATTTAAAGTTTGTGATTTATAGATCCTTAGTGGATAAAACTAGAGCAAAAGACGATATCTATCATATAATCTATTGTTGTCAATCGTTAAATAAAATAATAGCTTTTGACTATATCTAATCACATTAGAAAGATTATATTCCATTCTAATCTTTTACACTTAATATCTTTAAATGATAGGCTCCAAATCAAGTAGTTTAGATGGTGTTTTTATATAGCAAAGGTTGTCAAACTTGTAAGTCTTTGTTTTAAACTCGATACAAGGGCCATGTTTCTGCGTGCAAGCAATGGCTCCCTACTTAAAAACGGCTACTTTTTGCTTGATCAAACTGGTTGTAGAAATAGACATAAATGGTTGGTGGCCCATGTCTGGGTCACATTGGGTCCGTTTGTTGGGTCGGGTCCAGGTGTAAATAAGCAGATCTACTTTGGGTTCAGGTGTGGGCTGGGTCAGACCAACCTATACCCAGCCCTATTAGATGGGTCCAAAACAATTATGAATGCTGATTGATCCTATTAGATCTCAAGGATTGGGCGGGGTCTAAATCCTACAATCAAACATTGGGCCGGGATCACATAAGTTGTGAACCAGCCCAAAATCTTTAAATGGATTTGTCCAATTTGATCCATTTGCATGCCTAATTCTTATGGCTCTCAATTAGTCAGGTCGGGCATATACCCAACCTGACCTGAAAATTGACTCGTTCCATCGAAAAACTCGACCTGACCCAATTCGAGAAACCCCTATTTAATAAAAATTGTGGGGTGATCGACCCAACTTGACTGAAGTTTTGCCAGACCTCAAGCCGTATGATCTTGTCCCACTTGAATCAATGGATCAAGTTTATGTCTCCAACCAGGTACAAAGGTTGGGTTGGGTGGGTCAGGTAGGTCACGCTGACCCGTTAGAGTGGCACTAACTTTCTTATTAAAGGTCCTGTCAAAGGATATGTCATGTTTTACTATGGATCAAAATTTCGGCCAAAATGTTTCGATTCTGATCCCCATTGAAACTGAACTCATAACTATAAATTTCGTTGTTTTCTATATTGTGTTGAAGGTTTCGGCCGAAATTTCAGTTTTGCTCCCCACCTGAATCGAAACGAAAATCGAGTTTTTGATTTTGTTTTCAACCCTAAAATTAGGCTTGAACTCGACCAAAATTCAAAACTACGCCTACTGCCAAGCTCGGCTTGAGTGCTCTCTGAATTTGGCTTTCATTTTATACTCAAACCCGATCAAATTGGGTTCGAGCCGGACAAATTCACTTTTGGTTGTGGGCCATGAGGGCGGCATCAAGTGTGTTGGTCGTGAATCACGAGGGCGTCGCGACACATTGGGATGAAGAGTTAAAACTTGGGCGCGACACAAACGCGACATGATTGTGTGGGAGAGCAATGCAGAGTGTTGCGATGTGTTGGTGCGGAGGATGTGTGCCATGTGGGCAATATGCTAAACCAAGACGTTTGAAGTTCTTTTGTCATTTGGCCTAAGTTGGTGTTTAAGCCTTATATGGAGAGACACAAGTTGGGATCCCCCGACCCAACACGTGCATTAGCCTCGTGGGCTTGAGTGTGTGCATTTGGGTCATGCTTGATGTTTAGTCGTCCTAGCTACGTCGTATACTATGGCCATCGTGCCTATCACGTTATCAATCGTTGTTGTCGGCTCTAACCTGCTGCGTTGCTTCGCAGGCGAAGTCCAAGCATAGAGGTCGATGTGAAGCTTGAGTAGGATAAGCATTCCACCCTTCGTAGCATATGAGAATCTGCATCACGTGACTCAATTGAGGCTTAATAGGCTGACTTAGCGCATTAGGCATTAGGTGTCGCACAGGCTGACACTGCTGCATGAGTGACCCCGTAACATTTGGTATCAGAGACACTGTGATGACTGAGATGGAAGGGATAAGCGAGGATACGAGATGACGGACAACGAGGGAACAGTTGGATAATTTAGAGTCTCAGGCGGAATAGTTCGAATCAGTGCTATCCGTCACGACATTGCATGGGGAGTGACTGAATAAGCATAAGAAAAACAATGTTGCTTTGACTGAGACCGTAGAGCTATTGGTAACTGAGGTAGGAGATATAAAAGTCACGTTGGAAGAGATACGTGACGAGATGAGTATGTTGAAAAAGCTCATTCTCACAATGCCAGTAGGGACGTCGACACCTCGATTCAAGTTCCCTGAACATGAGACGTTTAAGGGCTCTCGCGAGGCAAAAGATGTCGAAAACTTTATTTGGGACGTATAGGAATACCTCGAATCGCTGGGGAACCTCGATGCTAAAGTCAAGCTGAGGATTGCATAGAGATACTTGGTTGGAAACGACAAGTTGTGGTGGAGGCATCATATGTCAGAGGCTCATCTGGGCATTGGGGCAGTTGAATCGTGGGTTGATTTGAAGGAGCTGTGAACTTAAATTTTACCTACCAATGTTGGATGGACAACACGAAAGACATTGTCAGCGTTGAGACACACTGAATCATTACGCGAATACATTAAGACGTTCACGAGCCTGATGTTAGGCATTGATGATATGAGCGAGAAGGTTCGGGTCTTCTCCTTTATATACGCATTGGTGTTATGGGCACAACATGAGCTATCTCGTAGAAGACTGGAAAAAGTAGATGAGACGTTGGCTGCTGCTAAGGGGCTAACCGAGCACCACCAGAAACGAGAGAAGGCAAACCAGACACCCGTAGACAATGTTGACAAGCAGGTGAGGAAGCCGAATGATTTTGGGTATGAGCGATTCGGTCAAGAGAGGGGTGGTAGGTATGAAAGAAAGAGAGAGGACCGCCCTAAGGCGAAGAAGGGTTGCTACTTGTGTGGTGGGCCGCATCTGGTGCGGGAGTGTCTAGAGAAGGCCGCCTTAAATGCGATGGTCTCAAAGAAATAGAATAATAAAGAAAGGGAAGTTGATGATGAGGAGTCTGTCATCAGAATAGGGATATTCCGTCTGATTAACTGCTGAGAAAGTGGGGCACCTCGGTCTTGCTGGCGTGGGCAGTGGGAAGACTTAGACACCAATAGTGTATAGAATGTGAAGTGTACAGTTTTGCTAAATTGGGTGAAGGCAGAGAGTTGTCGAGGGATTGTAGTAGTGTACATAAATTATAGAACTTCAACATGTGGGGGAGGGCATGTCCTTGTGGAGGAGTGCTTTGGCGTCAATGAAGACGTTGAAGATTTTGAGTAGAGGGGGATGTGACGAGCGCGTGCAACGTGGCCATTTGGGTCAACCATAGGGCCATTTTTTTTTTTCGCGTCAAGAGCATCGTTGGTGCGTCGAAGCCATGAAGGCAGCACCAAGTGTGTTGGTCGTGGGCCACGAGGGCGTCACGACACATTGGGATGAAGGGTTAATACTTGGGCATAACACCGTTGCAACATGGACGCGACATGGTCTTGTGAGATAGCGATGCGGGGCGTTGCAACGTGTTGGTGCGGAGGATGTGTGCCATGTGGGCAGTATGTCAAACTAAGACGTTTGAGGTTCCTCCGTCATTTGGCCTAAGTTGGTGTTTAACCCTTATATAGGGGGACATGAGTTGGGGTCTCCCGATCCAACACGTGCATTAGCCTTGTGGTCGAGCTTGAGTGTGTGCATTCGAACCATGTTTGGTGCTTGATAGTCCTAGCTACGTCGTGTACTATGACCATCTTGTTTGGGGTGGTTTCTAATTACCCCCACGGTGCGGGTCTAAGCTCAAAAGGGGCTCGGTATATGCTCGTTGCTGCCTATCACGTTATCAATCGTCGCTGTCGGCTCTAACCTGTTGTGTTGCTTCGCAGGCGAAGTCCGAACACAGAGGTCGATGTGAAGCTTAAGTAGGACAAGCATTCTACCTTTCGTAGCATTTGAGAATCTGCATCGCGTGACTCGATTGGGACTTAATAGACTGATTTAGCGCATCAGGCGTTAGGTGGCGCACGGGCTTACACTACTGGACGAGTGACCCCGTGACACAGTGTCGGGGTGTCGATGCCTCTATACCAAGGTGCTGGCGCTTCGCTACAAGAAAAAAAAAAGGTGTCAGCGTTTCATTTCAGGGGCGATGGTGCCCTTAAAAAAAAAAATTAGGGGCGTCGACGCTTCGTTAAAAAAAAAATTAATAATAAATAAATTTAGGGGCATCAGTGCCTCTATATAGAGGCACCGATGTTTCGATAAAAATAATTTAATTTAATTTTTTTTTTTAAATATCGAAGTACTAGGACTTCGATATAGAGGTGTCAACGCCTCTGAAACGAGGCGTCAGCACCTTAATTTTTTTTTAGTGAAGCATAGACACTCCCACGTCGAGGTGTCAACGTCTCACTATCAGAGTATCAACGCCTTGCTGTCGAGGTGTTAGCGCTTCACTATTGAGCGTTCACATTTTTTTAGTAAAATATATATGAAAAAGTAACTGATAGTTTTTTGAAAAAGTGAAGAGAAGAAAGAAAAAAGAGACTTTAAAAAAGTCAAAAATGACAGTCAGAAGGGGATTTAATCATTAAAATGTTTCAAAAGTGTAACCCTAATCAATAAAGTAATTCTCATGCCACCCATCACTTCACAAACAAGGAGCTATATGTCGCGCCCATATCAATTGGTGAGGAGATGTCTACTCCTCCATACACATATCCCCAATTGACGTTTTTTATATTTGATTGAAACACCTTTTGAGCCCCATTGTTTAGCACAAAATTAATTTAGTGCCTTTCATCTATAAAGTTATTGACCAAGTCTACATTGTAAAAGATATAAAGATATGGCGACGCATTAGGCATGTGCTACACTTCTTTGACCAATCTCTGTATTGGACGTAGCAGCGGGTTATTGGCACAAGTTCTCAACATCAATCTAAAGAAGCACACTATATCATACTAGAGCGAACAGATTTAGCATAATTTTTGTAATAATTGAGCCTATAACAGCTATCAATTTGATCACTTAGATTACTTGTCACGAGGCCTAAAATTTGGGAATTTATGCCTCAACTTGTAATAGGCAATAGTGGCACATTTATCGATATGATTATAATCAAGATTTTAAATATTAGATACATATCAGCCCATTTGTATGGAGTTTTGCCCCACCGGATATAATTATACGCCCCAATATTATATGGGCTCAAATCAAACATGTCAATTATCGGGCCATATCCTTATCGACTGATATGTATCGGATATGAGTTGGATATAATCTCAAATATACCCTTATTTGCAAAAAAAATTATTTTAATTTTCTTGTACTATTTAAAAATTAAAAAAGACTTTCAAATGTCGACTGCGCTGGCATATATATATATATATATATATATATATATATATATGAGCCATATCAAATATGTATAGGCCTGGTCATAACACTTTTATCTACCAACTGAAAGTAGAACAGTGGTAGTCTTGTTTTCAATGAAACCTTCTTAATCATCAACCTTATGACAGATTGATTGTCATATTTTTTTGAAGCCTACTGTAATAGTTCTACATTGGATAGGGAAAATTTTTGATCCCAAGCTGTATGTGATTACAGATGTTATATGTCATGACGTGTTTTGGGTGGAGGCTTAAGCCCAAACCAACAATAAAATCAGGGCGGGAAACCGAACAATATTGTGACAAGTGGGTTTGGGTCGTCACACCTAATCTCACGAATTTCAAAATCCTATGTGATAAAGTATATTCTAATGCTTGGTCTTTATCATTTGATTAATTTCTTGGAGCCAGATAGGCATAAAATTTCATTAGATTATTTCAATTTAGAGCCTGGCTTATTTTCATAGAGAGCTGGTAACATTTGCAATATGATATATGTTTGGATTGTAAGAAGTTTCTATTTTAGTGGCCATCACTATGGTCAAACCCGTTGACCAGTGAATGGTATAAGATCAACCTTAAGATGTACAATTGCTATTCTGGTGAGTTTGAAGAGAATAGGCAACTGCTTATTGTGTCTTTCAGTTAAGGTATGATTGTGATTCCTAATCACACTACAATTAGCAATTTCAGTCCTTAATGGGATAGGACTCTTTGGCTATAAATATAAGGGGTGCCTGGTCCCAACGATAGCTCGACATAATTCAATCCTCCCTATTGGCGAGAGCATCCCCATTGTGCTAGGAGACATTGAACGCGAGAACATCGTTGAAGATCGGCAACCATCAATGGCTAACGCTCAAGGTGCCCATATTTATAGTTTGTTGGTTTTTGATTGATCATGCGCCTAGATCTTTAGGCTTAATTTTGGATGGTCGGATCGTCAGATCCATTTAGATTCCATCAATTGGTATCAGAGCCATGATTGGCGTTATGATCAGTCAAAGCTTTAAAGTGAATTTTTTTTTTTTTTTTTTGTAATGGCTGTTTTATATAAAAAATATATATATATATATATTTTTTGTTCTCCGCACCGATCCGGGCTGGTCACACCCACCTGGCGCAGTACCCTCAAGGGCCGCCACAAGCATGAACTTCAAAAAAAAAAATTTTTTCTTCTTTAGCGGTCCGACGCAAACAAGTATTTTCCTGACAGAATGGCACTGCCGACGGCAAGACCCCAACTCGACCGGCACCACGGACCGGCCAGGTGAGCGGTGGGGCGGGTGAGGGCATTCTTCAGAACTCAAAAAAAAAAAAAAATTTTGGATTTTTTGTGGCCGACGGCCAGGCCGGTATTTTCCGGCCACGGACTGGCACCGCCGACTTCGGCCGGGGCCAATCGACGACTGACCTGGCCAGTCACCGGTGAGGCGTGGTTGGCCTGAAGTAAATTTCGTTGTAACTTCAAAAAAAAAACTTGAAGAAGAAGAAGAAGAAGAAGAAGAAAGGGAATGGGGCGGGTCCCTAGCCGACCCACTGCCCGACCCGCCTGGCCCTTGTGGCCTGCCCGACCCGCCTGGCCCTTGTGACCGGCCCGACCCGCCTGACCGGTATGACCTGCTGGGCCTACTTGGCCCGACCGATTGACCCATGCCCAACCCGTCTAGACCCGCCAGGCCTATTTGGCCCGACCCGTTTTGGCTCCAGCCCGGCCTGTCTAACCCGGCGGACCCGACCCACTGGGCCCTAGCCCCATTCGGCTCTGGGCCTACTTGGCCCACCCGACCCGCCTGGGCCTATTTGGCCCAATTGGCCCGCATGGCCCATTTGGACTATGGCCCGACCCACAGCCCGACCAACTGGCTGAGGCCCACTCAGCTCTTTTGGCCCATGTCCCTGACCCACATGGCCCATAGCCCACCCGGCCACAAAGGCCCATGACCCGGTCCGATACACAGCGCACTTATGCCGACACTATTTCCTAATCTTCTCGGGCCTTTTCTGGGCTATTTACAGGTCCGATTTTCGGACATTATATATGCATTTTGACTATCTCGGACATTCCGGATCCGTTTTTGAGGTCTATTTTTGATAATGAGCTCTCTATTATGATATTTTCATGACCTGATGTTATTTTTTTCCAATTTTTAATTGTGTAATTAATTTTTGTTCAAGTATCATTCATTAGAATTGGGTAGTGGAGATTGTGCTCTACCACCATGGCTGGTACTTACACTTTATAATGCTCGTTTGTTGTCTTTTTTTTTTACACCTCCTGATAACACGTTTTGTGATCATCTAAATTATTATCAAGCCTAATTTGAAAACATGACTTTGGAAAGATTCTTCTGCCCAACGGTGATGATCTTTCCTAGTGCCGTGGTTTTCATAGTGAGGTTTAATTTTGTTCAAAAACGTGTTACAAATCCAGTGCAAATGTGTAGTGAACGTTGGCGTTACAACATAAGGGATTCTTCTGCCCAACGGTGATGAATCACTTACTGTTAAATGATGGCTGTGTTTCACTATTCATTATTTTGTGTGTGTGGGTACTGCTCGCGTGTTGTGACTCGACCCAACGGAGGGTCATAACGACGCAATTAGTACCACCATCATTAATATAGATTGAGGAAGCGGCTAGTGTGTTATGACTCGACCCAACGGAGGCTCATAATGACACAAATTGTTTCTCAATAAAATCACATTGGTTTTAATTTTTATATTCCTTGACATATTTTAACCTTCGCGTCACATACTATAATTATAACCTTGTGGAATTGATAGTTACTTCGATTGTATGTGGACATAATAAAACCCTTAATTATTGTGCAGCATTGAACCCGTCTATCATAACCAGTATGATTGGTGGAATTGAACTTTTGAGTAGATCAAATTATAAGAAATGGAAGGAACAAGTTGCAATTGTTCTAGGCTGCATGGATCTTGACTATGCTATACGATCTGATAAACCCAAGGTGCTCACCGCTGATGCCTCGGCTGAGGATCTGGCAGTGAACCATACGGATTTAGAAAAATGGGATAGATCAAATCGTATGAGCCTCATGATCATAAAGAGTTCCATTGCTGATGCGATTCGGGGAGGTATTCCTGACTCGCTTAATCGCAAAAAGAATACATGCAAGCCATTAAGGAACAATTTCAAGGACTTCTAAAGCCCTTGCCAAGAGTCTAATTGTTAAAATGGGAACCATGAAATATGATAGTCATAAAGGCGTCAGGAGCACATTATGAAAATGAGTGGCATGGCCACTCAATTGAAAGAACTGGATATGGGTTTCTCTGAGGGTTATCTTGTTCACTTCATTATGACTTCTCTTCCTGCGCAATTTGGTCCGTTCAAGATCAATTATAACACGCAGAAGAGAAGTGGAAGATGAGCGAGCTAATCGCTCGGTGTCCAAGAAGAAGAACGACTTCGGGCTGAAAAAACTGAAAGTGCCCATTACGCCGCTCTTGGCCCATCGAAACAAAATTTCAAGCAAAAACCGGGACAATATGAAGGAAAGAACGTGAAAGCTCCTCCACCGGAAACCAAACAAGGAGAGGCTAGCACATCTACTTCTGGCATCAAGTGTCACTAGAAGAAAGGACACATTAAGAAGAATTGTCAGAAATACAGAGATTGGCTAGTTAAGAAAGGTAATGACCTTGCTTTTGTGTGTTTTGAATCACTTTATGTTGATGCTCCACGCAATACTTGGTGGATAGATTCTGGTGCAACTATTCACATAAGTAATTCAATGCAGGGAATTCGATCCAAAGCGGAAGCTAAGTAAAGGCGAATGTACCATCAAACTCGGGAATGGAGTAGAAGCAGACGTGGAGGCCATTGGGACTCTCCGTCTCATTTTAGATAGTGGTTTCATTTTGGATTTAGTTGATACTATTTATGTTCCCAGTATCACTAGAAACCTTATCTCAATTTCTAAATTGGATTCATTAGGTTTTGAATTTAAATTTGGACATAGTATGTTTACTCTATTATTCAATTCCGATATTGTGGGTGGTGGCTCATTAATGGGCAATCTTTATCTTGAACTTGGATTCATCTTACCAATCTTTAGTTTCTATGCATGTGAATGATAAAATAAGTAAGAAAGTAAACGAGCACTCGATAACTCCTCCATTTTATGGCATAAACGCGTTTAGGCCATATCTCTAAGGATAGAATGGAGAGGTTAATTAAAGATGATATAATCGATGCGCTCGATTTCTCTGATTTCAATACTTGTGTTGATTGCGTTAAAGGAAAACTCACAAAGACTAATAAGAAAGGGGCTCTCAGAAGCACGAGTTTGCTGGAAATAGTCTACACTGATATTTGTGGACCGCTTTCCAACTCCGCTATTGGTGGTCAAAATATTTTATTACCTTCACCGATGATTATTCTCGTTTTGGTTATATATTTCTCATTCACGAAATCGAGGCCCTGGATATGTTTAAAATCTATAAAGTCAAGTTGAGTTACAACTCAATTCAAGATTAAAATTGTGAGATCCGATAGAGGCGAGAGTACTATGGTAGATACTCAAAAGTCGCAATCCAGGACCCTTCGCCCTGTATCTACAAGAGCATGGCATTGTCGCTCAATACACCATGCCGGGAACACCTGAACAAAACGGTGTAGCTGAGCGACGAAATCGTACTCTTATGGATATGGTGAGAAGCATGTTATGCAACTCTACGTTGCCTACGTTCTTGTGGGGAGAAGCCTTGAAAACAGCGGTGCATATCCTAAATCGAGTTCCTAGTAAGGCAGTTCCCAAGACTCCTTATGAGCTATGGGTAGGAAGAAAACCGACTTTAGGATATTTACACATTTGGGGCTGTTTCGCTGAAGCAAAGGTGTACAACCCACAATTAGGAAAATTGGACCCTAAAACTATAAGTTGTCATTTCATTGGTTACCCTGATAGATCAAAAGGCTACAGATTTTATTGCCCCACTCATAGTACCCGGATTGTTGAGACTAG
This sequence comes from Chloranthus sessilifolius, assembly GCA_021018995.1. Classification (NCBI taxonomy): domain Eukaryota; kingdom Viridiplantae; phylum Streptophyta; class Magnoliopsida; order Chloranthales; family Chloranthaceae; genus Chloranthus; species Chloranthus sessilifolius. The sequence continues at coordinate 177,839,071 of CM037585.1, read as the reverse complement.
ACATGCAAAATTCTTTGAGGATCGTGAGATCAGTGGGAGTATAGAGCTTAGGAAAATCACTTTTGAGGAGAATCGGGTTATAATTCCTATCCCTTTTATCCAAGAAAAAGTGGCACCAACACCAGTTATTCAAGCCAGTGTTGATGCACCTGTGGCTATACCTATTGACACACCCCACATTGAGGAGGCTCTTGCTCCCATGGCGACTGCCACTGATCCACCATTGCGTAGATCAGAGAGAGCAAAGAAGTCTGCCATTTCTGATGACTATATAGTTTACCTAAATGAGAGTGAATTTGATTTTGGAAAGGAATCAGATCCTGTTTCCTTTAGCCAAGCCATGAAGAGCATTAAATCCACTCAATGGCTCAAGCCATGAAAGATGAGTTGGAATCAATGAAACATAACTCTCCTCGATCTTTGTGAGTTACCTAATGGAGTCAAGTCAGGTGAATAAATGGGTATTTAAAACCAAGCAAGACTCCAAAGGTAATATAGAAAGATACAAGGCCAGGTTAGTCGCTAAAGGTTTCACTCAAAAAGAGGGAATAGACTATAAAGAGACATTTTCTCTGCTCTAGAAAGTAATCCTTCGGATAGTCATGGCATTAGTAACTCATTTTGACTTAGAATTGCATCAAATGGATGTTAAAACCGCTTTCGAATGGCGACTTGCATGAAGATGTCTTTATGACACAACCTCAAGGTTTTCGGTTGAAGGGGAGTCATTTAGTTTGTAGACTCAAAAGGTCTCTATATGGTTTAAAGCGTATCTCGACAATGGTACTTAAAATTTCACGAAGTCATTTCAAATTTTGGTTTTAAAGAAAATACTGTGGATCAATGCATATATCTTAAAATCAGTGGGAGTAAGTTTATCATCCTTGTTTTATACGTTGATGATATCTTACTTGCGAGTAGCAATTTGGGCATGTTATATGAGACAAAGAACTGTTATCAAAGAGTTTTGATAAAAAAGATCTTGGTGCAGCTTCCTACGCGCTAGGTATTGAGATTCATCGCGATAGAGCCCGTGGCATATTGGGATTGTCTCAAAGAGCTTATATTGATAAAGTTCTTAAAAGGTTTAACATGCACAATTGTTCTGCTACTGTTGCCCCTGTCATTAAGGGTGATAAATTTAGTCTACTTCAGAGTCCCAGGATCGATCTGGAGAGAAAACAGATGGAGACAATTCCCTATGCATCGGCAGTTGGGAGTCTCATGTATGCACAAGTCTGTATTTGTCCAGATATAGCGTATATAGTTGGCATGCTTGGCAGGTACCAATGTAATCCTGGTTTGGATCATTGGAAAGCGGCTAAGAAGGTTTTTCGCTATTTACAAGGGACTAAAGGACACATGCTCACATACAAAAGGTCGAATAACCTTGAAGTTATTGGTTATTCAGATGCTGACTATGCTGGGTGTCAAGACACTCGTAGGTCCACATCGGGTTATATTTTTATGCTTGCAGGTGGACCTATATCTTGGAAGAGCGTTAAACAAGCGACTATACCGTCCACCATGGGCGAAATTAATTGCTACTGTTTTGAGGCAACATGTGAGGCGATATGGTTGAGAATTTTATCTCGGGGCTTGAGTTGTTGATACTATTTCAAAGCCAGAGAATCTTTTGTGACAATTTACGCTATTGCTATCTCCAATAACAACAAGATTAGTGGGGTTCCAAATATATTGATATAAAATATCTGTTGTCGGAGAAAGTTCGTAATCAAATTGTATCTTGAAAAGATAAGTACGACACTCATGTTGGTGACCCTCTCACTAAAGGTTTATCTCCCACGCTCTTTTTGGAGCATGTTGCGCATGGGGTTGTGGATAATTTTGATAGCCTTTGAGAGTGGATATATGCAGTGAATACATTTGTTTAATTGATTCGTAAATAAAATTTATTTATTTGCTTTTCCATTTTATGCAAATAACTCCTTGGAACATATGGTGCCGAGATGGCAATAAAGTAGGACCAATATTAGATTGAGTTTACATGTAATCACCATTCGGTTTGTAAACTTACAATCTATGTGAAATCATACTAGTTGAATCCATGTGATGACTTCCAATACAAGAATGGCGATGAGCGGTCTTATATCGATGATATGATATATTGACTACATTAATTCTGTGTTGAAATTCTCACTGGACCGGACTGATAATAAAGACTTTGATTGAGATTGATTTGACTTACCATTCAAAGAAAGTTAGCTAACATTGGGTAATCGGAGTTTATTGACATAGTTTGGCCAAGTGGGAGACTGTAAGAAGTTTCTATTTTGGTGGCCATCACTATGGTCAAACCCGTTGACCAGTGAATGGTATAAGATCAACCTTAAGATGTACAATTGCTATTCTGGTGAGTTTGAAGAGAATAGGCAACTGCTTATTGTGTCTTTCAGTTAAGGTATGATTGTGATTCCTAATCACACTACAATTAGCAATTTCAGTCCTTAATGGGATAGGACTCTTTGGCTATAAATATAAGGGGTGCCTGGTCCCAACGATAGCTCGACATAATTCAATCCTCCCTATTGGCGAGAGCATCCCCATTGTGCTAGGAGACATTGAACGCGAGAACATCGTTGAAGATCGGCAACCATCAATGGCTAACGCTCAAGGTGCGCATATTTATAGTTTATTGGTTTTTGATTGATCATGCGCCTAGATCTTTAGGCTTAATTTTGGATGGTCGGATCGTCAGATCCATTTAGATTCCATCATGGATGGCTTATTTTCATAGAGAGTTGGTAACAGTTGCAATATGATATATGTTTGGAGGAGCTTCATACGGCTCATGGATATTAATTTTAATTTCTTTCGTTTGGGTGTCAGGTTAGTAAAAGTAATTAGTTTTATGCGGTATGCGGTATGCGGTATGCGGTATGCGGTATGCGGTATGCGGTATGCGGTGATAAAATCAGTTGTTTGCACATAGCAGCCCTCCAAATTTGTTATAGTAGCTATTAGGTGCTGGGACTGTGGTTAATTCATTCTTATCATCCGGTTAAGCTAATTATGTAGAGAACCTCAATAATATGTTCACAGGCATAATAACCAAATTAGAAGTTGGGAAAGAATCGAAAAGCCTTAAAAAAAATAAAAAAAATTGAATAAATTGTTAAAATTTGGAAAAAAATCGGAAGCATTTAAGTAAAAGTAATAAAAATAATTTACAAAGATTAGAAAAAACATTTTTTTTTTTTGACAAAAATGATGAAAATTTGTAGAAAACATGTTTTAAAAACGTAGAAATTAGAAATTTTAAAGAAATGTGAGTATATTTGAAAAAGATTGTTTTAAATGTTTTCCAACGGTTGATGAAAAAATGTGTTTTAAACTAGTTTTCTTAAAAAAAAAATCACACATTTTGATAACTATGCACACAACTCTATCTTTATTTACAAACCATATCGCAATCTCAAAGTATCAAGTTCAAGCCGGGTTCACCTATAAATAAATACAAAAAAATGATTATAAATGAGTTCTTACTTCTCAACCTAGGCTTTTGTATGCTTCACCTGTTGATTGCTTTGAATCATCTAATAGAGATTATTATTTTTATTTCAACCTTCATCTTGAGAACATAGGGCTATCAACATACGATCAGATTTTCATTACATTTGATATATCCTTAAAAATAAATATGATCATAATCGGCCGTCATCATATAAGTCAAAGTAGTCAATTATTTAATGACATGAAATCTGAGTTGTTGAAATGGAAGAATCTTGAGATGATAAATAATGCAAATCTGAGTTGTTGAAATGAAAGAATCTTGAGTTGATAAATTTGGATTTGCTCTTTAATGGTCACCAATTCAAATCTCTTTGAGGCTACTGGAATATTATCCAATCATTAACTCTAAGCCCATCGGATTAGTCGAGGCGCTTGTAGGCTGACCCGTACATCTACGGAGATACCAAAATGGGAAATTTACCTGACCGGCCCTGTCAGATACGCCTTTTACGTCAGAAGCCCTATAGTTTCACTTTTACCCAGACAAACCAGCTGCGCGCCGAGCTGAGGCACGCCTGTAGGAAATACCCAAACTACCCCCACAGTAATAAATAGCCGCCGTCGTTTCAAATCATTTACTGTTTTGAATTTACTTTTTTGTTTGAAGTCGGTGGAGAGTCGTTGACGCTTCGTGGACGATCGCGTTCAAAACTATAACCTTCAAGCTACCAAATCTGTAAGTTAGAATTAAAATTAGCTTCCATCGCTATAGATTTTTTATTTCTCCTCTCTTTGTTGCATATTTTGACATATTTTTTTTAGGTTTTCCCATATGTAATCGGTAACGATTACATATGTAATCGATTACGACTACATATGTAGTCGATATCGATTATATATGTAATCGCTATATTACATATGGGAAAACGCTCGATTACCTTTAGAGTCGATAACGATTATATATGTAGTCGTAATCGACTATATATAAATGTGATAATCTATAACAAATCGATATCGACTCTCTATGAATATAATTAATACCCATCATTTGAAATAATTTCCTATAGTTATTACCCTCGATGCCATAATAAATCATACGAGGTTTTATATTTATCTCATTGAGACGTCAATTTATTGCCAACTACCCTTTTGTAAAACCATTATGGCAAGTTAGGTTGGAAGAATGAGAAAATTTAATACAACGATTCGTATTCCACAATCTAGGAGCTTTAAATACAGTTTAGTTCGACCTTAGCAAACCACCTATCATCCCTAGCGCTCATATTTTTCCCAATGTCCGACGACGAAGAAAAACCTTCTATAACCCAATAAAGTTCTATCCTATGGGAGGACCCACCACCACCACGAACTGATCCTCTGCAGCCTCGTGGGACGAAATACGATGAAGTAATGGAGATTTTGGCGAAGGAAGAAAAGAAGAAGAAGAGGAAGGAAGAAAAGAAAAGAAGAAGGAAGAAAAGAAAAGAAAAGAAAGCTGGAACCACCCGGCCTCCACCCCATCCACCACCGCTCTTCATCCTTCTTCCTAACTTTTCTTTTTTTTTTAATTATAAATGAAAAATTTGAATGTAATTCAAATATTTTGAAGTAAATGAAACAACTTTTGATGCAATGGCGACTTCATGAATTCTTTTGAGTCCGTAGAATTAAATATTTTCTATGTAATAAGGAAATTTACGGCAGGTAAATTAAACATTTTGAGATCAATGTAGATTTATATTTAATTGATAGCGATTTCATAAGTAATCGAGATCGATTACGTTGAGAGTCGATAGCGATTACATATAGGAACGATATCGATTATAGAGATAATCAATGTAGGTAAAGAAGAAGGAAGAAAAGAAATAGAACAAAAGAAAGAAAAAGAAACTTAAGAGTCAGTAAATCAAGTAATTTCTATATAAATAAACATTTTGAGGTCATTGCGAATATATATTGAGTCGTTGGCGATTTCATCGGTAATCGATATCGATTACATATAGAGTCGTTAGCGCTTACATATGTAATCGTTATCGATTATATATAGACTTGCAAGATTTTCCTTTTACTTTTAATTTTAATTGAACTATTATGAATGTAATTGAAAATTTTGCAAGTAAATGAAACATTTTGATTCAATGGCGACTTCATGAAATCTTTTGAGTCTATATCGATTACATATAGACTCCATATCGATTACATATAGAGTCGGTTTCGATTATATATAGACTCTATCACGATTACATCTAGAGTCGGTATCGATTACCTATGTAATCGATACCGACTCTAGATGTAATCGATACGGGTTTTATATATACATTTCATCAACATTTTTAACTATCCTTGTTAGTATGGTGTTGAGTCCTTTCGTTTTTATTACAGTTCATTTCAAAAGACTGTCAAGATGGTTGTACACCGAGCTGTTGCCAAGTGTTCTCCCAGTGCCGTTTCGAATCTCTACGAAAGTGCTACTCCAGATCGGAAGAAGTTACTGAGAGATTCAGTTTTTGGTGGAATATTTCAAATCCCGAAGGGTGTGGGATTTCTTTCACGATGTCGTGGATTCGGTCGACATTTTGGGTTGATAAAACCATTTCCGAATTGGGAAGGCGATGTCTATCTTGAAGATAGACATTGCATTGATCTTGGGCCTTAGTAGTTGGCCCGAAAAGGATACCCCATCCCAGAAACCATCGGTAGAACAAACCATTAGAAACAAATACTTCGTGGAACGCCTCCGGAAAAAAAATTCTCCTGGTCTCATATAGATGTCGCAATTTATAAAGCGGAAAGTGATGAGGACTTCTTAAAGTTGTCCCTTCGCTTTGTGTTGTGCATATTTCTCTTCCCGGTTCCCACCATCAAATTTACGAAGACCACATCGACCTCATCGATGATATGGAGTTCAACCGACTCCGTGGGGTCTGCTCGTCTACCAGGACTTGATGGAGTATATAATAAAGGGCGCGGCGAATAGAAAAACCGCCGAGATGGATAAAGCCCTGAAGACGTACAACACATATGGATGCATATGTGTACTTCAATGGTGGGCTTATGAGATCTGCCAGATATATCGCCATCCCAGCTAGGCCTCAAGGACCCTTTCCCACGGCTGCTGAAATGGTCGGACAGGGCGCAGTCCAGGATCAAAGGTTACACTCGCGGGCAGATGTTAGACAGCAAGGTATGAGGTCTATTCAAAAAAAAAAAGCAACTTACCGATTCATTCTAGAATCGATCGATTCATTACGTAATCGCTATCGATTCATTTACTGAATCGATAGCGATTACTACAGTCGATAACGACTTAATAAGTAATCGATAACGATTCATTATCTAATCGATAGTGATTTGTTAAGGTAAGGAATCGATAGCGATTCTTTACACAATCGAGTGATTTATTATATATATAACGATCATTTTATTCATTGTTTCATTTTCTTTCAAAAGGTTCGCGCTCCTCATGCCTCGGGCTTTGAATTAGAGATACCCGTGGTAAGAGAATATCTACGAGTTCAAAAGGAGGTTGGGGAAGAGGAAAGAACCATCAAGAAAGTCATGGAAGAGATTCTAGAAGAAGAAAAGAAATTACATTTCGATAATCTTGGAGAGGGAGAGGAAGAATGGGATGACGATCGACGTCAAGAAGAACCCCTCTCGAAAAAGGGCCCGTGCTAGTGGGAGAGGGCCCAAGAACTAGGGGGCCAAGGAGAGCCTGGCGGTGAAAGATAGCGGTGAAGCGTCCACCTCCAATGATTCTTTGTTGAGGAGGCGATCATAATTTGGATAACTTGAAGCTCACCCAAAGAGTGAGCGATTTGGAGGAGAGAATAAGACCGCTAAACGTTGCGCTTCTTTAGAGAAACTCTGCAACTCCTTCAATGAGAGGCTGAATTCAAGGGATGCGGAGTGGCAGAAGTTAAATCACTACAACTCTTTAGTCAGAAAGGGCCAGACTGAAATAAAAGATCTCCTTGAAAATTTATTGGAGGCGAGACCTAAGGTATATGTTGAAATCTAGTTTTAATATTCAATTTTCGTTATCTATATAATCGATAACGACCATATATAAAATAGATAGCGACTATATATATAATCGATAGCGACTATATATATGATCGATCGCGACTATATATATAATCGATAGCGACTATATATATAATCGATAGTGACTATATATATAATCGATAGTGTAATAGCCCAAAAAATCTCGTTAAACTATGACCTCGAGATCCGTGCCCGATTGGTCTTAGGTTTGACCATGAGATAGTTCATTGATAAACTTATGGTGAGATGAGCGAATGTGATGTGTGAACCAGTGTAGAAGAGTGGAGAGATAGAGGAGTGTGTAGAGTGGCATACACTGATGGGTGTGTATGTGCTCCACACCGAGAAAAGAGATAAGATAAAAAGGGTTGAAAACCCTAACTTTCATGTTTTGGTGGTTGAGAGAAGTAAAGAAGAGAGAGAAAGAGAGAGGAGTAAGAGAGGAGTTATTGTGGGTGATTGGAAGAAGGATTCAAGCATTAAAGAGGCCGGATTTGATGCAAGGAATCCGTTAGAAACCAAAGCTGGAACCCTAGCCTTCCAACCCTAGATTTGAAATCAACTTGAGATCTATTCAAGGTAAAATTTTTGTAAATAAGATGCATAGATTATAGGGGTTAAGTTGCGAAATGTGGGTTAAATCATAGGATAATGGCTTAGAAAAATAGAAGAAAAAGTATGGAAAAAGATTGGGAAGAACAGCTCGAAAAGGGCTGAATCTGACAATTTCGATTAATCGAAATTGGGTTTCGATTAATCGAAATTGGCTAGGAAGTTGAAGGGTCGGAGGACCCCGATTTCGATTAATCGAATTGAATTTCGATTAATCGACTTTGATTCGATTGCTCGATTTGGGAATCGATTAATCGACTGAGAAACTCCAGTGGACCCCAGGGGTTAAAGGAAATGACTTGAGGAAAAATCGACTAATCGAAATGGGATTTCGATTAATCGATTTTTGGTTTTCGATTAATCGATTTGAAATCGATTAATCAACTTGTGAAACTCAACTGTTCGAACAGTGGGTCTACTTTGCGAAAGAAGGATTTGATTAATCGAAATTGGATTCGATTAATCGAATGAAAACTCGTTGAATCGTGAATGAATTTGCTTTCTTGAAGAAGAATTTCGATTAATCAAATTGGATTGATTAATCGAATGAAAACTTCATTGTCGAGCGAAATGGACTTTGCGAAAGGAGAATTTCGATTAATCGAAATTGTTTCGATTAATCGATATTTACTTCGATTAATCGATTTTGGAATTCGATTAATCATGTAGTAAACTTTGTGGACTTTTGATTCTTACATCAAGACTCTAGGGGGGTCTTGAGACTTATTCATTACATCTTTTGTGACGTTTCGAGTGTGTTTAATGGTATCATAGGTGATACGTATGGAAGTGGGCACAAGGAGCCGAGTGGGACCTTGATGCATTAAATCGATAGAGACCTAAGGTAGGGAACACCTTGAACATGTACCTTATTTTACAAGAGCATGTATGTAGTGATATAAATTTCTATTCAAATATAAAGAATTGTGAAAAGTGTGTGTGTGTGATATTCATAAGAGTAACTAATGAGCCATCCCTGTGGGATGAAGAAGTAAGAGAAAGAGCATCGTGTGTGATGTAGTAAATGGATACATCGAGGATGTATCCAAGATTGAATCATGCTTGATAGGGCCTAACTGATATAAGATAGCACACTTACACGGTGAATAACTATATGTAAGGCACCGATATTTTTGTTATTTGAGGTTTGATAGGTTACCCCATCGACGTGGCGGGATATCCACGACTGACACGGCAGGATATCCGTGACCGATACGGCGGCGAAACCGTAGGCCAGTGCGGAGGCTTATCCGTACATAGTAAGCACACCCCAGGGGTGTTGGTTGAGACAAGTGAAACCCCGCCACCAATCCCCAGGGGAAAGGGGCTTGGGTACTATATGGTATTCCCAGGGAATACATTAAAAACTGTCTATATAGATGACGATGAAGGGTATCTCATCGGGGCTCGATGCTATATTGCTCGGGGATTACTTAAGTTGAAAGTTTAAGTTTTGCTTTAGGCCTTTTCAGCATTATTCATGAGTAAATGAAAATATAAGAAATCAACAGTAAAACGAAATGCTTTTTAACTGTTTCATCAACAACTGCATAGATGCATCATGCATGACATATCATAGAATATATGTGAGTTATAATTTATATGTTCAACAGTGTTTGTTCCCTATTGAGCTAGGATGTAGCTCACCCTATAGACTATACGCCGCAGTCCACTATTAGCAATCGCCATGCGGCGGCTGGAGACGCCGATCCGTGAGTCGGACACGGCCGGAGAGGAGTTAGAGCCACCTCCAGAGGACTTCTTCTAGAGGACTCTGCTGTGCGACTTTGAGGAGTTTTAGTTGGAGATTGTACGGCTTGGTATGTCAAGCCTGGTTTTTGATTAAACCTTGTGTATATGGATATCAGAGTATTCTTTTGGGCGAACCATCCATGATGATGGTTATCATCGATGGTTCGGATCGGTTCTCCCTTCATGCAGAGGCATGAGGGTAGAACTGTCTTTTGAGAAGTGTTTTTATGCAGATTTAAATTCCGCAAGTTGTTCTTCTTTATTTTATGCTTGATATACCAGTGTTCCGTGCATAGTTGAGGGGCACGGTCAAGATGATCGTGCTGATGGCACGGGTTTCGGGGTGCCGAAATCCGGGCTGTCACAGATAGCGATTATATTTAAAATCGATTTTTTCTTTTAAAATGTGGACTAAAAATTAATTCTTATTTTGCATCATTATTACGATGTACAGGATGTAGCTATAGAGGAGCTGATAACGAAGGTGTGCGACACAGCCTTCGGTGAGGAACCATCAGCTCCTGCGCATCAGGTTCCTCCTCCTCCTCCCGTTGAAAAGGAGAAGGCAGCTGCTGACAAGCAGCCTGAGACCCAATCTGATAAGGGTCCTGCTGGTGAAGAGGAAACCTCTTCCCAATTGCCTCACCAACAAGCTGAGCTTCGCTTAAGACCTAGGCAAGCGAAAGCCAGCAAAATAATTTCCATCAAACCTAAGGCCCAGCGAAGGGTAGCGGTTGAAAAGAAGCCCACCGCGAAGGCCAAGGACCAATCACGAGCTGGACCGGTGGCAATCATTTACCGGTCCCGGGTCTATCGATGAAGATGCTCACGAGCTAACGGAGAAAAAATATATGCTAGACATATGGAACAAGCTGTGAAGGAGGACGAGTAAGTAGAATTACCTCAATACTTAACTTTATTATTATATATTTATCGTGAAGATTAGTTAAGTTGGTCATTTTTATGCGAGAATATGTTAGCACCGCTTCCAAGTACAAGCCGGTGGTGCAATCCTTCGATGTCTCGGAAACCCAGCCTCGGATAACTTTGTAAGTGTATATTTTAATATACTGTAGGCAAAATCGGTATCGATGGCTTATGGAATCGGTATCGATGGCTTGTAGAGTCGCTTAGCGATGGGCTTATGTAATCGTTAGCACTACAGACATCATCGATATCGATTCATTAGAGAGTCGACAACTATTTCGATGACTTAAATAATCGCTTCGACTAAAAGGAATCGATATCGATGATGCATGTAGTCGCTAACGATTATGTATTAAACTCTAATGCATATTTTAATCTAACGCATTGGTTTCGTGTTATGGGCGCCTACATGAGACATTTGGAAGTTATTGATGATAAAATTCATCCCGAGAAAATGTCAAAACTTCCTAATGGACCTGCGACATCGACGCATACATGGGCTATGAATCGAGAGATTTCAACAAGTTTTGCTTCTTTGAAAAATTGTACGACCAGTCGATCGAGGTTCAAGTTCACAGGTGGGCTGCCTATAAACAAAGAGAGACCGGAGGGAAGAGGCTGATGGAAACTTTCTTCTACAATGAGCTTCGGGATCTGTGGGCTCACGAATGCAACATAGTATGCTTTTATCCTCTTTATAATTATTCTTTTTAATTTTTTCTATCCTACCCTTTGAGATTATATTACTTTTTTGTAGATATTTATGCCAATACATTCTGAACAACCACTACACTGGGCGCTTGCGATCGTAAAGGTAGTCGAACGATCGATAATGATCGTCGATCCTATATTTAATAGGCCCTCTAAGGAAAGATATGTGCCCAATTAGCGCCGTAAGATATTTTGCTTAGCATATCTTTTATCATTGTTAGCTTAACATATCCGACATTCCTCTCTATTATTTCAAATGCATACAATACCTTCCCGTGATCTTATATTTGTCACGGTGACTCCTCTGCGCTAATAAAGAAGAACTATCCTTGGCCATCTCATCACCGGGATCAAAGCCGTCCCAAATGCAGACCAACTCTGTGATTATGAGTGTTTGTTGTGAAGTATGTCGAATACTTTATGATGGGGAAGAAATTTGACTTCGTTGTCGAGATATAGAGAGGATCAGAAATTGGCCATCGCGGCTACATACGGCGATGGCATCTTGGAAGGAAGACAAGGAGGGGAGCAGATAGTGTGGTTATATTTGAATATTTTTGTAATAGTGTGGTTGCATTCGAATATTTTTGTAATTGAAAATTGAATTATTTTGAATATAATGGCACTATTTTTATGTACTTGTAGTTAAAAAGTAGAATAGCATCCATTAGCGACTACATATATAGTCGTCATCGACTATATAAATAATCGGTGACGACTCTGTATGTAATCGCTTTCGACTCATGTAATCGCGTCGATTGTATAAATAATCGATATCGACTATATATGTCGTCGTCATTGACGATATTCATAATCGATGCCGATTCTTAAATGAATCGATATCGACGTTATACATAGTCGATGGCGACTCTATATAGAATCGATATCAATTAGTTATACAATCGATGACGACTCTATGATACATCAGTAAAGACTATAATAGAGTGTAAAAAAACATGGATTCTGAATTTCTCATTTATATTCAATCTATCATTATTAAAAATATACACTGTTAGCCCATCGGTCCCACCGCTTGCAGCCTACTGCCAGACCATATTCGCTGCACTGCTATAATCAGTAGTGCCCTAACCTCGCCTTAGACCTTATCCTTCTCTTCCTGGACGGCCGGCTTGCTTTCAATAATAGGGTGGTCTCACTTTCATATTTTCGAGTTGCTCGCTTGGAACTCCCATTGACTTTATCGAGGGTGGGAACCTATTGCTCGTCATATGTTTGTCTAAAGCAAGCGGTGAAAATCGTTCTCACAAAATTTATGGTAGTCGAACTTCTTGATTGATGGCATGCCACGGCATGGGGAGCAAGGCAAGCCATGAATGTGCCAACGGCGGCAACTCTGGTCTTGTATTCCAAGTCGACGTGATGAATGTAATTTAATTGACTTGGAATTGATCGCGCCAGATGGTTGAGCTCTCTTTCTACCGGCCCATTGCAACACTTTCTTCATGTGAGCATCGGCGTTCGGGCAGAGAAGGGTGGTCCATTTATCAGATATCTCTCTGCGTTTTTGAAAATGATCGGCGACTTTCTCTCTAGTAGTTCTGATTAAGTCAATAATTGGTCTCTCTCGAGCTATCTTTAGCACGCTGTTTAAACTTTCGGCAATATTCGTAGTCAGGGACTCGTACTGCCTTCCTTCCATATGTGCGCGTGCCCAATGCTTTGGATCTATTTTCAAAATATATTCTACGGCCTGAGAATCAGCAGGATCTTTCTTCATTTCGTTGATAAAATAATCAAATTTCTCTTTCGAATATGCACGCGCGGCGCACCACCATAGACCCTTCACATTGTTCCTGGGATACTTGTGCTGCAAATTTTGTGTCATATGCCGCATGCAGTAGTTGTGATATGCGTTAGGGAAGATACGTTTCACCGCATTTATTAAACCCTTCGACCTGTCCGTGATAATTACGAGATCCTCGTTAAACCCACCGATCACGAACGCACCTACCCGTTCAAGAAACCACATCCACGTATCCTCTTCTTCTAACTCGACCACGAAATGCTAACGGTAATATATGACCATTACCGTCTTGGCGCAGAGGCGATAAGGAGGATCCTTCAAACGCCCTCGTAGGTGTGTGCCGCTACAAGCAATATGCGACGAAGTGTATTATGTAGCTTCCATGCATGGGCCAAAACTCCAAAAAATCTTTGAAACTTACCAAGAGTAAGTTGAAAGGATGTTTGTACAGTAGGATCTACCCTCTCCATCTCCTTCACGTAGGCCGGTAGATCAACAAATTGTCCTTCCCAACTTCCTCTAATATCATTAAGGGCAAGCTCTTTTCCCCTCCAAGCTTTTACATATGAGATTTGCACATTATAAGCTTTTGCAATATCAAACATTATCGACGCCGATGTGTACTCGAATCCTTCCATAAGTTTATCCCGTACATAATTCGCTACGAAGGAGATTGTTGCATTACGGTGACCGTGCGGTCCGATCTTAGCAGCTCCGCATGTGTGAGTACTATTGAATGTCTTGATTTGGAAAGAATCGAGCCAATCAATTTAGATACATGTATTCGCCACGAACAATCGGGTTCAGCATCCTATCACTTTCGATAACTAGCGGTCCTCAAAGGCCGAATTTGAAAGTTTTTCTCAACCGCGTGTTCTTTCAATGCTCTTTGAAATGTTTGTTTGTCTCGGAAGATCTCTCCAATTTTAAACGTCCAATTCCGATATTCAGTTTCCACCTCTTCATCGGAGGAATCGCCCGATGTCTCTAACATTTCGTAATCTCCGTCTACTAGGGGATTGTCAATATCTCTCACTAAAATTTGCCAGTCCTTTTTGATAAACCCATCTGGTTCGCCTTCATATTCTTCCTCTCAGGTATCTTTATTCATGGCGTGTTCTCGGGTGGTTGACTAGATCCTTCACCAAGGGGTTCGATGTGATTGACCTGGATCCTTCATGTAATGGATAATGGCGTGGTTTAGGCCCTTCACCCTTCAAGGGGTGCTCATATGTATGGACATGGGGTTGAGTTACTCCGGTAATTTCCATTGATGGCATGGTAGAACATAAGTTTTGAGTAAACCACGTTGTCCATCCACAGGGGAAGATATGACTGAAATCGTTGGTATCCCCCACCCTCCCTGAAGTGTAGTCTAACCATTGACTACATTGTTGTGACCCATGCATGTATTTTACTGGGTCATCATACGATTTAATCGGAGCATCGTTTAAATCAAAAGTTGCTTTCCCTCTACCATCGTTCGCCGCAATATAACTGTCATCGCCTAACGGGACGGTATCGTATACAGTTTCATCCTCAAACTTACATGGCTGAAATGAATGAGTCACAAAATCAGTCTCGCTGAGATCTACTTGTTCAGCTTCGACTGGGAAGGATGACGGTTCCTTAATGATGAATACTTTTATAACGCCCATCGGATTTATAAAAACTAAATAATGTAGCCAAATCATCGAGTCCAAAATGTCGGCAACTACAAAGGTATTCACTATCTTCATATGAAACTTTGTTGATTTCATCCGTCTTATAAACCGACAGATTCGCCTTATGAATTGTTCATAAGAAATTTCAATTGAAATGTTAATAAGCCTCCGCCGGCCACCTTCATACAAGCCATCATCGTCTACAAGAAGGCCATCATAGTGACAAAGAAGAGGAATCCTAACGTCCGTCCTCGTCTGGTTAAGAATGAAAAAGAAGGGTCATAAGGCTGATGAAATAAAAGAGAAAAGATGACTATAACTCTTAGTCGATTGCAAATAAAATCGATATCGACTCTATTTGAAATCGATATCGATTGTATATACAATCGGCGTCGACTCTATTTGAAATCGATATCGATTGTATAAACAATCGATATCGACTCTATATACAATCGTCATCGATTGTATATATAATCGATATCGATTTCAAATAGAGTAATCGACTCTATACACAATCGATATCGATTGTATGTGATATCGATATCGGATGTATATGGAGCCGATGACGAAATGCAGGGCCTTCTTCTTCTAAGAGATACTGCATCACTACATAACACTAATAAACT
The DNA here is from genome assembly GCA_021018995.1 of Chloranthus sessilifolius. Taxonomy (NCBI): domain Eukaryota; kingdom Viridiplantae; phylum Streptophyta; class Magnoliopsida; order Chloranthales; family Chloranthaceae; genus Chloranthus; species Chloranthus sessilifolius. The sequence continues at coordinate 177,823,493 of CM037585.1, read as the reverse complement.
GAAAATGGGGTTAAGTAGGATACCTCTAGTCGCAAGGACAAAGTTCAGGGCCTTCTTCTTCCAAGCCTCTGTTTTCTTCTTCGAAATAGCAGATCGGAGCAGATCGGAGCAGATCAGACTAAGTAAGGACACTCCGTCTAGGGTTTTACACCTCTAACTTTTTTACAGGTTAAAATGAGGAAGAAGACGATGCTTTGTTTGTTAAAGAAGATCTTAGAAGGGGGTAATTTGGACCTTTTACTCTCCTTAGGGTCGGCTAGGCTTGGAGCTGATTTGTCTGGGTAAAAGTGAAACTATAGGGCTTCTGACGTAAAAGGCGTATCTGACAGGGCCGGTCAGGTAAATTTCCCTACCAAAATTTAGGGAGTGTGGACCAGTCAACGAAGGCAGGCACGTAGAGATTATCGCTAGGTGGGATGACCTCGAGTCCATTGACCGTTATAACGGTAGTGACGTCATTATCGCAAAGTATCTCATATAGGGCGATACGCAATCTGGATCCAGCATCCAATCTATTTCTATTTTTCTATAAATAACTAAAGAAATAGAAATGATAAAAAAAGAACTTATCGATCTTGCACACTGCCCAACTCATCTGTAGAAAAAAGTCCCCTATTTATCCTTCTAGTATCTCTCTCTACAGACTTCCCCAAGCCTCTCCTCTCTCTTCTCTCTCTTCTCTCTCTCTCTCTCGTAAAAACCAAAGAAGCAGCCATGGTGTTTGATAAAGAAGCCGGTTCATCATCCCATGGCCTAACCATCTCCAGAGAAGACACCCCCCTCTTAAAAAGCTCTCAAAACCTCTCATCCCAACCGAAAACCTTCGCCAACGTCTTCATTGCCATCGTAGGAGCCGGCGTCCTCGGCCTCCCCTACACCTTCAAAAAAACCGGTTGGGTCTTCGGATTCCTAATGATCCTGTGCGTGGCACTCCTAACTTACCACTGTATGATGCTCCTCGTCTACACCCGGCGCAAGTTAGAGAAAGAGGGTTTCTCCAAAATCTCCTCTTTCGGCGATCTCGGCTTCACCGTCTGCGGCTCCACCGGAAAATTTGTCGTCGACGTCATGATCGTGCTCAGTCAAGCCGGGTTCTGCGTAAGTTATCTCATATTCGTCTCTACCACCTTGGCTAATGTCTTTAACACACCGGATCTTGGTCGAATTTGGGGATTTAAGCCTAAAACCCTATATCTTTGGGGGGTTTTCCCTTTTCAATTAGGGTTGAATTCGATTAAATCGCTGACCCATCTCGCGCCGTTGAGTATTTTCGCCGACGTGGTTGATCTTGGAGCCATGGGAGTTGTTATGGTGGAGGACGTTATGATTTACTTACAGGAGAAGCCAGTTTTGGAGGCCTTCGGTGGGCTCTCTGTGTTCTTTTACGGGCTCGGTGTGGCGGTTTATGCTTTTGAAGGAATCGGTATGATTTTGCCATTAGAAGCTGAGGCATCGGAAAAGGAGAAGTTTGGTAAGACGCTAGGTTTGTCTATGGGTTTCATTTCTTTGATATTTGGGTTCTTTGGGGTTTTGGGCTACTTCGCTTTTGGTGAAGAAACCAAGGATATAATTACTACTAATTTTGGTAGTGGTTTGGTGTCTACTTTGGTTCAATTGGGGTTGGCTGTGAACCTGTTTTTCACAGTTCCTTTGATGATGAACCCGGTTCACGAGGTGATTGAGAGGCGGTATTGTGATGGGCAGTTTTGTTTGGGGCTGAGGTGGGTGATGGTTTTGGTGGTGAGCTTGGTGGCGCTTTTGGTGCCTAATTTTGCTGATTTCTTGTCGTTGGTGGGGAGTAGTGTGTGTGTTGTTTTGGGCTTTGTGTTGCCTGCTTTATTCCATTTGATGGTTTTCAAGGGGGAGATGAGTCGGAAAGGGATGGTTTTGGATGTCGGAATTGTGGTTTTGGGGGTTGTTTTTGCCGTTTCTGGGACTTTGTCTTCGTTAATGGAGATTTTCTCGGTGAAGGGCTAAACTTTATTTATGTTATTTTTTTTAATAATCTTCTAGGAGGAGGTGGAGGGGTGAATTTGTATTTTAAGTACGGTGGTATTGTATTTTATGAAAAAATAATTTGTTGTTGGGAAGTGTACAACTATTTGTAAGCATGCAAATCAGTGAATGTACGGTTTTGACACTTATAGCTAAGTTGCTTACAATTTACAAGTTCTTATGTATATTTGTTCTTGTCTTTTTTTTGGGTGCTGCTTATTGTTTTTAGAGGAATATGGCCGGTGAAAATAAAATAGAAATTTACTGAAGCGATGGACAATCAAGTGCATATAGAAAGTTGAAATATTATAGCCATTTGTTGTTTTAGGTGATCATGTTTACTGCAATGTTAGGCTGCTTGCTTCTCTTATGGTGTTAAGGCCTTGTTTGGCAACCCGATTTCTCGAGATTTTTCGCTGGAAGTCTGAAATTTGTCGAGAAAACGCGATTTCCCGCTGTTTGGCGCTGTTGTGGGCCTCATTTTCTCAAGAAAGAAAATATTGCAAAATATTTTTTGGATAAAAATCCCTGAATCTTTTTATCGCCCACAGAATGGTAAAAAGAGAAGACGAGAGTGGTCATCTCGTTTTCTCCTTCATCGGCGCAGAAAACAGGCCCACCTCCATCACTGTTCCCCTTTTACTCGCTGCACTATTTCTGCTTTGTTTGGTCTGCTTATACTACGAGTTCATCATGTATCTTGGCCTTAGCTAGGGTTTCAGTACTGTTCAATCGTGTGATCGAACAGTGGATGGCTTGCTTAGAGGTGTGACAACTTGGAAGATGGGGCTAATTCAATCCTTTAAGTTCCTAGTGAGCTTTGGAGCATCCACCACTCGATCGAAAGCATCGTCTCTATAAAGCTTCGTCAGATCTTCCAGAAGAAAGAGGCTAGATGTTCTTTCGATAAAAAAAATTCATCTGAATGTTAGATTTTCTTATGACTTGGATTTTCTTGTGAATGTTGGATTCTCTAGCAGTCTCCAACTACTTAGATGTTGGATTTTTTTATTTTTTGTTTTTTTTATGAAAGTTGTAACAAAATTTTCAATTTCACCTGTATTTGCACCTACCAAATGTTGAAATGTACCTACGTATATGCATGCATGGGAAGTTAAGAGGGCCTTTTTTTTGGCAAAACAGACAAAGAAACACCCTAATGAATTTTGAAGTGCACCCAAGGTAGTTAAGGCAGTGTGGAGAGGTCATGGCGATGCCATGGCGAGATCATTTACAATTTTTTTAAAAAGAACTTTAATTATTGTATTTTTATTTATTAATCATTAATATTTATTTTTATTTAATTTTTTACTATCTTTAATTCATATATTTTTTTTAGAGGATGAAAAAAATTCAACTAATTAATCGGGCAAAATGACTTCTTGGGAGAATCCCTTTACTATAAAATTCTTAGGTAATTGTGAACTACCGAACATTTTTATCCTGCATTAAATAATTCTAAACCGGTATCCATTGCTGACTTATATCATCTTACAGTTGTGTAGGATCTTCTCCTTTATGCACTCTCTGTGTTGAAAGCATTGAGGATACAAACAAAATTTGGGACAAAACCACTGTTGAGTTGACAGAGAACTTACTTTCAAATGGCACATGCAGAAACCAATGATTTTTGTAGAATTAAATGTAAGAAGAGCACCTGTACATTATAAAAGAGCTAGGAGATTTTGTAATTTTTTTATGAGAGCAGGGGTAAGCAGATTTGTGTTTCACAATCTGTATTAATTTCTTGTTTTTTTATTTTCTTGTAATTGTTCGAAAATCTTATCATGTGTTAATTTATTTTATGAAATTGGGTTAGGGAGGGAACTGACTGGTTTGAGTCCAAGTCCATTATGTTGGGATTGTCTTATGTATATTCCAAGAGTCCTTCAAGCCTTTCTCAAACTCCCTCATTGCACCACAAAAATTGTAACTAATAAAATGCATACAAAATCAGCAACAAGATTTTTTATTTTTGCTTGGTAGTGTCTCACTACCACCTATGTAGTGTAAGCTCTGGTCTACATGAAAAATCAGAATGCCCTGTAAGTTCTGGAAATTCCAAGACAACAGGTTCGGGTTTACATGAACGCTCCTGCCGCCGCGACAAGCTGCGGGACTGCTGCTGCCGCAACGCAAGATGCTGGAGGGCTGCCTATCACGGGGTCGCACTTCCGCAACCTCAGTCCCGTGCGGCACCTAACGCACGCTTCGCTAGGTCAGCCCACTTCTAATAATAATCGTCGCGAGGGCGTCCTTCGACGCGCTTTCAACCCGTGTTGCCGCTCGCATGCAAGCAAGCCAACCCTTTACGCACATCGCTTTGATACCACCCGCCTGAGGGCGGAACTCCTCCCAACATGGTTGCCTCTTTCACGGCCTACCATTATTGACTCATCGTGTCCCTTACGACCGCCAATCTGCCATTGCGCTAACTTGGCACCTTTGCTCAAGCTTCACCCTATGCACTGCACTAGTACCTCGCTCACCTGCCGAACCAAGCCCACAGCCTTGTGCCTCGCGCTCACGTGCCCAACTGAGTCCCACGCAGCTTGCTTTCGTGTGCGTTCCGAATTACTAGCATACGTTCATCTTTAGCCCACATGCTGTCGTGCTCAACTGAGTCCCACGCAGCGCCTTAGAGTTCTCACGCGAGGTTGCCCAGCCGTATGCACCGCGACGCGTAGTCCGGAGCCCTACATCAACCTCCCTCGGGTTCCACACGGCATCGCTGCGTCGACGTCCTAGGCCCACCTTTTCAGGCCTAGGAGACACTTGCGCCCCCTCTGGCAACGCAAGGCCCCGTGTGCGGGGGAATAGCTCTCAAGCTCCCTTCCCCTATATAAGGGTAAAACAGTCATTCAGCCAGAATGGCAGGAGAACCTCAAACCTATTGGTTTGACATATCGCAACGCCTCATGCATCGCTAGCCCACCTTGGCTATGTTGCGTCCGTGTCGCGACCGTGACACTCCACGTCATACCCTCATGCGACCGTGTCGCGTCCTCGCAGCGCGATCACGCCGCCGGGCCCACTTGGCCCCATGTCGCGTGCCCTTCTGGCACCACATGTCGTGCCACGTGCACCATGCTACAAGCTCAAGTCTTGGCCCCGTCACATGTCGCCGCAATGGGACGCGCTGCGGTGATGATGCTGCCGCGACGCGACGCACTGCAAGGTGCTGCCGCGACGCGACGCGGTGAGGGGCTATGCGCCACAGCAACGTGATGCACCTTTGGCACGAGTTGGGGCAGTGTTGGGCACGTGTTGGGGCAGCGTGGGAACACGTGATTGGGCTACAGTGGGCATTTCTTGGGGCCACATTGGGCATTTCTTGGGACTATGTTGAGCATGTCATGGGGCCGTTAGGTTGGGGCAGCGTTGAGCGCGTCTTGGAGCCACGTTGGGCATTTCTTGGGACTATGTTGGGCGCGTAGTTGGGCCTGGTCTACATGAAAAATCAAATTGTTCTGTAAGTTCTGGAAATTCCAAGACAACAGGTTCTGGTCTACATGAACAGTCCCAAAAAAAAAAATATTAACGGCATATAACATTTGACACTCTCAGAATGAAGAATCATTCACAATTACAAAGAACAATGAAAAGGAGATGTAGAACATATATGTGCCACGATCGATTCAAGGAAATGGATTTATACATAACTGCCTTGCCAAAACGCTGAGCACCCCATGGTCCAGTCAACTCGGGTTTAATGACCTGTTTTAAATCATCTGATAAGTCATATGTTTTTGCCTTGTCATAAGACACAACTCTTAGAGCTTCAAAATAAAGTGCATGATCTGTCAGAATCAATCGACTTGCAGTTGGCACAGATAGAGTTTATAAATCAACTCAAATCATTACATGTGGTATTCTAACGAAGCCTTCTTAAACTTGGTAAAGTGATATAAATAGTTTGTCCCTTAGCATGTTCATAGTTCTATACATCACTAAGGAGCAGATACCCACCAGGCCACGTAGAAACTCTAACATGTTCAGGAACTGGCTGGGTGGTGAGGTGTCATCAACTTCAAGGATCCTTTCTCCTCTAGGTAATGAAGGCTAGAAAGAAGAGATGATTCTGACTGGGCCTTCATTTTTTTTATTGCTCTGTACATATAGCAAAATTTCAAGATTCAGGAATTCCATTTGTGTCTAGAATCAGCTCACCATTTGTTCATAACTTCATATTCATGTATCCTAATGTAGTGAATAAAATTGTAATAAAAAAACTTGACTTGCAATGAGGATCTTTTTGTTCTCTAGGGAAGAAATCTCTACAGGATAAGAACGGGGCATGATATTGAAATCAAATACCGTAGATAGTTAATTATGAAATATCAATAAATATCAATAAATAGAAGGCAAATAAGAACAGGGCATAAACAAATATCAATAAATAGAGAGCAAATATTAATTATGAAATATGAAACCTCACTAAATTCGCAAATCGCAACATGAACAAGTATAAGTAAAATATAAATATGATATAGAAATATTGGAAGATATGAAATATTTAATAACACGCCAAATATTTAATAACACGCCACATACCGTAGTGTTGTCATTGCTCAATTCGTGATAGAGGGTGTAAGAAACCTACAAAGAAAGGGAGGCAAGAGAGAGAGACCATAGAGAAGAAAGAGTTGTGTGCCTGCGAGATTGCGAGAGAAGAAAGGGAGGCGAGAGAGAGAAAAACGAGAGAGAAAAATAAATTGTATACCTTTTTTCGCTAGGGGACCCGAGAGAAGTGCAAGAGAGAAATGAGGAGAGGAGCTGCGAGAGCTGAGGAGGGACGAGAGTTGTCCAAACCCGAGATTCTCCTTTTATATATAAAACTATAAGTTATAAGTTATAACTATATAGCTTATAGTTACTGATAAGTGATATATATAACTTATAATATATAGTTTATAAGTATTATAACTTATAATTATATAACTTATTAAAATATAAGTTATATATAACCATGGTTATAAAATACGGAAACTCGATTCGACTCGAAAATCGGTCCAACTCAGGTTATTTAAATAAAAAAAAAATAAAATATATATATATATATATATATATATATATATTTTTTTTTTCTTCTTCTTCTTTCTTTCTTTCCTTCTTTGATTCTTTCTTTCTTTCTTTGTTTTCTTTGTTTGCTTCTTTCTTTCTTTTGCTTTCTTTCCTTTTTTTTCCTTATTTCCTTCTTTTTCTTTCTCCGTGTTGTTTTCCTTCTTTCTTTTCCTTCCTTTATTTCTTTCTTTCTCCCTTTCTTTCTTCTTCTTTCTTCTTTCTTCTTAGTTCACTAAAGTCGACTTTCGTGAGTCGATCGAGTCTCAACCAAATCGAGTCAAGAGTGGTCAGTCGAACTGAGTCAGTCGAGTCGACTTCCTTGGGTTCCGAGTCGACTCGACAAGTTTTAAAACAGTGTATATAACTTTATATATTGTGAATATGGCGGTGCCACGACACTATATTGAGGCTTCGCCATTTTAACAGTTTCGTCATATCAGTGCATATGGCGAAATTTGTCGCCATCCGCCATGGTGACGCCATAGTAACGCCTTGACTACCATGAGTGCACCCACAAATCTATGAAACCCACTTCTTCTCCTTCCTCTAGAGTGAAACCCATGCAACCACTGGAATGGAACACATGAAACCTTAAGAAGAAGAAGAAGTGACTGTGTTCTTGGCGGTGGGTGCCCACCATCAGTGTAACATTTTGACGGTGAGTACTTATTGTTAGCTTTAAACTATTGACAGTGGGTCCCGACCTTTGGTTTTAAAATTTTGAATGTTGGGCACCCACCACCGTCAAGCAAGGAGATGTCGTACTTGTTGTCGTTTGGGGGGAGATGTTGCTGTCATTGTTTTCCACACGAGGGAGATGTTGGAATCTCCATCGCCCGGATGAGGGAAAGAGAGCTTCAACTTCAGGCGCCCACTTTGAAGGCACCCTTTTTTCCATAATAATTGGGTGCCTTCAAATACTTTGCAAAAATAAGTGGGTTCTCTTGGGACGTACATGCTTTTCAAGATTCGATAGGTGCAAATGAGGGTACCCTTTTCTCAATTAGTGACTATTTTATGTTGTTATTTTTCTCTTGCTATCTTCCAGCTACAAAAATTTATGTTGATATTTTCTCTTCATTCTCGTCATTTTTATAGCTTGTACATGGGAACAAATTTCTGTTGATACTTAAATTTGACAGATCTCTATGATTTCAACCAAATTATGTTGGAAATTCATCTGTAACAGTGTAAGCTGGTTTCTATCATGGACAATTTAACCCAAAAATTTTGACGCAGGGCAAACGCTAAAATCCTAATATGTGAATTTGGGATTAACTTTAGAATGAATTGAATAGCGAAAATATTCAAAATCAAGCAACACATAAAATTAATTCAATGAAAATAATAAAACAATTAGATTAATCCATTTTAGCATCGCATGCGTAAATATTTTCCGATCTAGAAAAACGGCTCCGATGAGGGAACTCGAGATTCGTTCTAGTTTAGGGCATCAAGCGATAACTGTAATATCGGATTTGATTCCTTGGAGATTTTGAAGGAGATGAAACTTGAATAAATAGTTCAAAAAAGGGAGATTAATGATATCATGGAATACGATTCTTTTGAGATTTTTGTTCTTTTATCAATGGAAAGAAAGAAAAATAATACCTGACAACTAGAGAAAAGACAAGTTAAAAAGATAGAATCCAAGGCTTCACACCAATGGTTTTTTCGAAGCTTCACACCACGGCTGTACGTCAGTTTCGCACTAAGTCGCACGATAAACGATTGCTCACTCCTCAAGGTTTGAAGGATTCACTCCCTCGATTGAAAACTCTTCACAAGCTCTCTAATGTTTGCAGAAAAGCAACTCTCTTTTCATTCAATAATAAAAAACTTCTTAATAAAGTATTTACAATGCCTTTATATAGGCTAAGAAAATCTTAAACAACATAAAACTCGCAATAAAAGAGTTCTAAAATAATAAAAGAATAAAAAGGTAAAAAAAAATTATTCCGTCGCTGGACGGAGTCATCCACGGCAATGGCGTACGGCGGCGATCACGGTCACGCTGTCATGGCGTCTTGCGTCATGGTATCTATCACTGGCGTGTCTTGAAGTGTTCTGGCTTCTTTTGCCTTACTTTGTGTGATGTCCCCATCAAATTTCCATGATATTCGAAAATTAATCCGAAAATTCTATCACGTGTCATCTATAACGAATCTTGGTTGTGGTTGTTGTAGGCATGTCACCAAACACTGGCATGGATCTTGCAGTTTTGACAGTGCTCTGAAAAGAGTGCCATGATAGAGAAAGGTTGCAGGATTTAGATTTGCTTGCAATTCAAATTTTAGTTATTTTTTATTTTTTTTTGAGAAACACACTTTCAGCTTTTAAATTTTTAATTTGTCCTGTACTCCCGCCGAATAATATGAGATTGTTCCCTTCTTATTATGTATATTGTTGAAAATTTTGGAGCCTATGTAAATTTATTTTGCTGTTTGCTCCTAAATTAGTGAAAATTCCTCCAGAGATAGCGAGTGTTATTAATTACCAAATAACAATTTGATATAGTAATTGAAAAACGGATCTCCGACAGGACTTTCATAAAGAACTACTCACAACTAGATAAAAATCTAATAAAATACTTAAATGATCTGATTACATGTCTTGATCCTCTTTGATGAGTCTAAGCTATTTAGGGTGATTTTGTAATTAAAAAATCATAATTTTGTTATTCCACGTTGATATTTATGAACTGATTTCTGATCATGGAAACTTCTAGAGCTTATGACCATTATGTCTGACGCGGGACAAAATGCTAAAACACTAATTATGCAATTTTGGGATTAACCTCAGATTAAATCGAATAATGAAAATGCTCGAAATATCCCAACACAAATTAATTTAAGGAATTCAATAAAACAACTAGGATAATTCAATTTTAGCGCGTCACATGCATCGATATTCCCGATCTATAAAAATGGATCCGATGAAGGATTCGAGTTTCGATCTAGTTTAGGGCATCAGACAATAATTATGGTGTCATTTCTTGACTCCTCAAAGGTTTGGGAAAACGAAGGCTCAAGGGATTAAAGTAATCAAAAGGGGGTAAATCAAAATATGTAAATTTTTAGATTCTGGGTTTAGGAATATTATCAAAACAAGGGAAGATATTACCAGATAATAAATGGAGAAAAGATAGAAGAGAGGGATAAGATCCAAGGCTTCATACCAAGGGTTCTGAGGCTTCACACCAAGGCTGTACGCTAGCTTCGCACCAAGTTGTACGAGAAATGATTGCTCTCTCCTCAGGTTTCGAAAGATTCGCTCCTTCGATCAAAAACTCTTCACAAGTCTTCTAGGGTTTGCACAAAAGCAAACTCTCAAATTTTCATTCAATAATCAACTCCTTTTTACAATGTTATAATGACCTTTATATAGGAGGCCTCAAAACAAAAAATCCTAAACAGCAAAATTACGAAACTATCCTAAATTGCTTACATACGAAATAAGAGAACCCTAGGAAAAAAGAACTAAAATTTCAAAACTCGACATGACTTGTTCGAGCGACAATCGATGCTCGCTCGAGTGACTTATTCCAGAGAAAATTCTATGCATTCTTCGATATCTTGCTCGAGCGACAATCGATGCTCGCTCGAGCGACTTTTGGCTGAAAGTTAGGCCTTAATCCTGAAGCCTATTCGCTCGAGCGAGGATAGTGCTCGCTCGAGCGGAAATAGGCAGTGAGCCTATTTGTCACTCTTTAAAGCTCTTTTTGAAGCCGTTATACTCTTCTTTCTCTCTTGTTTCCTCTTTGCACTTTTCATCCGTCTTATTGTGTGGGATGTCCCCATCAATACTCCTCGGGTGGGAAAAATTCATCTCCGATGAGTTGTAGAGCGCACGAGTGGCACACTTCAGAGGATCAACTCTTGGCTTGCCTTTCCACGTCGTGAGATACTCATGATGTTTGTTTGTATTGGCAGTGAAGTTTGGAAACCTTATAACCTCCTCTCATATCGTGTAGGTAGGGTACGGGGTATGAATCGGTAAAGGGGTTCGGGTCGATTGTTTGGACAGTAAGGCATGGATCAAAAGACATAGTGGCAGGGCTTGAAATAGGCGTAAGATTTTTCACTGTAATTATCGGAAGAATGCCCTTGTCTAGAGGAAATCCGAGACTTTCATCATTACCTTTTTCCAAGTTCGAGGAGAAGTGCCACATGCTCGGGACTATCATGAACTAACACACAATTGGTATTATTAAAATCATTAAATAAATTTATTGTGTTAGTGACTTGCGGTGTGTTTTTAGCATTCAATAAAATTAGATAGCCAATCCCATGCAAGTTAGTATGTTGACACGCTCCTATCGATTCGAACAAGTTATGTGTGATCGAATCATGGGGTACTAATGGCTCATGTACACTTGGTTCAAGTAACTCGTGCGTTTTCGCTTCAACCAAAACCAAAGACTCTGGGGTACTCGACTCAATTGATACTAATAGTTCTTGCGTACCCAGTTCGATAGACTCACGTGCATTCGACTCAATGGACACCAATAAGTCATGTGCACCCAACTCTACAGATACCAATGACTCATAGGCAAGTGACTCGACTGGTTCGTGTATACTAGGTTCGACCAACTTTAAAGACTCTAGTGCACTCGACTCTACCAACAACAAGGACTCGTGCCCAACTGGTTCTACGGACACTAACAATCGTGCGTACGAGACTCGGTTGAATCGCGTGGGGGTGACTCGGTTCGAACAAACCTTAGGGATTTTTTGTCAAGATTATATTCAGGCTCACAATGATGAGAGTATCTCTTAACTCTACTTCCATCCAATCCCTTGGAATTTTGACTATGATTGTGAGTAAAACAGGTCATTAAAGCCTCATGTTGAGCTTGCATTTGGGCTTGTAGTTCGGTCTAAACAGTGGTCAACTTGGTTGCAAGTCCCGTTAAGAGAGCTTTGATTCTTGCGGAATCCACGACGATGCAACATAAAAACGATATGATACCAAACAAATCTAAAAAAGAAATAAACCCTTGATCCTATTTGAACACCGGCAATCCTAAACTGAAATTGTGCTTTGATACCAAATCTGATGTAGGACAAAACGCTAAAACCCTAATTATGCAATTTTGGGATTAACCTCAGATTAAATCGAATAATGAAAATGCTCGAAATATCCTAACACATAAATTAATTTAGGGAATTCAATAAAACAACTAGGTTAATTTACTTTTAGTGAGTGTCACATGCGTTGATATTCTTGATCTAGAAAAACAGATCCGATGAAGGATTCGAGTTTCAATCTAGTTTAGGGCATCAAGCGACAATTATGGTGTCGTCTCTTAACTTAAAGGTTTGAAAAAATGAAGGCTCAAGGGATTAAAGTAATCAAACGGGGGTAAATCAAAATATGTAAATTTTTAGATTTTGGGTTTAGGAATGTTATCAAAACAAGGGAAGGAATTACCAGATAATAAATAGAGAAAAGACAAAAGAGTGGGATAAGATTCAAGGTGTACCTTGGTTTCGCACCAAGTCGCACGAGAAATGATTACTCTCTCTTTAGATTTCGAAAGATTCGCTCCTTCAATTGAAAATTCTTCATAGGTGTTCTAGGATTTGCACAAAAGCAAGCTCTCAAATTTTCATTCAATAATCAATTCCTTTTTTACAATGTTATAATGACCTTATATAGGAGGCCTCAAAACAAAAAACCCTAAATAGAAAAATTACGAAACTATCATAAACTGCTTACATACGAAATAAAAGAAACCTAGAAAAAAAGAAATAAAATTTCAAAACTTGACATGACTCACTCAAGCGACAACCAATGCTCGCTCGAGCGACTTTTGGTCGAAAGTTAGGCCTTATTTATGAAGCCTACTCGCTCGAACGAGGATAGTGTTCGCTCGAGCGGAAATAGGCAGTGAGCCTATTTGTCGCTCTTTAAGGTTCTTTCTAAAGCTGTTATATATTTTTTTTCTCTCTTGTTTCCTCTTTGCACTTTTCATCCATCTTATTGTGTGGGATGTCCCCATCACTGTCCTTCATGTTTAGAGTCCTTTTTCAAGAGGGCTACTGTTTGAGATAATGGCCATTATCTCATTCATGCATGTCTAGACTCTTTTTATGGTATGATTAACATGTCCGAGATACATGCAATGTACTCTTAGCTCTCATTTTTATTACATACCAGAGAAATATTCCGATATTTGATAAAGCTATGAGCTCATGATTGCAGAAATAAAAAATGAGAGCTAAGGACATCCATAAATTTTTCCAATACCATACCGTGTATACCTTTTACAACAACCTATAAGATTACCACACTGGCATCGTCTATCCCTTGTGCCTCGGGTGCCCCAAAATGGGTCAGCCAAAAAACTTTGTTTGGACTTGGGGTGACGAAGGACATTTTTTGGTCATGGAAATGGTTGGGCAAGCTGTTAGAGGGAAGGAGATTGAAATGGGATTGGATGGACAAGAGAGCATGAGATGAGGTTCTAACAAATTTGAATAGCTACCCATTGTTCAGAAGTACAGGTGTGACGATTATGAAGGACCATGTCTACAACAAAATCAAGATACTTAAGATATGCTTCACCGTGATGAGCAAACTCCTTGTAGTGAGTGGGTTTGGATGGGACAAACTCTCAAAGAGAGTTATGTCCGAACCCGATATTCGGTTGTTACACCACGGTGAGAGGTTTATATGAGAATTGAACGATAAGATTGTGAAGGTCAAGAGAAAGAATAGTCAGATTGTGATAGTTAAAATTGTCTTACATGAGAAATGTTATTGGTGCCTATGTACCTCAAGTTAGTCTATGTGGGGTGTGAAACGACAATTTCAGCAATTGATGGATAATCTAGTATAAGGCATATCCAATAATGAAAGAGTAGTGATTGGAGGTGACTTAATGGACAAGGAGGATAAGAAACTGATGTGAAAGGATATATTTTGGTGAAAGCAATGAGATGGAGTAAGCTATCGTTGATTTTACAGTAGCTTTTGACCTGTCAATAACAAAATCTTTTCTCATAAGAGAGGACATCTTATAACTTTCAAGGGTGGAACAAATAGTGCTCAAATAGATTATTTGTATGAAGGCGAAGAGAGTGGGCTAACTACAAGGATTGCAAGGTCATTCTTGGAGAGAGCCTTACGACGCAACATAGATTCATTGTATTGGATGTTATCATCAAGAGCCAAGTGATTAAAAAGATGACAAAGAATCTCTCAAAATGTGACAAAATAACAACTTTAAAGGAAAAATGAGTGAATGAGATGTATGGTGGTTGGAAGGGGACCCAAATAAGATGTGTAACAAATGGCGTATTGTTTAAAACGAGTGGCTTTGGAGGTGCTCGGAAAATCTAAAGGAAGAAAACAAAAGGAAACATGGTGGCGAAATACAGACATTTAAAAGTCAATTGCCTAGAAGAAGTGATATAGAGAATGACAAATAACATGAACTACAAATGATTTTGAAAGATATAAGCTCGCCAAAATAGAAGCTATGAAAGCTCTGAGTAAGGTTAGGTATGAAGTGTATCACAATTTATATACTAGGCTTGGAATGAAAAGAGAGAGGAATCTGTAAACTTTCCATAGAGAAATGAAAACTAGAGATCTCGAGCAAATTAGAGACAAATTTCAAACAGTCTTGGTAGATGACGATGAGACAAAGAATAAATGACAAGGATACTTTAATGATTTATTAAACACAAAATTTGCGAGGAAGTAGATCAAGAAGAGGAACCAAAGCAAGGGATGATCAACAAGATATCAAAAGTGAGGTAAGCAACCTTAGCAACGATGAAAAAAGAAAACATTAAGACTAGATGGAATACCTATAAAAGTATGAGCTGTTGTGGGAGAGAGTAGACTGAATTGTTTGATTAAATTGGTCAACAAGATACTAAAAACAAAGAAAATGTTTGAGGAATGGAGGAAGCGCATTGTGGTCCTTTTTTATAAGAATGAATGAGACATCCAAAATTGTGCAAACTGGCTAGGCATTAAACTTATAAGCCAACCTATGAAACTTGGGGAGAGAATAGTAGAATAACGGCCAAACAAGAATCAAGTGTAAGAGAACTAGTTTGGATTTATGCTGGAAAGATCAACACTTGAAGCTTTTTTTCTATCGATGAAACTTATGGAGAAGTTCAGAGAGAGAAGGAAGATCTTGCATATAGTTTTGATTAATTTAGAGAGAGTTATGGTAGAGTGTAGACACAGATAATCTGGTAGCCACTGAGGATGAAATGCAACACAAACTTATATATTAGATTATTCAAGACATGTATGAAAGGGCAGGAACTAGTCTAAGAACGACATAGGAAAGAACTCTGTTGGAGTTGGGCTGCATCAAAGATCTGCCTTGAGCCCTTTTTTGTTTTCCGTGATCATGGACGTATCAAGCAGACATATAAGAAGGATTCCATGGTACATGTTATTTACGAATGATGTGGTACTAATTTCCCAAGCAAGGAAAGAACTAAATGATAAGCTAGAATTATGGAGAAAAGCCTTGGAGTCAAGAGATTTGAAAATTGGCAGGACAAAAATAAAATACATGGAGTACACATTTAGTGAAATGATAGCCTGGAGAGAAAATCATCTAGTGTCACAAAAATAGAATACATGGAGTGCAAATTTAGTGAAATGATAGCCAGGAGAGAAAATCATCTAGTGTCACATTGTCATAGATTTTGCTATTTAGGCTCTAAGTGGTGGATTTGAAGAGGATGTCTCAAATAGGATTAATACAGGTTGGTGATGAAATTGAGACAAACAAGAGGAATATTGTGTGACCCAAGAATTCCATTTAGATTGAAGGGAGGATTTTATAAAACGTTGGTTAGACCTGCCTTATTATTTAGTACAAAATATTGGCTACGAAAAAGCGACAAGATAGAGTACATGTGGCTTAGATGCGTCTGTTAAAATGGATGTGTGAAGTCATAAGAAAGGATAAAATTTGAAATGAGTACATAAAAGAAAATTTGAGAGTGACACCTATAAAGGGAAAAAAAAAAAAATGAAACTTCCCTTGAGATTGTTTGGACATGTCCATCAGAGGCCAGAAACAGATCTTGTATGAAGGGTTGAAACGCTGCAACACAAGTAGGAGAAGAAGAAGACCATTGAAGACCTGGAGGGAAGTAGTGAAAAGGAACATGAAGGATTGTGAAGTTAGTGTTGACCACAAACGAGTGAAGAAATAGGGCTCGCAAAGCCGAATCGAAGTAGATGGGATAAGGCGTGATGATGATGGTGATATTCTAAAACCAGTCATGCAATGAAAAGTGGTCAATTTTAGTATGTTGCCAACATTTTTCTTTCACCACCATTTCAATGGATAATATAAACTAAATTATACCAACTTTACGCCCTACTTTGTACTTTCTTTTGAGCGATTAGTAAATGTATTGTTTAAGCCTTTTGTCTACAAGGATCTCAGTAGAATCATGAATTTTTTTTGCATGTAAAAGAAAGTGAAATTGTAGGATTTTAATCATGGATGGTAGGATTTTGAGAACTACTTGGTACCTAAAAACCTTATCTTTTTTTGTTTTCGATAGGTAAGTTGGCTTCTAACTTCTAACCTAAAAACCTGAAGTTTTCAGGTCATAGTAAGATAAAAGGTGGAATTACTCTAGTTGTGGGCCGTTCTAAAGTGGTTTTCTCAGCTGCTAAAGGACTAAACATAGAATGGTGCAAAGTGAACAAGAATCTAACCAGGAAACTGTTTTGAGCACGAAGCTTCTTCATTCTTGTTATGTAATACAAAAAAACTGATTTTTCTTCTTGCAGGCTCCGGAGATGGATTTCTTGCTCCCGGCATATTTTAAAGATCACCTAATTATTTCTTGTAGTACATTGACCATCTAAAATTGATAAATTAGCCACGCTCTTCTAAATTTCTGAATCTTTGCATTTTCTACTAGAACATAAACTGATTTTTTTTCTTTAATCGCAAATCTGCTTTAGTCTTGTTATCTAAAGTTGTTTGGTATAAAGGGTTTCCTGATTTGTCTTTACTAGACAAAGGATGACATTCATTTTGCTGGTGCATTGTCCAAGAATTTGTATCCACGCTTTGGAAACTTGTTTATGTAAAATTGATATATTTCAGAAAGCGTAGAAAGAGGATGATAAGGTGAGGAGAGATATGAGCAGCTCGAGCTCCGAAGGGAAGAAGCTGTACAACATTATCAGATTCACCGTGATACCATTTGAATGGTAATTCTCAGATTCCTATGGATGATCAATGCAACTGGCCCTTCTCTTTAAAGGGAAAAACAGATTTGTGGGTAAATCTGTTATTCAATAACACAGGACTTACTATTTTGGCCTCTTTATTTTAATTTCCTTCTTATTATATAACAAAAGAAAAATCAACTTGTGCCTGACCCAAACGGAATCATGACTCTGACCCGGCTCCCCACTCCCGACCACTTCAAAGGCATTTTCCTTGCTGTTTGTGAATTGTTTTTTGGAGTGATTTTGAGTTACTGATCTGTGGGAGCAATTCATTGAAGTCGAGCCAAATTAAAGGCTCTTGAGCCTACGAGTTCTCTTTGAGTTGATGGGTGCCTCTCCTAGATTAATATGTACACCACACTCAAGTTGTCCGCATAGCATAACATCGTGTAAACGATGTTTGCCTAAGAAGGGTGCTCATCAGAGGATTGGAAGCATACGATTGAGGCAATTTAGTATAAAGTGTAACCCATCATAAATATTTAACTCAGGGTCCATATTGAAGTGCTCGAAATTGATAGTACATAGCATATTTTTGGTCTAAGTGAAGCTCACGAGATATCCAACCACTTGGACAAGGTTAATTTGTTAAAAAATATAGGCCACGCGGCACCACGTAAAGGTATGCTGTTGAGGGTGTCCATCTATTAATGTAGGTGACCATAGTCGATCGCTCATCTTATTTGTGTTTTGCAGTAGTTTACCTTTTGTTAATATATTTATTTTAATCCTCTAAACTGCAGATAGTTGATACATGCCTCCCAGCGGACGATGTAGAGAAACAGCTGAGACGGAGAGAACTTGCAGTGGAGTGTGTTTTCACATGCAAAAAAAGATAAGGTGGGCAGGAAAATAAATATTTCCATTTAGTAAATTTGGACACTTGAAGATTAGAAAAGGAGGAGGGTGGTTTGGGTATTAAAAGGCTTCATGAGATGAATTAAGCTCTTCTAGTTAAGTAGTGGTGGAAGTTGGGGATGATAAGGAATGTAATAAGCTCTTGTTTCAAGTGGCGCAAGATGAATATGGTCTTTTGGATGGGAGGTGGAACCCATGAGTCAAAATATCGTCCGATACGTATTGGTTTGGGACATGAATGCTACGATAAAAAGGCATTGTATCGTATGTCCTTCAAAACAGTCAATTTATCGTCCGATATGGGCAAATTATCACCTGTATCGCTTGTGTTAGACGATAAATTGAAATTATCGAACTATAATTTCAATGTATCGTCCGATAATTTGATATTTTTAGGATGTACACTTAAAACTTCTAAATTATCGGACGATTCGGGCAAATTATCACCCGTATTGTCCGATAATTTAAAATTATTGGACGATAATTTGAAATTATCGTCCGAGCGATAATGTCAAATTATCGGACTGGGGCCCAGTTTCTTTTCACCCGCTCTTCTTTCCCAGCAATTTTCTTCTTCTATCTCAACCGACCTTCTACCTCAACTTTTCTTCTTCTTTCTTTGCCACCGGAGATCAAAATTTTGGCTACCGACCACTCGGAAAGCTTGGGATTGCCATGTTTTCACTTAATATTTAAGAAAATGTATTATTTTCCATCATATAGCTTATTTTATCTCTTTTGTTTGTATTTTTTAAGTTTTTTTCACTAGATCTACCATATTTATGGGTAAATTTACCCAAAAATATAATAGATCTTAAAATTTTAGGTCTAAATTTAAGGGTTTTCTTTTAAACCTGCCCTTTTTGAGCTTATATTATCATATTTGGTGGTTTATTTTTGGGGGTTATCATATTTGGGGGTTCAATTTATTTTTAGAACTTATTTTTTTTTGTATTAGTAAATTAAGGTTTTAATAAAAAATTAAGTTTTTATATAATACTTAAAAATAAATTTTGTTAGTAATTTAAGTTTTAAAAATAAATGAAGTATTTTTGTATTATATAAAAACTTAATTACCCTTAAAAATTAATTAATTTATTATAAACTTAATTTATTTAAAATATAAAAACGTAATTTATTTATTTTATAAAATTATTTATAAATACTTACTTTATTTAACACATGTGTCATGGGGTATGTGACACATCAATTACACGTGTCACATACCCCATGACCCATGTAATTGATGTGTCACATGTGTTACACATGAGACACATACCCCATAACACATGTAATTGATGTGTCACGACACATGTGACACGTGCAACACATGTGACATAGGTGTCACGACACATGTAATTGATGTGTCACATGTGTCATCAATTACATGTGTCGCGACACCTGTGTCACATACCCCATGCCACATGCGACACATTACACATGTGTCACATGTGTGATGTGTCGCATGTGGCATGGGGTATGCGACACAGGTATCGCGATACATGTAATTGATGTGTCACATGTATCACACATATGACACATCAATTACACGTCACATGTGTCGCATGTGACATGAGGTATGTGACACATGTGACACATCAATTACATACGTCACACATACCTCATGATGCATGTGACACATCAATTTCAAATAAATATGATTTTTAAATATTTTTAAAATTAGAATAATATAATTTTCTAATATTTTCAAATATAATCTAAATTTTTTAATATTTTTAGAATAACATAAAATAAATATGGTAAAATATAATCTAATATTTAAAAAATAAGAATAATATCAAATAAATTTTTTAAAATTAGAATAATATCAAATAAATTTGATAAAATATAATCTAATATTTTAAAATTAAGAATAATATCAAATAAATTTGGTAAAATATAATTTAATATTTTAAAAATAAGAATAATATCAAATAAAATTTTAAAAATTAGAATAATATTAAAATAAATTTGATAAAATATAATCTAATATTTTAAAAATAAGAATAATATCAATTAAATTTTCAAATATAATTTAAAATTTTTTAAAATTAGAATAATATCAAATAAATTTTATTTTCAAGTCTAATATAAATGTTTTGATTTAATGCAATCGTTTTCTCATTCATGCAGGTGAAATAAATAAATATGATACGTGGATAAGATCCAGCCTGACAATATGACACAACAATAGATGATAATAGACTTCGAATAGAATGCAAGCTTTGTAGAAAAAAATTATTGAGAGGAGGTATTACACGGTTGAAAGAGCATTTGGGTCATGTTTAGGGAGAGACAAAATAATGTCCCAATGTACCTAGAGAGGTGAGAGAAACTGTTAAGGCCAGTTTACAGGCAGCAAAGGGAAAGAAAAAAACAGAAGCCGATCGAGATAGAGAAATATATGAGAAAATAAGAAGGGGAGATTAAGAGTTTCCTGCACCTGGACTGAAGGATAATGATGATAAGGATGAGCAGATAACGAGAGTCATGAGGGAGAGTGCTAGAGAAGCACGACAGCGACGAGATCAGGAAAAAGTCGATTATCAGTTTCGGTCCATGTTGAGGGGCCCATCCATGTTTGCTGGTGGTGGTGGATCTAGTCATAGGCCACATGTTATTATGATGACGAGGATATTCATGAGACTATCGGGTTTCGTAGGTTAACATCAGTGAAGGAGATTAGGTCGTCTGCTACAGGTCTCATGGATCTGTTCATGTATCGAACAGAAAACTAAGCAAGCTAAATTGAGTGTAATTTTACTGAAAAAATGAGAGAAGAGGCTTAAAAAATCGATTGTAAAGTTCGTGATATATAATCACATTTCGAGTCAAGTTGTGGAGTCGCCGTATTTCAAAAGTATAATTGATACAAGTGCAGAAGCTGGTCCAGGAGTCAAAAAGCCTTCTGCATATGAGGTATCTGGGCTCTTATTAGATGATGAGTGTAAGGAGATATGAGCTTATGTGGACAGCTTTCACGAAGTATGGGATGAGAGAGGTTGCATAATTATATATGATGAATAGACCAGTCCCACAAGGAAGAGTTTGATCAACTTTTTGATTTACAGCAATGCCTGGACGGTATTTCTAAAATTAGTTGATGCTTCTAAACACGAGAAGACAACTGATTACCTCTTCCAACTAATGGATAAGGTAGTTGAAGAGGTTGAAGAGGAGCGAGTTGTGCAGGTGGTAACAGACAATGCCGTCAATTACAAAGTAGCAGAAAAACAGTTAATATTGAAGAGACGTCACTTGTACTGGACTCCATGTGCCGCTCATTACGTGGACCTCATTTTTGAGGATTTGAAAAAGAAAAACAAGACACAGACAACTATTCAGAAGGGAAGAGCGATTACTTCCTACCTGTACAAAATTGATAAATTGATAAATTGATGAATCTAATGAGAGACTTCACTAAGAACGAGCTGTTTTGGCCTGCGATTACACGATTTGCGATACAATTTTTAGCCCTACAGAGTTTGGCTAGATATAGTCGTGAGCTGAAAAGTATGGTCAACTCTGAAAAATGGAGAAAATATGAGTTAGAGCTCCCACGATCAAAGAGACCTGCTTTGAATGAAGTTGGTGACCTGATTTACAGCCCCCAGTTTTGGACAGATGTTGACGACCTGATCGTCGTCACTATCCCGTTGGTGTAAGTGTTGAGGTTGGTAGATGGTGATGAGAAATCAACGATGGGATATGTTTACGAGTCAATAGATAAGACAAAATTAGCTATTAAAATCAAATGTCCTATTAAATATAAACGATATTGGGCGATTATCGATAAGAGATGAGATGCATAATTCTATCAGTATTTGCATGCCGTAGGTATAACATGTTAAACTATATGTATTGATTTTTATTTATTTATTATTTTTCATATTAATCAATGTTTCTGATGAGATTGCTCATATTTGATGTATAGTACACTACTTGAATCCGACCTTCCAGTATACGCGACGCTTCGAGTTGAGTGAGGCTGATGAAGTGTACAACGATTTGCTCAATGTGATCCAACTAATGTCCCCTGAGTTGGCTGACTAAGGTCAAGCCATCAGAGATGTGAGTAATCATACTTTATGATTAACAAGTCAAATGTCATGTGAATATTATATTGATATGTGGGTTGTTGTATTCCATCTTTGTAGATTGACATGTTCCGTAAGAGACATGGGTCATTTGAGACCCCATTGGTGCAATCCCAAATTAAACACGATAAACCCGCTGATTGGTAGATGCACTATGGAGGTGATGGTTCGATATTGAGGTGGGTTATAATGAGGGTTTTATCGTAAACATGTTCCTTGTCCAACTGTCAGAGGAATTGGAGCACCTTCTCTCTCATTCACACGAAGACAAGGAATAGGCTAACTATGGAACTATTAGAAAAGTTAGTCTACTTCTACTACAACATGCGATTAAGAGTCAGGAATATGCAGAGTATCAACCGTGGTAAATAATTATATGAAGTCTTAATTTATACAATTTTTATTTGATATAATTGATGAGGCATATACTAATTCATTTATCATATTCGCACGAAGACAAGGAATAGGCTAACTATGGAACAATTAGAAAATTTAGTTTACTGCCACTACAACATGCGATTAAGGGTGAGGAATATGCAAAGCCTCAACCGTGGTAAGCAATTATATGAAGTCTTAGTTCATATAATTTTTATTTGATGTAATTGATAAGGCATATACTAATTCATCTATCATATTCTACCTTACAGATAGTAAATATTTTGATTACATCCAGTTGGATTATATAATCACGGAGGATGACCCTTTGAATCAGTGAATCGAAGAGAGAGAAGAGCTAGTGTTGGATACTGAGAGCACTGTGTGGCTAGACAATATTGAAAGAGTAGCCGATAGTGATAATGACAATGATGGGGGTGTTGGGGGTGATGATGGAGGCGATGAAACCCACGTTGGCACTAGTGGTGGAGGAGATTATGTTGATCCCTCTTATTCTTATGGAAGTATTGTCTCATGGGATGATGAGCCGATAACAATATATGACACTCCTATATTTAGAGGTAGAGAGGTTGAAGGAAGAGGAGCGTCAGAATCTTACCAAACACCACTACCACCACCACCACAAGATCCATAAGATAATGTGGGTTATATGACTTCTAGCTTCAGGGGATTTAGTTTGTAAAATACTGAAAATTCAGCAATCAGTAACTCATACTACCGGCCTTAACTTACCCCGGGCCGTATGACTTCGTTGGACAAATTTTTGGAGGACCGACCTTTACTTATTACACTAAGTCATATTCGTCGCTAATGTCTCAGTTTCAAGGGGGCACATATGATCATGGGTATCAATATGATCAACATTACAGGGAAAGTTCACGCACCGATGATGATGATTACGAGGGGAAAGAACCACTACGAAATTCAATGTGGCTTTAAAGTAAGTTTTTCATGTACAATATACCTTTTAATTTTTATAATGAGTCATGTACAATGTAATTTAGGTTCTGCGTTGATAAACTTATGAGATATGCATCAAATAAGTCTAAAATAAAATTTAAAAAGTTGAAATAAATAGAAAATCATTAAATTTAATTTTTCCTTATTTTTTTAATATTTTTCGAGATTTTTTTGAAAAAAAATAAAATTCAATGTATCAAACCAATACATTCAATGTATCGCCGATACATTGAATGTATTGGACAATACCCAATATGTATCATCCTAGACGTCAGGACGATACGTACTGACTTTCCGGTATTTTGACCCATGGTGGAACCTCAATAATACAAGATGTTCCAAATGGTGGAGAGTATTTGTTCGGTTCATGATGATTTTATCAAGGGTACTAAACTCAGCTGGGGTTCTGGTGATAAAATAAAGTTATGGAAAGATTTGTGGGTCTCAGATAAACCTTTGAATTAGATGATTCCTTGGTTATTCAGAATTGCAGCTAATCAGGATGGGTATGTTGAGAACATGGTGGAATCTAATAGCGGTTCTACGGTTTGGATTGTACGCTTTAGGCTTAATAACAAGGATGAGGAGGTTGAGCAAGTGGTCAGTTTGATGAACACCTTAAACTCGGGTGAGAAGAATACTGTTGGCAGAGATCTTCGAGTATGGAATTTCCATCCTAAAGGTGCATTCACTGTGAAATCTTTTTACTGGTGCGCTTTCTCAGGTCCCAAGCCTTCTTGGGTTAAGGTGTGGAATGTCAAGGTTCATTTGAAGATAAGATTCTTCAGATGCAGTGTGGGCTAGAGTAAAATCCTTACTCTCGATCAGTTAAATAGGAGGGGCCTTAGATTAAGTAAAAGATGCGCTATGTGCCTTCATGAAGAAGAATCTGCAGATAATTTGTTAATCCACTGTTGGGTTGCCACGAAAATTTGGTCTTCAATCTATTCTATGTTTGCTATTACTTGGGTATCTCCGAAATCTTGCGGGGAGTTATTGGCTGCTTGGGAGGGGACCAATTTTGAAGATGAGAAAGGGGATCTTTGGAGTATCGTCCCGTTGGCTGTGACGTGAGCTCTTTGGAATGACAGGAATTCTACAGTGTTCAAGAGAGTCAGAAAACCAGTAGATATGATTTTAAAAGCGGTTAGGGACCTAGTGGTAGAATGGAGTCAAGTGGCTTGGGGTAGTAGATTGGCTAATGTGCAGAATCATGGTGAAGTTTGGGAAAACCTTGTCTTTTAGTCTCTTATCTCTCTCGCAGTGGGCCTCTGTTTTTTGGCTGGTTAGATTGGATTGAAGAGTTCTTTTTTTGTTTTTAGGGGATGTCTCGGGTTATATTATTTTTGGGTGTTCAGCTTCTCGCTTGTTCTGCATTTTCTTTAAGTTCTAATAAACTTTATTACAGATGTAAAAAATACATAAATAAAATATTGAAGATGCAACTATATCATCTAATCTCTCTCTCTCTCTCTCTCTCTCTCTCTCACTAGTATTCTTGTGATCGGTTCAGTGGGTATTTTCTTTTATGGTTGATATTCCGGATTGGGCTCATATGGTAATTTATTTCATTTTGATAACGTAGGGTATCCAACCCTATTTGAGGGAAGGACTAATCCCTACAAGTACACTTGTTTACCACTTGCACGTGACTGGGTAATTCTGGGGAGGGGATATAAGGGGATATATTATCTGATCTCTTTTTCAGTTATGGTTGATACATATCAAATTGAAATGTTGAACGATGCGCATATCGTCAAGTGGGGTCGTCAATTCTCTATATGTGGCACCACCAATTTCCACACACACTGGCCTTGTGGGCGTGAAGTCATCCCTAAGATAATCAGTGAATAATTTCCAGCCTCTGATTAAGAGGCCTTCAAATCGACGGTTGAAGCAGGTGCGTATGCTCAAGTAAAATGAACAAAACCACTTTGAGAGGCCATAAAACACTCATCGAAAAATCAGAAGAAGAAAGCCAAGCAGGATTTTAAGAATAAAAATTCGAAAGTATTGGTTGCACAGGGTCAAGGTGCTGGTTGATCTTGAAGCTGCCCTTCCAGCGGGGTGTGAGAGACTTCATTTGAAGTCAGATGAAGCTTCAGAAAGTTCACGAGGACAAAGAAGACATGGTGATTTGAAGCAGGTCACTGACTTGAGAAACTTGGCACGTGGTTTCATCAAGTGTACTGTATGATTCAAAGGACCTGATACAAAGATCTGGTGGGTCATTGATTACATTAAAAAAAATTTATATCTCTATATCATGTGATTCAAAGTAGTCAAATGCTTTTAAATTGAACGGCTACCATGCAATCCCCTAAAATCAGTTTTAGCCGTAAGGCGTTGACTTCTTTGAACCACATGATGGAAATGACTTATAGTCTTAATTTTTAAATGTTCAATATCAGATCTTTACATCATGGTCTTCCAATCTCACATAACACTTGATGTGTTAGAAATCACTATTTAGAATGGATCGTTACCATATATATGTGCTCTTTTATAAATCTTGCGTGGACAATATGGGTACGTTCGTTTCGGAGTAATTATGGAGAAATCACGCGTAATGTGGCAAAATTGTGGCAAAATTAGGGATAACGGTAGGAAATTTTACGCCGTCTTCTCGTTCGTTTCAGCGTATTCCACTAGTGTAATCGACTATTCACATTGCTTGTAATTTTTTGGGCTTATGAGGCGAGGGCTTTGTAATAAGATTTTATTACCTGCAATTTCTGACGAAGCAAGAAAACGGCTATATTTATTACAGCTCCATCTACCTTCCGCTCTAGCCTTTAAACCCTCTGAATGGCTTTGTGAAGTTCTTTGACGATATAGATGTTGCAGCCGTTGATCGTCAACGATAGAGGGTATACCCTATTTCGAGAGGTCATCATCGAGCAGAGCACCTTCGCGTAGGGTACAAACCCTACTTGCAGAAAATCTGGCCAAAATCTAGGCGTTAGACTGGAGGTAGGATGAATCTATCCAAAAATGGTGCTCAGGTTCGTCCATCGTCTCAATGAGGAAGGCTGGTATGATGGCTATGATCGGATGGTTGATGCAGAGATTTTTGGGTGGCAGATCTGTTGGAAATGACCCAACAAATTTAGAGATGCAGAATTTCTCCTATAAAAGGGCTTCATCTCCTCACCTCCTCACAGCCGACCCATCTCCAACAAAGGTATGCAATCAAATCTTCCTTTCAAAACCCTCATTTTTGCAATCAAATCTTCCTTGTTTTTGCGTTGCAGGATACATCGAAGTCGAAGTCGAAGCCCTAGGGAGCTTTCGATTAGGTACTTGCCCTGTTGTTGTTGTTGTTGGTTTATGGGGCAATTTTTTCCTTTCTAAACTTACAAATTTGCTCTGGTTTATGATTTTTTTATAATTTTTGGGCCCTTTTTTATTATTTATTACCTTAAAAATTGCTCTGATTTGTAATTTTTTGCTCTGATTTATAGTCTTTTTGGTAAGTTTTTGCTCCGGTTTATGGGGCAATTTTTTCCTTTCAAACCTACAAATTTGCTTTGGTTGAAGGTGTTTTTTGTAATTTATGGGCCATTTTTTAATTATTTATTACCTTCAAATTTACTCTGATTTGTAATTTTTTGTTCTGATTTATGGTGTTTTTGATAATTTTTTGCTCTAGTTTATGGGGCAATTTCTTCCTTTCAAAACCTTCAAATTTGTTCTGATTTATGGTGCTTTTTGTAATTTCTGGGTCCGTTTTATAATTTATTACCTTCAAATTTGTTCTGATTTTTAATTTATTACCTTCATATATAGATTATTATTTGCAATCACAGTGAAATAGTTATTGTAGCAATCGATCAAGAATTACATCGAATTTAAATAATAAAGATGCTTTGAATGACTGTTAGCTTCAGAGATCTAACCGAAAATTTTCAGAGCCTACTTCAATGCTTACAAATTAGCATACTGTGGGTTTCTCAAAGTCAATCTATATAGCAGATCGGCTAATTGATAAGTTTTCCCCTATTTTTACTAGTTCCAAATGTTTTGAATTTGAATCTTAGATCAAATTTGCAAATAATTCAATAGTTAAAAAGTCCCAGACAGGCATATATCAACATTCAGAAAACTACAAAGCCATATCCCAATGTGTTTTTTTTTTTTCGCTTATCAATTTTTATTGTAAAACCAATAAAAGGAAGAACAAGACGCCATAAATGGGGTAA
This sequence comes from Chloranthus sessilifolius, assembly GCA_021018995.1. Lineage (NCBI taxonomy): Eukaryota > Viridiplantae > Streptophyta > Magnoliopsida > Chloranthales > Chloranthaceae > Chloranthus > Chloranthus sessilifolius. Next base: position 177,795,682 of record CM037585.1, on the reverse strand, counting down.
AAAAACTCAAGTGAAACCCCCCTCTTGAATTAGTTATCTAAGAATTGACACTACTTATCCCAATAGTTTGGTTTTCAGTGTTTCAAAAGATTTAGTATTGGGGGTTAAAAACCACTAAACTGAGTCAATACATGAACCAGTTTGTGCATCATCACTTTTTCTTGCCTTTTTCCTTTTCTTCTTTATTAAATTTTCTTTAAAGAATCCAAAATTAAGTTGAGGTAGCTTAATACACCAAACTTTTAGCTAAACTGGAACGTTGTTTCTAGTGTAACCTTGAGGTTGCAAGCTCAAACCCCAATGATAATATTGCTTCTGAAGTTATCTGTGCTGTAAAATAAACACAATAGAAAATCTGACAGTGGAAACCAAGCTGCTAAAAAACAAGAAATCTGAAAAACCATAAATAACAAAAGAAACTGAAACCTATACTCTGAAACCTCTGCCTATGCCCTAATGGGCTGAATATGGCAAGTGAAAGTCCCTCCTTAAATTAGGTTTTTTGGGTGGAGTGTTGGTTGGGGACTTGGGGTAGAATCTTAACCTTGGACCAATTGAATAGAAGAGGTCTCGCTTAAGAAACAAGCGTGTCATGTGTTTTAGGGAAGAAGAAACAGTTGAACGTTTGTTGATCCACTGTTCGGGTGTCAGAAAAGTTTGGTGTGCTAATTTGTCCACCTTTGGGATATGTTTTACATTTCCAAAGTATTATAGCTCCTTGATTGCTTTGTGGGATGATTGTTTTGATGGTATTAAGGCTGATTTGTGGAAGGTCCCGGCAATGGAGTTATATGGTCTACCTGGAAGGAAAGGAATAGTAGGATATTTAGAAGAATTAGAAAGCCATTTAGTTTGGTGTTGAAGGAGGTGAGAGACCTCTCAATTGATTGGGTCTCTTATTTGTTCTGCTGAAAGGAATGATCTTCTGGAGATGTGGGATAACTTCGCCTTGTAGCCTTTTTTCCTCTCGCATTAGGGTGCTTTTATATTTGATTCTGGGCTAGCCTTTCTTGGAGTAGCGAGTTCTCTGCTTTCGGGTTTGTTTTGTTCTTGTAACAGCTCCTCACTGTTTTTTTAATTAATAAATAAAAATCTCATTTACCGATCCAAAAAAGAAAAAAGAAAAAATATTCATTTTATTTGGTAAGATTTCGATTATTTAATCCTTTGGAGAGAAACTGCATTACTTGGCTTATTCCTGAGCAGCAATAAAGGAAGCAATTATTTGGCTCCTCTTCGAAATAGTTGATGAGAAATGCAACAATTTTTTGCAGTATATAGCAATTCTTTATTCATTCTTGTACGTGAAACCATGTAAGAGGTGCAAATTAAAATAAAAAATCGAGGCTATCATTTATTTCAGCTTTGTTTTGAAATTACTTTAAAATTCTTACTCTTTAGTGCCTCTAAAGATGGGTTTAATTGTGAATATACGGATTCAAACTTAGGAGTCATAAACAATATGTTCAGATTCATACATGCATTATAGGAAATGTATTTTATCATATTTTAGCCGATTCTATTATACTGCTAACAAGCAGATTTCTCATTTTACCTTCTGTTCTTTTTATCAGGGCGTTTATGGGTATTCTCCAATTAAGCCTTGCATGTTATACACCTCAATGAAAGGGAAAAAAACTTGTTATCTTCGATCTAATTTCTTCAAAGAGTATTAGAACATTGATACTTGGTTTTGTGTTTACCCATCATTCGAGTTGACCAAACTTTTGATTTCCAAAAATTAGAACATCCTGTGAAGTGAACTGTATTTATTTGAACCCCAGTCCTTTTTTAAAATAGCCAATCAAACCCAACTTCTATTGTCTTGAGTCTTGAAGCAGACTGCGTTTGGATGCAGAAGCCATGTGGATCCTAATCTAATGTGATCTCAATCAAAATAATTTCAGGTCGAATTGGGGCCACTTGTAGTGGCAAAATGAATCAAAGTTGTTTCAGGTATCACTTTAAACAACTTTAATTTCATATTGCTGTTAAAAGCTAAACATGTTGAGGTAGCTTAATACACAAACTTGTAGCTAAACTGGCAGGCTGTTTCTAGTGTAACCTTGAGGTTGCAAGCTCAAACCCCAATGATAATATTACAACTTCAGGTCACAGGTTCAATCCCAACTGCTTTACTTATTAGGGAAAAAAAGGTTAAATAATGTTAAACCCAACTATTAGATTGATCTTTCAACCCTCATTTAGGGTTTTCGTGAACCTTATGAATTATGATTCAAGATTCAATTCAATTATATCCCATCTACGATTCAGATTTTCTGATTTGATTTTATTTCCCTATAATGCTGGGCTTGAAGTGGTCTCAAAGAAAATAGTACTAGTCGTATTCAGATTTGTAGAAACCTATTTGAAAAAATGAAGTTTCATTTCGGATTTTTTCTAAATCAGCTTAGAATCTCGAATCTCATTCAATCATTCTTCCAAAACATGCTGGATTTGAAACTGTCCTCCCAGTCAAACAAAAAAAATTTGGATCGTAGGTGCTTCAGCTAATAGAATAGTTGCTTCTTATTTTGATTTAGGAACTAAATAGCCTCCTTCGCCTAATACAGTGTCTTGTAGATTCGATTAGCTGGTAGAATGCAAGTGTGATGCGAAAGAGCTTCTTTACATGTGTATCATCTTCAAGTTTTCTAGGCTATCAACTCTCACTTTAGTGGTACAAAAGTGCGGGAAAAAATAAAAAAATCGAATCAACTTTTCAAAAAATAACTAACCAAAAGCTTTTCCAATATTAATATATAGGCTATGATTAAAGTCATGGATCCAAGATACATCACTTGGAGAAAATATTTAAACCGAAAGGTTTAAATATTATAGTAAATTCAATTATTGAGAAAAACTTTGAAAGATGCAACATTCAATCTGATTCTAGTGTTGATGTTATAGTAGGCATGGTTCTGATCAGAATGTCATAGTAGGCATCTATAATACTGGCACTTTTTTGTTTGAGATGGTTTTGAAGGTTTCAGACAGTTCAGTGAGATTTGGGGAGCTCATGGTTTACGGTGGTTTAGAACTTTGCGAGTGGGTAAAACATAGATTGCCATATAGGGTTTAGAACTTCAAATTAGTTTTCATGCTTAACATCCTAGTAAGGCTCATTTTATTATTTGATTTCATTTGGTGGATGTTTTGAACCATTTCCCGTCTCATTGTTTTCGTGCCATTTCACAAAAATCTGTCACAAATCTCTGGGAGATCTTTTAACTACCTTATTCTATTGGGTATTAATCGGGTTTTTGTCCCTTTCTTTTTCCTCTGGTAGCATTCGGTTTGAACCCTTGTTCATTTATATTCAATGATATTAGCGAGTATAAGGGTAGCGGGGTGTGCCATACTCTTTGGGCGTTTGAACTGTCACTGCAACTGAGTGGCATAGCTCCCATAAATCTTTTTTTTCTATATTTATGGTTCAGATAAGACCCTTATATTATGTGTTCCGTATTTGCTGCATGTTCTCGATAGAAATGTCCTCGCCCGCTCCGAGTGGTACCCCTCTGCTCCTGCGAAGAAAACCAGAAACAAACTATACTTGGGCGTACGCATTGGAGGAGCTAATGGTAAATAAAATGGTCGAACAATGTCAACTTGGGCGTCGTATTTCTAATAAGGATGGAATGCTCCACCAACAAGCATGGGAGGAAATGGTCCTAAAATTGAACCTGCTACTCGAGTTTAGTGCTAATGGGGTACCAGTGACGAAAACTAATCTTTATAACCGGCTTAGAGTTATTAAAAAATTTATTCAAAAGTAAAAACTCTACGAAGTGAAAGTAGCTTTGGTTGGGATGATGACCTACGAAGGGTCACTGCAGAAAATGGAGTATGGGATAATTACGAGTAGGTGCGATCACAATATATTAATATTTAAAATTCATTAAGTTGACTATCATTTCGACTAAAAAATAATAATGACTTAATCTTTATGGCTCATTTTCACAGGTTCACCCATGGGCCAGGACCTATCGGATAAAAACACTCCAGGATTGGGAGAGTCTTTGCATCGTCTCCTCGGATAGTATTGCGGACAGTAGAGGTGTTTACCACCCTGATGACACTCCTATAGAAGAATCTTTTGGGACCCAGAGTTTGGGTGACCCACCCACTCCAACAAGTAAACACAATGCATCAGGGCCTCATGGAGGAATGGATGACAATATGCATGAAACTGGGTCCCCAGAACACTGCAGACAGTTCTTCATGTACCCTGACAAGTGGACGAAATAGGCGTGACTCTGCTTTTGGGTCATGAAGGAAGAGAGGTGACCCGAGGGCGGAACTGGTAGGAGAAATAGAGGACTATGTGGAGGAACTTAAGCTTATTAGAACTAGACCAAGTCTAAGTGAGCGGTTTGTTCCGATCCTAGAAGAGATTTACACTAGAGGTTTGATGACCCATATCCAGTACCTCGCTTGCCTCTATCGCTTGTCTGACAAGTCGCTTGCCGAGACGTTCCAAGCGTTACCCCCAGCGATGAGGATAGATTTTCTTTCAAGACTATTTCCTCAATAAGATTGCTTTTTAGGATGTTTTTGTTATATTCTTTCTACCGTATTATATCATCCGTGATACACAACTACTATATTTTCTTTATAAATTATTTTGGCACAATATAGTACATATAGTTTAAACTGGTACATGACTTGCACTTTATTTTCTTTCTTATTTAGAGCATAGTATCACAATGGATGTCATTGACAATGACACAGAGATCGCAATTGTAATGGCTGGAGGCATGATAATGCTTGTAGCTTACTACTATATTTGTAATATCTCGAAAAATTGAGCGTTGAACTTTGACCTTGAGATCCGTGCCCTACTGGTCGTAGGTTTGACCAAGTGATGGTCAAACAATGAACTCATAAAGTGATGAACTGACGTGGTACGAATGTGACCTAAGTGTAGTGTATAGAGTGAGTTAGTGGTCACGTACACCTATCTCTGGTGTATATGTTTAATACACAAGCAAGAGAGAGGATATAAGGGTTCTAATAACCCTAGAAATCCTTTTGTGTTGGTTGGTGAAGGAATTAAGAAGAGAGAGAGAGAGAGAGTAAAGAGGAGTTATGGAATCTAGGTGTTAATGCAAATCAAGAGGAGGATTTAGCATTGATTGCCGGATTCAACGCGTTGGGATCGTTGAAGCAAAAGCTGGAACCCTAGTCATCAAACCCAACAAATCAATCCTTTAAAAAGGATTTATTGAGGTAAGTTGTATTAGATTTCAATACCTAGAGAATTGATAGGTTAAATTCAGTCTAGCATAGTTAATACGATAGATTAAAGACTTAGAAAAAGAAGGAAAAAGAAAGGGAATGAGTTTTGGAAGAACAGCCCGAAAGGGGCCTGAATCTGGCCAAATCGATTAATCGAATTTGATGTTCGATTAATCGATTTTGGCCCAGAAGTTGAAAAGTCAAGGATGCCCAATTTCGATTAATCGATTTGGATTTCGATTAATCGATTTGGAAGTTCGATTAATCGATTTAGGAATCGACTAATCGACTGGGTACCTCCAGTGACTGGAGAAACAAGACCTGGAGAAATCGACTATCGAGTTGGGAAATCGATTAATCGATTTTGAATTTCGATTAATCGATTTGGCATCTACTAATCGATTTCGGATTTTCGACCACTCGATTTGAGAATCGACCTCACTATGTTAGAGATTTCGATTAATCGATTTGGGATCGATTAATCGAATTTGAATCTTGATTAATCGATTTGAGTTTCGATTAATCGATTTGGGTTTTGATTAATCGATTTTGGGAATCGATTAATCGACTTTGGCAGTTTTACTAAACTTTTTAGATTTACCTTGTGATTCATGGAGGGTCTAGGACCTTCTTTATTACATCTTTAGTGATATATTGCATGTGTTGTAATGCACCATAGGTGGTACGTGTGAAAGCGAGCACAAGGAGCCGCGTGGGACCTTGATGCTTAGACCTTCGGAGACCTGAGGTAGGGAACACCTTGAACATGTACTTTAATTGTAAGAGCATGTATGTAGTGATATAGTTACCAGAATTGAAAATGTTTTAACCATGAAAAGCTTTATAAAAATGGGTGTGTGTGTGATACCAAGAATGTGATAAAGGCATCTAGGTGATGCGAGTAACTGAGACCAAGAAATCAAATGAAAATGAGACATCCCAGGGGATGAGAAAGTAATAAAGGCATCAGTGTGATGCGAGTAAATTTGACATCCCAGGGATGTAAATATGATTGAATAACTAATGTTGAGGCCTAACTGATATAAGATAGCACTTTACACGGTGAACAACTATATGTAAAGCACATGTTATTTTTGTTATTTGAGGTTTGTTTAGAATACCCCACTGATGTAACGGGATACTCACGACTGAAGCAGCAAGATATCCGTGACCGGTACGGCGGCCAATCCGTACACCAGTGCGGAGGTCTATCCGTACACAGTAAGCATATCCCAGGGATGTTGAGTTGAGATTTAACCCAGCCGCCTATTGAGAAAGGGGCTTGGGTAGTATTCCCAGGGAATACATATAACAACTGTCTATTTAGGCGACGATGGTTGGTATTCCATCGGGGCTCAATGCTATATTGCTCGGGGATTACTTAAGTTGAAGATTTAAGTTTTGTTTTAGGTCTGTTCAGTGTCATTCATGATAAGTCAATAATAAAGTAAGACATGCAAATTACCAGTAAACTTGAATGCAAATCATCAGCTTTTAAAATGTTTTTCTAGCAAATGCATAGACACATCATGCTTAGAATATCATGGAATATATGTGAGATTTTGATTTATATGTTCATTGTGTTGTTCCCTATTGAGCTAGGATATAGCTCACTCTTTTGACTATACGTTGCAGGTCCATTGTTAGCAACGGCTAAAGCTTTGGGAGACATAGATCCGGGTGATTCGGATTACGTGCCTGGGGACGAGTTCGAGCCTCCTCCCGAGGACTTCTTCTAGGAAACTCCACTGAGTACTTAGAGAGAGTTTTTGTGAGTAGATTGTACGGCTTGGTATGTCAAGCCTTTATTTTTATCAAACAATATAATTAGGTGGATAATTCTTTTGGACGAATCATCTGGGGTGATCAGTCTATCACCGATGGTTCGGATCGGTTCTCTGTTCATGCAGTGGCATGAAAGTAGAACTATCTTTTGTTTATGTCAGATGGGTATGTTACTTTTTTGCCTTATGCAATTAATTATTTTATTTATTTATCATTGCTTGTCATACTAATGTTCCGTGTATAGTTTTGGGGCACGATTTGGAGGATCGTGCTGATGGCACGAGTTTCGAGGTGTCGAAATTCGGGTTGTCACAATGTTAGTCAGGTACGCGGTTCTAGACAACGCATGCATACCTCCATACTAATTGGACACCAATTTTTGCAAGAAACTATTGTCAGACACGGACGTACGCCATTCGATCTGTTTCCAATGCGAGTGCCAATTTTTTTGGAGCTCTGCTCGGCTTTGCAAGATAGGGGTTCCTCCATAACACAAGGCACTTGTTAGTGGAAGAGCAAGTAGCGATTTTTTTGTTTACTTTATCTTACAACATGAAGAATCGCGTCACACAAAATCAATTTCAGCACTCTAGCTCAACAATTAGCGAATATTTTAATGTTGTCTTAAATGCTATTTTATTGCTTCATTACGATTTTATGGTCTCGGCCAATGGAGCTCTCCCACCTCAGATAGAACGTGATCCACGATTCTTTCTTTATTTCAAGGTAGAGTTCAATATTGATATTATTTTGTTATAAATTTAAAATTAAGCAAGGTGCTTTCCTAATACTAAGCTAGTGACAATTAAAATATGAAGGATTGCGTAGGAGCTATTGACGGTACACACATTACAGCTTGGGTGCCAAAATGTGACCACCCACGATATCGGAATCGTAAGCAATTTACCTCACAGAACATACTTACAACAGATTCATTTGAGATGAAGTTTCAGTACGTGCTTGCGGGTTGGGAGGGATCTGCTATCGACTCTCGAGTTTTGGCGAATGCACTCTCACGTCCTCAAAATAGGTTAACTGTTCTCGTTGGAAAATACTACCATGTGGATGGTGGATATGCTAACATGATAAACTTTATTGCATCTTATTGGCGAGTTCGCTATCACCTAGGCGATTTCAATAGCTCCAATCCACCACGCGACCCTAAAGAATTGTTTAACCAATCTCACTCTCAATTGAGAAATATGATAAAATGTGCGTTCGGTGCACTGAAGCAATGATTCCCGATCCTCACGTGCATGGCTCGTTACCCTTTACTCACTCAAACAAAGATTGTTATTGCATGTTATGTGCTACACAATTTCATCCTCGCCTATCACGAACACAATCCAGTATTTGAAGAATGGTGGGCCGAGAGAGAGTTAGATCGTGATGACAATAATGTAGTTACTGATGCAAAAATTCGAGCATCACAAACGAGGGTTGAAAGAGAGATTGCCCGAGAATACCGCTAGAGCATTGTAAATGCTCTATGAGAGGGGCATGCTCCGTGATATGTAAGACCATGTATATAATGTGGTGTTTGACTATCTTTAAAATAAAAAATATTCACTTATTTTCATGGCACGTACAAATTTAACCAACTGGTACACATACAAATGGAGATCAACTATGCATATCACTATTTTATAGATTTCATCATTGGCATTAATTTCGTATAAGGTGACATCTTATCATCTATATATATGTCAAGAACAGATGGTTCGCTACTATGTTATTTTTATTGGACGACGACCCGGGATATATCATACTTGGAAAGAAGTTAAAGTCCAAGTAGACGGATACTCAAGCGCTTGCCATGTTACCGTGCGCACCCTTGATGAGACTATTGATCGATATAATAGATTCCATGGAATACCAAGCCCATGTGCAATAGATGTAGTTGGGAGGGAGGAAGCTGACTGGTTTTGAAAACCAGCGGCAAAGTTATTTTTCTTTACAATTGTACTTCTCGTTTTATATATGAGCGGGTTATTATAAGAAAAAATTAAGATTGTCGGCTTATTATATGTACTCTTTCTTTATTTCAATGCGAAGATGGTATTTTAATGAAAATAGTATGTTATTTCCTTAGTAATTTTCTTTTCCTCACTTTGCATTTATCATATATTCACTTGATTATGGTTGTGATAATTATGATAATGATGTAGAAATGATCGATGACGCAGAATCACGTGCTTCAAACTCAATTACTCCGTCAAGACGTGTGTATCCGTCAGAGGTAATCGATGTTGAGACATACGTCATGTCCGCAAAGCGCCCTGCTAACAACAATGCCAGTAAAGTTTTTACAGTACTCAGTTCCAATGAAGAACCTTTGGATGAAGAGAATGAAGCTGACGAAAAAGATGAAGACAATGAAGAAGAGGAAGAAGAAGAAGACATAGTAAAGGAGGACAACGAAGCCGACGATGAGGATTACGAAGAAGAAAATGATACCTCAGATGGCGAATCGGATTCCAAGAGCGACGACTCTGCATCCGTTTCAGTAACCCTATATACAGTAGTAGCTTTTGTGATCAATATAGCAGTAACGTATTTTATATTTTGTATTGAAACGAGACTTTAGTTGGGTTTTAATATTACTCTTACTGAATTTTGAAATATATGTGAAGAAATTTTCTATCATATATTTCATAATGATTTAAAGAATAATAATCATTTACGTATACTTCATCGTAGTCTGTGGTGCTAGTGATCAAATTGGAATTTTGCAGCTATATGTCTAAAATTTGACACTATGCAAATGTTTTTAGGTCATTCATAGTTGCCACATTTTTACTCAAATGTACTCTCAATTTTACCATTAGATGCTGCTAGCCATCTGATCAATTTACTATTTATTGGTGTTTTGTATAAGTTATCTGAAATGATCATGGCGATCATCTCATTAGTGCTAGCAAGTGCTCTATTATTGTATTTTTTATGAATTATAGTGGGGTTGCTTAGATTCAGACATATGAAGTAGGGATTTCTTAGATTTAATTGTGATTAGTTTGAAGCACTTGAGCTTTCACTAACATTGCCTCTGGAATTTCAAAGAGCACTAAGGTTGTTATCAATGATCGGGTTGTAGCAATCTTCGTGAGGCTTCATGGTTCTCCAAGTGATGATTTTCGTAAGCAGGTATACATATATGTAAGTAGTTTCCCTGTTTTTTAGTTGCCATATTACTTTTATAGTTGGTTTATTTGATTTTCAAATGGAACCCTTGAGAATCATAGGCTAAACAACTCTTCTTTGATTTTATAGCTTTAGTATATTCAGAATTGCCACTTTTTTACTATCAATTTTTGTAAATGGTAGGCTGTGATTCCCCCAGTTCCTGAAATCTCGTCCTTATTCATAGGGCATTGATTCTGCTATTGGCTCATTTGAATGAGCATGCTAAGTTTTCAATGCTCAAAAATGCCCCTTGGAGTGGACTCTATCAAATTTCTGCAGGGGCAAGCCGCAGCCACCTTTTGAGTGTAACTTTTGCTAATGCCAATAGTACTGTAGTTATATTTTAACCAGCATATATCTGTAGTCAAGAAAATTGTGGAGCAGGAAAAGTAACTTGCATATAGCTGTAGTCTTATGGTGTAGTAAGTTTACTTTTGTCATGTAAAACGAGAGAGGTCTTTAACTCCACCTTAATCACTATTTTCCCAAATTGGGTATTCAAAACTTGGTTGATGCCAATATATATCGAGAATTTATATTGGTTTTCATCTGATCTGATACCAATACCTATAACCGTATTGGCCTATTGTGGTTGATACGTATCGGCGAGAGGACACTTGGTATTAGCCTACAGGAATCAGCATCGGCTTGGAAGTTGAAAATACCACCACTAGTACCAAGTTCTTAAACCTTCACTTCAAAAGTAAGAAACAAAGAGGACATTGAGTTTCAATCAATAAGCCTAGTTGAAGGGGATATATAAAATAATTGTAAAGTTTGTGACTTATAGATCTAGGGGCTGACTTGTGATCTAGTTTCTTTTCACTAAGAGGGCTTCGCTGAAGGCAAACAGATTTGGACGGGATAGTGGTTGCCAATGAGACAATTCACTTTTTCATAAATCATGTTATGAAGTGATTTTAACAAACCTTTCTAAGGATTATGGCAAAGTTAAGTGGCCACTCTTGATGCATATTCTTTGAGTCAAGGGGTCCTTTATCCTTGTTGTTTAATTATTTTGTACTTTTTTATTTTTAATGTCAATTGTTATTACTAGTAGATCATGAAATGTTATTTTGTTAAATATCGTATCTTTCTTATATTCGTTTATATTTGTACTTCATAATGAGTCAGGTAATTACTACATGACAGTGGCTGTTATGCAATACTGGCTGAAATATATTGGGAAATGTGTTTCCACACATGTCATAATATTCAAGTTGAATGTGGAAAGGCATATGATAGAATTAATTGGAGGTTCCTCAACTATATGTTGAGAAGGATGGTAGGTAGAAATGGAGGACATGGATTGGGAATTATGTGCCCGTGGCTCGATTCTTGGTTCTAACAAAAATATGCATACTCTCATATACCACTGATGCCATCTTTCTTCGAGTTACAGCTAATATGGCTTTCTAATGATGCTAGATTCGTCTCTCCGATCTCCGGGCAATTAATGGGGCCACAAAGGGCTTTTTCAAAAGTACCTGAGAGTGAGATGGGGAATACCTCATCTCTGTTTTGTAATTGACATAGATGGGGAAGCCCTCTGTAAAATAAGATGCTAGCCTTGGTGAGGGGATTGTTTAGAGACTTTATGGTGAGTAAAGGTGGTCAGATATGTTCTTAATTACAAGGTGTGGTCTGTTGGTGTGTCTATTTACCATTTTTGCCTGTCCCTTGTTGAGTTCTTTGAGACACTTTCCAAAGAATGGGCACTTTAGTGCATGAAAAACCTTTTGATTGTTAATCTCAGGGGAAATCCAGATTATTGTGCAGGTATTTCTTTGTTTGTGTGTTTAAGTATTTTTTTTATTCATCCTTGAATGAAGGTTCTGACACGTTTCTATCCAGACTGCCAAAGAATATTCTGACAAGTTAGGCGTGGATGCATCCATTAGTCTATTTGAGCAATTTAAGTCATATGAATGTTTCAACTTCCAAGTACTGTAATTTGTATTGGAATGTTAGAATGCTATCTATTTGGAGATATCCATTCTTCTTTGGCAATAAAACTCAAATAGTATTCTTCAACTTAAGACAATGATGCCTGTTTAGGAGGTAGCTTAGGCAATAAAACTCAGATAGTTGCAGTCTCATTAAGTTCCTGTGTCATGTTACAAGTCTCAATTGCTCATGCCTTTTATTTTATATTCAAAGGCTTTATTCCAAAATTTCAAGAAGCTTAAATTTCTCATTGTCATCCTTTTTTATTTTATTTTATTTTTATTCTAATAGGTAAGAATAGCTCACCTTTTTTGGAGTATTTCCGTCATTTCAGGGCTAGGAGTTGCAGGTGGAACGGACCAATCAGCATTAGCGAATGCACTTGCAATTCCCCAGCTAACTGGTGGAACTTTCTGCTTTACATCAAGTTGAGTTACGCTCGGATGGGTCAGATGAAGTGGGTCAGAGACAAGCACATGATCTATAACGCGACGATCCTAAAAGACAAGCCGCAAGCAATCCGAAGTGCTATAAACAGCTATTTTGAGACAACTTAACCAATACAGTTCAGATTTCATGATACAAATGTTGTTGTTTTCAAAGAGACGAATAAGCCTGCATGACGACATTGTTTAATTTTTTCAGATGTTGAGTGAGATATATTTTATGCTTTTTTTTTTTTTGTGTTTCAGTGAGTCTTGGATTTCAGTTCTCTTAGCCGTGTATGTCATGTGTTTCAGTGAGTCTTTGGACCGTAAATGCCAAGTGGGGATAAAAAAATAATTAATTTATATAAAATAAAAAAATATATAGGGTCATTAGAAAACTAACAGAATTTGTTATAAAAATTTTGTAGACACCTTTGGCAACAGAGAACTTGTAGGCTAGGGATTAATTTTAGATTCTCTTTTGGATTTTTTTCTAGATTTTTTTAAATATCTATCCTGTATAGCAGACCTTTTTTTCGTGGATTTGTGCCACGTGTAACCCCGTCTAAGCCGTATGATTTGAAGACTATGATGTAAAGATCTTTGCTTCCAAAGTTACAGAGGAAACAAGATCTCTATCACCGGTTTAACACAATCAACCAATAAATCTGCTGATTGTCTTTGACTGTGTTAAATCAGATGATCGAGATCACATTTCGTGTCGAACTTAGGCTAGAAAAATCTTTATATCATGACCTTCAAATTAAACGACTTAGATGGTGTCTTACGTGGCACAGATCTCGAAAATGCCAAAGGTATTTTTTCTGAACTTGTGCCACTGTACTAATCTCGGGTGCAAGTCGTAGCTCCACAAAAAAATGCAAATTAACGAATTATTGATTCTCTCTCTCTCTCTCTGCTAGGGTTTCGAAGGAAATTAAAATGATACTATTTATAGGGAAGGTAGCTAGGGTTTTAACGAGTTAGTATTATGTGGTGTACACTTAACCACATATCAGGTACGTGACCCGTTCTTCAATTGATTTGGAAAATGAGTCATTTTTTGTACACGTGGCATTTGATTTCATCAGGTTTGTGGGGGTGATTTGAAGATCGTGATCGAAAGATTTATGATACAGAAGATTTGATAAAAAAAATTTAATTACATTATTTGATCCCAAATTGTCGTTGATAACTTGTGAGTAAGAGCGATGGAAATGAACTTTATAGTGCCATCTAACGCCGCAGAAGAGTGCATTACCATGATTCCATGTTACATTGGGCATGTTCTTCATCAATGGTAGAGCCACGTTATCTGATGGGTGGGGTCTAGGACTCTCCATCGTTAAATAAAAATATTTAAGGTACTTTTATGACTGACCAATTGGGCCGAATCCATCTTCATGAGAGTCACCATCAGGAAAGTCATGGCTACACTACTGCCGATCATGCTTGATGAAGTCGGATACTAGCAATAATGAATGAAGAATGTTCATTTTACACATGAATTTAAATATATTACACAAGTTGTTATGTTGGGTGTAATGTTAAAAAAACATTAAAAAGTGGATTTTACAAGAAAATTTAATACCCAAATATTACATGCAAAGTGAATAAAGCATGTAATCCAGTCATCAAAAAATTATATGCATTCTCCATTTCATAGGGTCCATATTACAACGAAATAAACATGCCCTATGTTGTCATGAAGGCTACGATTTAGTTATACCAAACTATTGATGCTTCAATCAAAGAGCTTTTGGTCCAATGTTTGCTAGAATAGGCTTTCAACTCCACAGATATAAGTAGGGGTGTAATCGGTTCAGTTTGGTCGGTTTTGGACCAAAATCACAAATCAAATCGGTCTTAATCGATTTTTAGATTTTCAAACCAAACCAAACCGTCCAACTCTTAAACCAAACCAACCCGATTCAATTCGGTTCGATCGGTTTCGATTTTTTATAAGTTTTACTTGCACATCAAAATTTTCTCAAGTTCTCAACCGATTTTTCTATAAGTTCTACTTTATCGCTTTAAGATTTAGGAATAGACTAGAGACAAGGGTAAGATTTTATATAAAAATTTGTATTTTACTTAAATGTCTTTTAAAATTAATAAAAATCTCCGCCTATATATATACGTACAAATTACATTCGGTTCGGTTTGATTTCGGTTTGGAGAAGCTTGAAACCGATACCAAATCAAACTTTTCGATTTTCCTTTTTTCCAAATTAAATCCAAACCGGTACCTGTCCAAATCAGATCAAACCTGACAGTTCGGTTCAGTATGATCAGTTCGTGTTATGACCCGGTTATCTGTGGCTCAAATGAATGGCGATAGATTTAGGATGCACCAAGAGGGGGTACGTGTACGCACACTCTATCCTGACCCACACAAATGCTAATTTTAGGAATTTCTATTTTATTACGTTTACACTGTATAGGGCAACTAAATTATTTTGTTTACCAAATAAGAAGAGTCCCAAAAAGGACTCCTACTCTCTTGGAACTCTTGCCCCTTTTAGGTTTGGGAACTTACCCATTTAGGTCACCCACGTCCGTCTCTTCCTCTCTCTATAAATAAGAGCCACCAAAGGCTTTTAACCTAAAACCTTACCCTCCCTCTTTATATATAGATAGACTTGTTTATAAATATACATATATCTTAACCCACTAAACCAAACAGCTATCTTCCTCTGCCTCCCTCTCTCACTTTTGAACCAAACCCAACAGCCACGCTCCTTCCAAAACTTAGCCCCCTCTGTCGTCACGGGTGGCGCTAAATACCACACCCGAGCCAAAGTGTTGCCTTGAATCTGATTTGCATAAGTGTGAAACCGTCGATCCACTGCAGAAAGGATATCGCCGGATCGTCCCGTAGGAGTCGCATCG
Organism: Chloranthus sessilifolius; assembly: GCA_021018995.1. Classification (NCBI taxonomy): domain Eukaryota; kingdom Viridiplantae; phylum Streptophyta; class Magnoliopsida; order Chloranthales; family Chloranthaceae; genus Chloranthus; species Chloranthus sessilifolius. Next base: position 177,780,206 of record CM037585.1, on the reverse strand, counting down.
CCCATCTAGCGCTTGAAATCAACTCCTACGTGCACGCTCCAACAGGTGGGTGCCCCTCGATCGATCTTAAAATATTCAACTTTTTATTTTAATAATAATAAGAATAAATAAATATATATATATATATATATATATATATTAAATGAATATCTATTTATCTTATTTAGGTATTCAAAAGTTATATATATACATGTATTTCGGTGTGTATAATAACATAAATCCTATACATGGACATATAATAGTTGCCCTTGATATATATAGATATAAAATGAATATATATAGTGTCTTGTATTGCTTATATAGGTGTTTACAGTGGAGAGAGAGAGAGAGAGAGAGCTCTTCTTCTCCACAATTTCGTCAGTGAAGATAAGATATATTTCGGGGATCGGCCCAACTAAACGCCGACAATGCCGGTGATAACTTGCCCGTGCCAACTATTGTAGTTGGGCACTTTGAAGAATTTTACCTGATATGAATACTTTGGTGCAACCATCCTTTTAGCACCATTGATTTCAAATGAAATAGATTCAAGGTTGGACCTGGTGGGCCCAACCCAAGAAATAGAACAGAGATGGACCATCTCCACAAATTGAAATCCTCGAGACATCTAATGGTTCAGAACTCGAGAATTTGGCCCACAAATCAAGAAAATTAAAAGGCTATTTAGAGATCAGTGAACATGAAGGATTTGACCCTTAGATTTGAGACCTTAGAGGTCAAAATAAATTGGGCCCAACGACCTAATACCTTAGAATCATTTTTCTTAAATATCTGATGGTTCAGATCTATTCAATCTGATCGACACATGGTAGGTACACTAAGTGTGCACTTGACTGCTAGATCTTGTAAAACGTTGACTGGAAGATCTAGTGTGCTAGAGATCGAATTGGGATCGGGACAAAAGAATCAACCTTAGGTAAAATTTTATTGTCTAACCATCCAATGGTTCAGATTAGAGGATAAATGACTCAAAGTTCGTGCCTTCTTATTTTAGCCTTAGGTGCCACATGGAATAATACATGGGTTACCTTTGACCCTTAATTTTTGAGAATTAAGGCGCAAGTGGCCCATAGGACCAACTTCAAAACGATCTCAATAGTAACTCAATGTAATCTAATGGATCAGAAAGTGTCACTAAAATTTCTAGGACGCGCTTTGAGGCTCAGAAATTGGAAAATTTAGTGAGGGATATTAACCCTTGTATAACTAGGCTAAGTGGATCATTTGACTGCCACATTGACCCACTCTTAGGTCAAATTAGTAAAAGGTGTCGATACTAAGACTGCACAAATATTATGAAACTTTAAAAACAGAAGGCCCGATCAGTAATCTGACGGCCCATAGAAGGTTTCTTCACAATTTTTTTTTGTATGAAATATCTGTTCTGTTCAAATGTTAATTATTATTTTATATTCACAAGTATGTAAGGTGTATGAAATAGTTTCTTTAGGCCAAGTTAGTCCTTTCATCATATAGCATGCACCACATAGAAAAATCACGATAGGGCATACGCACAATTAAAAAGAAATAAGCTATGTCACACGACTTTTAAGCCTTCGTCATGGTGGGGTTCCCGTCACGGTCACGTGGAACTTGGAATGTAGGCATCCATATACGGATGCAACACCTCTATGGGAGTATAATGTCACACCAAGTACATCTAGGTTACTACGGAACCTGCTCCTTGAAAGCGTGATTTTGTGAATCTTATCGCCGTGGCTCACTTCAAATTAAGTTTTCAGCAAACAATAAGAAATGATATGTAAGATAAGGTAAGCTACGAATACGGATAACTAAGTTACGTTGTGAAGGCCAGCAAAATACAAATTAAGTTTCTACACGTGCCATGTCTTGCGTGCCACCGCAAGATCTAACGTCTGCAGCCAAGACGGGTCTTTAGGACAATGATACGACGTGTCCCGAATGTAAGGGACACCTTTAAATGATGCATGCAACCACATCGGGCTGGATGGTGGTATACGATATGATATGGAGGTTAGGTGGTTATCTACACGTGGACCTCGCGTGATAGGCTCGAGCAGCGGCCCGGGCACAGGTCGTATACGAAAATTAGGTAAGATGTGAAGTACGTTGTGTAGGCGTATGGAGCAATATTAAGTCTTAAGATATGTCACATAGGAAAAGTCGACAAAGCAGAAAAAAAAGGAGATCAGAACTTGATGCATCATATTTATTTCATGTTAGGTCAGGTCTTTTCATTTTATGTTACTTCTTTTCTTTTTATGCTATATTTTTCAGTTTTATTATGATAGATATGAGATCTTAGATATTTTTGTAATCATTTATAGCTGTTTGATTTATTTCAAAATGTATCGCAACTCAAGCGATTGCACACACGATCACCTGAGTATTTTATGGTGGATCGATTGTGCAACTCATTGAGTTTACGTGTGATCGAGTAAACTCACCCCTCCCAAAACTAACGATTGCGGTGAGAACTCCGATTTTTCCATCCGAGGATGGGGATGTCTTTCTCGATGCGGCTCAAGAGCGTGAAGACGTCGGCTACCATTTGGACGAGGGAATAGATCCGGCGGATTACTTTGAGCATTGAGAGATTCTTAGTCATAGTTTTATTATTTTTCAGGGGAGATTTGTTATTAGATACTTTTATTTTTCAGCACCAATCTTGGGTTTGCGTTGGGACTGTTTTATTCTACGTAAAACCTCTGCTTGCTTTCGATTATAGATGCATGGTTAGGATTTATCACTTAATTAACGTCATCTACGTTTTCCGCTGTTGTTTTCTTGAATAATTTATTTTTAAATGATGCTATTAAATGCCTTGATCCATATGCTAAATCGGTATAAGAATTATGTGTATGTCCGCTTATCGCCTTAACAAGCGTGCGGTGTCATAACACGGAATTCTAGGCCCTTGAGGTCGGGTAAGGATTCTGGGTCGTGACAGTTCGGTCCAAAAAATGCATAGCTCTAGATATAAGCTTTGTCCTCTCTTTAGCCCCATGATAAAATCCTCGTCTTCTTACTTGTAAGTCACGTGGTGCCACCCGCCAAAGGGTCGTTGCAGTGTTTGATAACTTACCCATGCTCGGAAGGTCGTGAGTTCAAGTAGCGACTCTTCTAAGGTGTGTAATCCGTGATGACACGGTGGGGCCAAGCGCATTTCTAAGATAAAAATATAAAATACCAAAAATATCCTTTCTTATTCGTTTAACAATTACGTTAACTGCACTTGAAAGAGTCAAGTGTAAGCTTAAAATTTTGCTAGATATTTTTTGAATTTTAAAACGATTTGGTGACTATGACATAGTGAGGGCTTTCTCTTAGGCCTAATGTGAGCTCTAATTAACCATATTTGGATTCTATATGGTTAATTGTCCATTCAAATTCATTTATCGAGTGAATGGTAAATTTGTAGATGGCAACCAGCTCAAAAGGCTGTCATTACTTGCATACACAAAGTTATTCCTTGCACACAATTTAAAAGAGAGTGAATATTTTGGAGACCCGTGCCATCTAGATATATGGAAAATTATAAATGGAAGATAAATTTTATACAGACAAAGTACAGGCGGCTGATGTGGTGCGACGTGTCTCGCTGCATCGACTTGTATTAATTGAGCCCCACTGTACTTGCAGCCAATTATGTCGCTCCACATCAGCCACCTGCACTTTGTCTGCATAAAATTTGTCTTCCATTTAACACTGTTCATAGATACATCATTTAAGCTATTTGATTTGAAGGGCAATGACCTAAATATCTTTACTGTGAAATATTAGCACAAAACAAGATTACTATTATATGATTCAACACAATTGATCATGGAATTAGATGATTGCCTTTGACCGCATTGAATCATATGATTAGAGATCTTGATGCCAATCTTTTGCACCAAAGTTCTTCGGATCACCGCCTTAAAATCTTACCACTTAAATGGTGTTTCCACATGGCCCAACTCCCCAAAATATCGTCGTCGTTCTTTTAAAACACGTCATATTTGGAAGGGAGGGGGCTCATTTATAGCCCACAATAAGGACGAGTTTGCAACCAATGTGGGACTAAATCTTTCCATTAGGTGAGAACATAGCGTCCCATTGCGAGAACAGGTTCACAACCCCGAGGCCTCTACCCCTCTTTGGAGCCTCTACTCTTGTATTGTTACAAATAGTATCAGAGTCGAGGACGACTCCACAATCAATTAGGAGTAAAGGCTCCGGAGAGGGAGGGAGTCTCCATAGCAGGGTAGAGACCTCGGGGCTGTGAGTTGTGACTTGCTCCTGCATTGAGATGTTTTGGTCCCACCTTGTGGGATGCTTTAGTCTCACATTAGTTGCAAACTCGTTCTAATCTTGGACTATAAGCGAGCCTCTTTCCCTTTCAGATATGACACGTTTTGAAAAACTAGGGAGCCTGGTGTGACCGAACGATACAATATCATATCAAGTCGGGTCAGATCATCATATTCACACAATGGATCTTGAGACTATGGTCATATCATCACACTGTCAGATTTTAATTTCATGTGACACACAGCTCAAAACGTAAATCAATCAAAATTGATTGATCAAATGTGATTCTCATATCATTTTTTGAGCATGCATGTCACTTGCAATCAAAATCTAACCATCAGAATCTGACCGTCTCACGGTAGGCCCATGGAATCAGGATTCATTTTCTGAGAGATTCAAATTTAAGAAGAAAGACGATATCTATCACACCTGATTCATACTAGTAATACAAGTGACTAGTAAATGGTTGTGGAGCTCTCTATTCAGGCCCATGCGTTCATACTAGAAAGCACCTACGCCTCTTGAAATGGTTGTGTAGCTCTCTATCCATGATCTCAAGTAAATGGTTGTGTCGCTCTCTATTCATACTAGAAAGCACCTACGCCTCAAACCTCTTGAAAAATTATTAATTGCTTTGGATTAGATGATGGTGATCGGTTTTTATGGAAATCTTCCATAAAATGAATCTTGAGATCATGGATCACCTATTAGATAATCCGTTTTTTATTTCATGTCACTAATCCCCAAATAATGGCCCTAAAATTACATAGAGTGTGGCGTGTGTCACATGATTGAAGAATCGGTCCATCTCATAGGTGAGCCATAAACTAAAGATCTATTTTGTGGAATATAGAAATGAAACATGATCTCCATCAGTTCATTCAAATAAATCAACAGTTGTCAAGGGGTTTGAAACGTAGGCACTTTCAGAGAACCGTGGGCGCGAATAGAGTTACCCAAAATGATTTTAAGAGTTGGTGCCCTTAGACATTGGTAAGGTGCAAATAGAGTTTATGTAGCCTTCGTAAGAGGTCGTATATTTTATAAACCTCTATCCCGCAGCGCATTTTAGAGAGAGTATATGTTTAGCCCTATCATGCGCCGTTATCACTGCTCGTACGTTGAAAAAATAGAAGAGACTAATTGCTGTTGTCGAATTTAATGGAGAACTCTGAAGAAACAAAAGAAGAAGAAAAAGAAGAGGAAGTGGAAGTGGAAGTGGAAGTAGAAAAGATTATCGAATTTCTAGACTCCTTAGACAGCTACCTTACGCTCTTTGACTCCTTGTCTTCAACACTCCGCCAGGTAAAACCGATTAATCCTTTTTTTCTAGCTTTTTTTCTTCTTTTAACTTTTTTTTCGATCATAAGGCTGAGTAGTGATTTGATCTGTTAGTAATTAATTATTTAATTAACTAATTGTTGAACACTTCATTTGATTTAGTTTTAGACATTTGGTTTCGATTAGGGATTGACAATTTCATATTTATTTAAATTCAAATGCGTGAGGGCTAGGCTGTTTTTTTTTTGTTGCATATTTTTACAATTGAATGGATCTCTTCTTATGTATTTGGAGGCATTTCAGAGATGTTCATACTACGATTATTTCATATGCAGATGGGGAGCGAATTCTGTTCTGGTTGGATTGCTTGATGTTTGGAGTCATTTTCGGTCATGCTAGTTTGTAAATTTAAGGATCTTAATTTGTTTCTCCAAAATTTGCGATAAACTACAGAGAACGCGGATACTGTGGTTTATTTTGTTAAAGATTGGTCTTCTAGTCGCCATGTGAATTGAGGCCGTAGATTTCACCGCATCGAGTATCTTTGGTGAAGCATGGCTTGTCCATTAGAGAGCAGCCGGGAGTAGAAATTTGCTCGTGACCGACATATAAAGTTTAAACACCAGAATGGTGTTTAAATGATCCTATACCATTAAACTTATATAAAAAAATTACCTCACACCATTGAAGAGGATGCATGGTGGGCAAAGGGCATCATCGCTAAGTATGGGAGAGAAAGATTGAGCTGGGAGGTCAACGGTCCTTGGGTGATGGTTAGGCTCTAGGTGGTAGAAAGGAGTGCAGAAAGCACATGATGGTGTTGAAGAAAGCATCAGTTTTAGTGTTGGGAAAGGGGATAAGCCGTTAAGCTACGATTCTGAAGGGATTGCTGGTGGCGTGATATACCATTCCAAAACAGATTCCCAGGAATCTATGGGCTGGTGTGAATAGTAACGTGACAGTAGAGGAAGGCTGGGATAGAAGTTTTGCACTGCACACGTGGAATATCAGACTTAGAAGAAATCTAAAGGAAGATAAGCAAAGGGAGTTATTGGAATGACTATGGGAGCTAAATTTAGTGAGAGCGGATTGCATAGAAAAGACATGGTCATATGGTGATGGGAGATGGCAACCCCATTGAAGGTAAAATAATTTGCATGGGAAGTGGCATGGGGTAGAATATTAACCACGGTTCAGCTTTGTAAAAGAGGAAAGGCAGTACTGTGTTTTGTGGGGAGGAGGAGACCACCGAGCACCTCTTGATCCAATGTGTGAGATAAGTATGGGACTAAATATTCGGTAGTTTATCTCAAGCTATTTCCTGACCAAGTTTGGGGTGTATACATGTTTAGGTGAGTCCTGTGCCAATATTTTGGCGGATTGGTTGAGTTTTCCTTTTTTTGATAATATAGCCACTCTCTGGAAAGCTCTTCCACTAGCAATCTTCTGAGAGATCTGGAATGAATGAAATAGGAGAATTTCTGAAAGGAAGTATGATACTGTAGAGCTGTTATTAGTTGGGTTCTTTAGAATATCTCATGGTGGTGTGTTGTTGCTCCCAGATGCTCTACGTCGTCCGTAGGAGTTCTTAGAGACTGGGAGTAACTTCGTCCATCAGTGGAGATGGGTCCTGGGTTGCCTGCCTCAAAGGGAGTCGTGTTCCTCCGGGCCCAAAACTTTTCTTCTTATATTTGCATTGTATTTACTACTTTTTTTTTCTTTTTTCTTTCCTCGAATGAGAATCCCACTCTGAACTGTTGTATTCTCATTATTTAGTGGAATATAGCTTTGCACCGATTGAAAAAACAACCTACTACAAACTTAAATTAGCCGATACAGTTTTAAAAATTACCCTATATTGGCTTTTAGTTTTATCGCCTGAGACAAGCTACTATATGATGCGTATTGTCCATGCCTGACATGCTATACGTCTCATTCGAGACCTATTGTTTTGGGCAATATAGTAATACTTGCCTTCATGGATGTGGAGATGGGGAATCTTCTTTTCTTTCTTATTTTGGCTTTTATTGCCCGAGACAAGCCAATATATAATACATATTGTCCACGACTGACATGCAATATAGTAATACTTGCCTTCGTGGTTGTGGAAATTGAGAATCTTCTTTTCTTATTCTTGGTTGGCACATATTTCACATCCATAGATAGGTAAACTACTTAGGAGATAAAAATTGTAAATCTAGAGTTGAGCTGTAATTCTATGAGAAGGCAGACGGGTAGTTTGAATATGCAAAAACTTCCTCTTTTTTTCTTTTTTTTTTTAAAGATCAATTTTGTTAGTCACTCATTTTAAAAAAGTTTAAGGGAATTGGCATATTGCTAGACCTTCCTAAACCAATAATGATATGAGCTAACTTAACAACTAAGCTTGGTGTTTTGGTGCTTCCTCTAGTAGATAGTGTCACCATCATTGCTACTAGTAGACTAATTGATGGGGACATCAAACGCTACAAGGTGTATAAGAAGCGCAAAAAGAAATTCAAAGCTTTGGAGCATTTCGGAGGCCTATTTGCACATGTACGACATCTGGGAGATGCACACATGGGAAGGACCAAGAGGGCAAGAAAAGAACGAGTTTTTGTCCAGATTCGCCTGAAGTTTTAACCTCGCTCGAGCAGGATTGACCCGGGTTCTGCTAGTTTTATAATTTTGTCTAGGTTTAATTATTTTTTTCATTAGGATTCTCTTAGTAAGTGATTTTCTTTAGGATTAGTTTCATTATTTGAATTATTTAGGGGTCACGCACATATATGTGACGTGTGACTATTAATGTCGTCACTTTCAATGCAGCCCTCGGAAAAGTGGTCATAACTCCTCCAATACATGTCAGAATTGCGCGATTACTGTCTTGTTGGAAAGCTATTTTGATCAGCTTACAAACAAGACTAATTTTCCATCAATCGGATATCGTTTGACCATTCAAAAGTGGTGGTGTAATAAAAAAATGGATTGGTGGTGAAATTAATTGTGACTGTTAGATTAAAAAGTTTAATGCTTGAGATGAGTTTTCATTAGAAGAGTGATTCTTCTTCCGCATGTGGTTTGGTGCGAAGCCGATTATCTTCCTTGGAGCGATTCCTTGGATTTTCTATCTTTTCTGTTTATCTTTTCTTATTGTCAGGTAATTATCTAGTTTGCTTCTTCTATTGAAAACCCATAAACCCAAAAATATCTCTTCTTTTTATATTGTTGCTGGGATTTTGTTTTCTAATTCTCACCTCTAATTTGTGGATTCCCTCTAAACGATTTAAACCCTCCGGGCCTTATATTATTCAAACCCTAGCAAGGAGTCAAGAGACAACATCGAGATTGTTGCTTGGTGCCCTAAACTAGATCGAAACTAGAGTCTATCTTTCGACATATTTTAGAGATTAAGAAAATTTCATATGCTAACGGATGCTAAATGTAATCAAGTAAATTGCTCTATAAAGTTATTAAATATTTTAGGTGTTTTGGGATTAATTTATATATCTCTGCTGCTCAATTAAATCTCAAATTGATTTCAAAATTGTATAACTAGGGTTTTAGTGTTTGTCCTGCATCACTAATAGTAATATATTCTTTTATATATTTGGACTTAATCACATGGAAGGAGGTTAATACATGACTCAGTACATACGTAATGTAATGGATATGAATAAGATTTTCCAACTCGGCCTTTGTTTTAGCCTGAAGCTATCCGGGTTTTTTTGTTGATCAAGATTTCTAATTTTTCCAAATCGAATATATGAAAATGGATAGAATAATCCACCAGGACATGTCATTGAAAATTACCCTTATGAGACATTTTAGAGAAAACATGTTAGCCATTAGAGAATAGGTAGTGTGGCAGCCTATTAAATGGTATCTAAAAGATTACGAGCTGGTGGTAGGCACACGACTTGAGTGCCACTGGCACTTGGGTCAATCTCTTTTTACCCAAATGGTCAAGACTAGGATCCACATTGCTATTTATGAGCACGCAAATCAGAGAAAGTTCAGTTTTCAGTTTTGACCTTTCACTAATTTTGCACTCAAAATTATCAGTGCATTTACTGTGGTTGTTGGTTGGAAATTGACCCGAGTGCTGCCTCTAGCTCTCAGTTTGGGTACCTTATACTAAGTCAAGAGTATAGGGTCTTCTTTCATTCTGATCAATTGACATCATCGACGTCGTTTGTTAGCTTTTATATATATATATATATATATGGGAGGGTGGGTTGCTGTGTATGAGATACCAGGTACCTGTCCCTTACTTTTGGAATACATTCACAAATGAACTAATTGCTCTATACCTTCTTTTACTGTCAAATATTTTATTTTTTCAAACCTTCTTTGTTTACAGGGATGGCTGGAGTTAGCAAGTGCTCGACATTCCATGGGTTCTTCACGCATCACGAGTGCATTGTTTGACCTTAAATTGCATTCTGCTGCCACCACTGTGCAAGTAAAACAACCAGTTGATGAGTCTCCATTAGGTATTGAATGAGCTTCATCTTAAGGATTGTAAGGCAGTCAGCCTTCTTAAACACAGCTTGGCAGTGTTTGCTATTAAATTGGCATTTATACATACTGTAGCAATTTTTTTGTTAAGAGTAAGGGTGGGACTGAATCCGTGACCTCATCTCTGTACTCTTGAAGCCATCGCTATTGGCAAAAAAGGCTTAATGTACTCATTGTAACTCTCGATACATGCCTTCCTGAAAAAGAAGCTTCCCTTGGGAAGCACCTTAGATATAGGAGATGAACGTAGCTGTGAAGATATTTTAATAATGTCAGCTATGGTGAATTAATAAATTACTCCCGAACAAACTTTAGTTGTTCACTTGTTCTCACCATGTTCATTTTCTGTCTCAAAGACATTAGTGTCATCACAGGGGATCCTCAAGTTATTGAAAGTGCTATTGAATTTCTGTGTCAATGGTAGTCTGTTTGAATGAATTAATCTGAACTGAAAAGGAATTGCCGATGCTAATATTTGATTAACAGTTGCAGCCAACACTTTGACTAGAGGACCACAGTTTTCTCTATCCAAATGGTCCACTTTGAAGAAGGGTGTAGATGTTGATGAGCCGTTGAAGAAGAAATCTAATAGCTCTCAACTACGTCATCGAGGTCCATCCCAGTTCTCTGGTAAGTTCTTTCGTTATTTTTGCTGTACTCCAATTGTTTTTTTCCCCGGTCTCTGACTATTTCTGGTTACTCTTCAAGGCCACATAAATATCCATTCCATTGCATTCAGTGGAATGTGCATAGAGATAACTAACTGATGTTTCTTATTTCTCCTCGTCCAATGAAGTCCAGGAAAATGATTCAGCAATTGATGAATCTCCTCTTACTGTTGATGATCAAGTAAGTAATCCATCAGTGCTCCTTTTCAAGTTTGGCCTTGACTGCAGAGAAAAATACTAAATTAAGTTGACCATACAAGAAATCTACTGGCCGCCCCTCACATGCTAGCAAACACAAAAATATTAAAAAAATAAAACAAAAGTTCAGAGGTGTTGTTGGACAGAGAAATTTTTTCTGAAGTTGTGGAATGCTAGGAAACTGGATTTTTGGAGTTCTTAATCAAGATGCCAGGGATTCATATCGTGGCCTGAACCCTTTGTAACAGGGCGGCAATGGGTTGGGCTTGGGCTTGGATTTCTGTCTTTTTTAATATAGCCCGGCCCATTTATAGTAGAATCCGAGCCTGGCCCATTGCCAACCTTACCTCTGTTACATAGGTAACATGTATCAGTTTTGGACACAAATACAAGCGTCCAATGTGGCAATATAGGCATCAAGAAAAATGGAGCTCTTCTGCCTTTTAGCTGTGAAATCCTGTGAAAATTGCTCTGCCTTGAGATTTGTTCAAGTCTTTTTTCTACCGACTCATATGGAACAGAAACATTATTCCCCTTCGGAAATGCAGACTCTAAAGAGAGTTGTTCCCAACCAGAAAATGTAATCAGGTGAGGCATCGGGGTGAGGGCTTTTGGTGCCTATCTACTTTGAGCAGGACTAAATTTACTAGTACTTTATTTTTATAGTTGACATTTTTTTTCGCTCACAAGGCTTTTTAATTCATCTACAAAAATGAGTAGGTCATCTCAACGCTTTCACTTTTCAGACAGTAATCACTTGTTCTCGGACCCACCTGCCAGAAAATCATTAGCGTCTCAATTTTAAAAAACTAGCCAAAACTTCCTTAATAATATTTTTTCTTCATTCAAGGTAAGAGAAGCAAAATAGTTACTCCAATAAAAGTTTCAATGTCTTGATCAGTTCAAATTTAACTAGCACTTCTTCCCTAGTAATGTCTAATCTCTTGGTCTTACTGAAAATCCTATAAAAATGTCCTAGTTCCTCTCCAAAGCATAATCCTCATCTGAAACACACCCTCTCAAAACAACCACCTCCGTGAGACAAGGTAAACTAAAAATTGAGAGTTAATAGATTCAAGAATTAATTAAAGAAGCTAGATTATGAACAAACTATAAAAGCAATAGTTTGAGCCATTTCTTTACAATTTTGATCCGAATTTCTCTTTATAGCACAGTTTTCTTCTGTAGGTTCAGAAGGAGAGATCTAAATCACTGGCAGTCTTTGGGACTTTGGTTTCTCCAAAACTCCGGGCTACCCAAGTTTCCTTTGAGACAGGTAAGTGACTTGGCTTGTGTGCTTTAGAATATTATGTCCAAATAATATGCATCTGGGTAGCCCCACATGATATATTTAGTATTTCTGCTTTTACCTGCAGCATTGGAGATTCTTGTCGAAATAGCAAATATGCGGTCCTTGATGCTGTCAGCTTTTGCTCAAGTTCAACAAGATATGAATCGTGAGGGTTGATCTGAACAGACGATCAGGGAAAGAAAGAAAAAAGGATTACCTTAAACATTTTGTCACCGAGTCCTAAGCAGGTATTCAATCAATCCAAATGCGTGAATTTCATTTCTGGTCATTCATGTTGTCACTTAGGCAATCTCTTTAATCGTTAGGGTAAGAAGATTATTCGTGAACTATGAAATGAGAGTTGGGATTATTTGTATGAAATGGTCAAATTTTCATGTAAACATGCAACTTCATCCTACTATACTGAACATAATCCTCGCCATCTGATCGTGGACGACTCGTTTGGATGGGCTACATCTCAAATGACACTCAATTTTATTTTTTTAATTTTTTGGGTGGTCTATGGTCCTTAACTTTATTGACCGTTGAAAAGCAATAGATTGATCAGACAGCTCGGAAAATCTAACATGAGGTGGCACCTCGGAGAGACAATTCGGGTGGATGGTCATTGAAACAATTGATACGCAACTAATGGGTCAAACGTTTTTTTGTAAACTACATAAAGGTACATATTGCATGCTATATGCATTGAATTATCTCCTACATGACTTTGATTTAATTCTGTAAAACTATTCATCAATACAGTTTTTAAAAATTGGGAGCTGGTACCCGGAATGGGTAACACGTTGAGTTTGAAAAAAATTTATCAGGTTGAATTAAATAAAAGAGCTCAATAAGAATTTGCTGAGCACCCTAGTGAGGCACCCTTTTTGCTTTTGAAAAGAGCATGAGAGAACCACCCAACAATGCATCTATATTGCATTTCCGGATGGTTGTTTCCTGCCCTTTCGAAGAGAAAAATGGGTGCAAATCATGGTGGTCAGCACCATTTTACAATTACTTTAAATAAAATGATATGAGGGATTATAGCATAGGAACAATATGTAAATGAAAAACTATTAAATAATATTAGAAAGTTCTTTGAAAAAAGTAAAGATCATAATTATTATTATTTAAAAGAGATTTTATAATTGTGGTAATAATAATTAAAATTATCATCATCATCATTCATTGCCCCATCTATTTGGAGTTGGCTGTTAGCTAGGAAATGCCCAAGTCGGAGGTCTGGGGTTCAAATCCCTTGGAACCAATCTACTAATTAAAAAAACAAAATATGTCGATAGATGCAAATTTATTCAAATAGGGAGAAGCTTGTAAAAGTTATTTGGAAGATAGATGGCACTTTATTCTTGAATTGCCATCTATCTTCCAAATTAATTTAATAGTAATTTTTTTAGTCCAACATTATTGAATGCCCAACAGCACTTTCCCTAGAACCTGACCCTGAAAAAAAAATAATGAGGTAAAAAAATAGAAGTAGTTTCTTCATACAAGTTTTAAAACTATAGTTACACATGTTTTTGTGAAAACAAGAATACAATATGAAAAATTAGGCATTTTCATGGCAGAGTGAACCAAAACTTAGCCATTTTAGTTTCAAGTTTAGTATAAAATCAATTCATGCTGATCATATTTTTAAGATCCTGTGAACTTATGAGCTCATTTTCTCTGAAAACGGTTGGCAACACCATAAGTTGCAATGTTGCATTCGATCCACATTTCCCTGCTAAGAAAATAAAATGATTTTTTGTTAATGTTAAGCCAAGTAGATGGAGCTGAAGGTTATTCTCAAATCTAACACCGTAGGTTTGGGGATTGAACAGTATTAGCTGCAAATGTAGACATATAGGCAGTGCAACTAGCACCCCTTACTCCACATAATGTGTTCAATAATACCCAAAAGCTATATTCTCAATTAGATGATATATCCAACCAAGGAACCACCTGAATGGAGATTGTAGAGAGTGGAGCTGCTCTGCCAAAGATCAATTTTCGGTTAAACTTTTTTATGCTTTTCTCAGTAGATGCTTTTTAATGCCCCTTAAAAGGCATCCTTGGGTTAACCGTTGGAAGGTCAAGATTCCATCCAAAATTAAATTTCTTCATAGAGTGGCTTGGGGCAGGATTTTAACAGTTGATCAATTGAGAAAGGGGGGGATCTCTAGAAGAAACAGATTTGTGACTGTTTGCAAGATAAGGAAACTGTTAATCATCTGATGATTATTGTTGGGTTGCGAAAGAGGTGTGGAGTGTTGTGTTGCAGTCATTTCATATAACTTGGGTCTTTCCAGAGAATTGTGGGCAACTTCTTACTAACAGTTGTTTATGCTGTGACGTGGGCATTGTGGTTGGAAAGAAATGGAAGGATATTCAGGAGAAGGAGACCAGTGCACTTGATCCTAAAATCTATCAGAGATTTCACCATTAGCTGGATCAGTTTGACTGTTGACAAGGAAAATGGACAGGGTAGGAATTTTTTGGTAGGGGGAAGTTTGTTTGCGGTGAATCTGATTCAGCCTTCCGCTAGTGGAGGGTTTGCCCAGTTTGATTTCGATTTGTCTTTTTAGGCTGAGGGTGAGGTCTGAGTGTGGGCTTGGTGGGTAGCTTCTCGCTGCTGCCTTCTGTATTTTTGTCCTTGATTTGTTTGTGCTGAGGTCCTGATTTGTATTCTTTTTCTCTATTTAAAAATGGGAAGCCATTTGTTGCACACAAGAAGTTGCCCCTTGCAGTAGATTAAATGAAAGACTTGGTATTTTGGAGAGCTGTGACATGTGAAAATACCATCGAAGCCGTCTGGTTTGAAGGCCATGATTTAAAGATTTATGGTGCAAAAGATTGGAACAATACACGGACTCTATAAGATGATTCAATGCAGTCAACAATTATTTAATCATATGGCCTTTGGCTGCATTGAATTATATGATAAAGATAACGTTTCGTGCCAACCTTTTGCACCTAAGATCATGGCATTCAAATCATACGGATCAAATGGTGCTTTTACATGGCAGAAGTTCCCAAAATACCAAGCGTTTCTTCTAAAAGAAAAAGAGAGATACAAAGGAAGCAATGTTTCTATGCACTTTGCTGTCCGAGTGGCCTTATTTATGTGCTGGTATTAGGTGATCAACCTAGTCACCTGCGCATGGCATGCAGGCAGTGCGGCACATGGATGTTGAGTTGTGTGCAGATTTTAAAAGCACCAACTTCTACCACCTGATAGGTGATCGGGTCGGTCACCTTTAACCAACTTTATGCTTAGAGTCGATAAATGTTGGGGGTATCAAATTCTGAACATGCAGGTTTTATATTGATTTTTCACTGAAGGGTGGTAAAGTGGGTCGCCATTATAGGGGTTACATTTGTGGTACTGAACATGCAGCAACGATTTTGATCTTTCACAAGTAGGGCCGCCTAAGAATTTGTATCAGGTGCTGGACAGTGTACCTCTTGCTCGCGTACGTGCTGGTGCCATTGGAACCGCCCATAGATCAGGGGTTCTAGATCTCTGTGGACGTTCAAAAGTCCCAACATCTGAGGCAGCATGTGGGAATTCCAGGTGCACAGCTCGTGTACCCAATGCAACATACCCGGATGGGAATGGGAAGGTCAGAGTTAAAGCTTACGCTGCCACCTAATTGGGTGCCGCTGGCTGGTAACTCAGAATTCAGATCAAATGGACCTGGGTCGGGCATGTTTCTCGACCCAGTCTAGTAGAGGCACCGAAAGTGTGAATTCTAGTGATTTTGCACCTAATTTTCACATTTTCCTAGTTATAAATCTAACACCAACAAAAATAAGAAAATGAAGATGGAATTTTATACAATTTTTGGAAGGGTGGCATTATTCACACCGGTTTTCCCTATGAGGAATACACAATTTTCCATCATAAAAAACTCTGTTAATTGCCTTAAATCAGACGATGAGGATTTTTTTCGGCCCGATCTTTCATACAATAGATCTTGAAATCATGGTGCACCTGCCAAATGGTCAGATTTGGATTACATGTGGCACACATCCTCAAAGGTAACTTGAGAATCTCATGGTACACTCATGATCGCGATCAATTTTGAGTATGTGTGCAACATGAAGTCAACATTCGCCTAATAGGTGCACCATAATCTCAAGATTTATTGTGCGAAAGATTAGGATGAAAAACGATATCCCTCATCTGATTCAAAATAGTCAACAAAAAATCATGTTTTTATGGTAAAAAACCGTGTTCTTCACTGGAAAAACCAGTGTGAATAACGCGACCCTTTTTTATTGGCATCTCCGTAGAGATCAATACCATTACTACACGAGCTTCATTGTAATTTCTATGGTGATTTGCAAGTTTTTCATTTTTAAAAACGCCACATTATTGTAATTTCCATGGTGATTGGCAAGCTTTTCATTTTAAAAATTGCCACATAACACTATGTCACGGAAGTTGCAACTCCTAGTGGAAGCTATCGTGGGCTCAAAAATGGTATTGGGATGTAAATCATCCAATCTATGCCCTCTAAAATGGATGGTTGTGCACGTTTTTAATATGGGTGCTTTAATATGAGAAATTTTTGAATTGACTGTTGGAAAATTAATGACCATCCACATAAAACACTGGAAATAATAAAGGATGGATGCCAATTACGCGCAAACAGGTTCTTCCCCAATAATCAAAGATGTATGCCACTTGGCTCAAATGGGTGCCTCTCCAGGCAACATCTGTGGCAAGCAATGATAGGAGTGAACCTTAAAAGAAATCAGCCTAACTCTTGAAGAGGAAATACTCCGATTGGACGGTTTGAATCTTCCGACGAAGTTTTGGCTGAGTCCCATCTAGATGACAGCCTGCCACTTGGACATCTCAAATATGTCAAGATGTGCCATGTGTAATGTGGGCTCAAATTTTATAAGGGTACCTCTATTTGCGCCTACAGGATTACTGAGGGCGCCTACCTTTGAAACCCATCTACTGCTTGAAATCAAACAATGGAGATTATTTTTCACCCCGATTTTCAATACAATGAATCTTGAAATCAGACCGCCAAGATTCCACATGGCACAGATCTCAAAAAGTAGCCCTAAACTCACATGGCATACATCACCCTCAAACGTTAGGTGCCCAGCAGTAAATCGGTGGGCTCAAATAGAGGTATCCTAAATAAAAAAGTGTCGATTAAAGAAAAAAAAAGATAATCCAGACCAGAGTTATAAAAGGAGAATGAGTCGGATGGTGCATGATAAACCAAAAATTTATAAACGGTGGACAAATTTTGATAGACAGTTTTGCTCACAGCTTATGTGGCGTGAGGTGACTGGCTGCAGTGCTTGTGCCTTATGTGTGCAGCCAATCCTGTCGCGCCACATAAGCTACCTGCAAATTTGTCTTTCAAAAATTGTCCACCATATAACACTGTCCTAATAAATCAGATACCTGCAGCCAATAATGGGGAAAAATAAAAAGACAACAAAATTAATTAGTTGACAACTCATCATCATCATAACCTCAAGGGGTTAGCCGAGCTGGCCAAGTACCTGCAACCAAAAGCAGGGGGCCTGAGTTCGAATCCCCTCCCCACCTTGAGACCACCTTAGGAATTTATATCTTGTGTTGACTCAGCATGTACTGAATTTGGGGTGTGCATATACCCCTGGGATTAGGCGAGTGTTCTAAGAGGCCAAGATACCGAGATTATCAAAAAAAAAAACTCATCATCATTGCTTTGTCCATTTATTTCAGATCTTGCCTCTGCATGTCTTATTTCACCACTCGTTTATGTTTCGAGATGATCTCGTACTTGATAACTCTTCTTCTTTCCAATTGAGGCCACCTTAGAACTTTTCCCTTAGCCCTTCCTCCCTTTTCCAATTGAGGCCACCTTAACTTTTCCCTGGCATACTCATCCCGAAATTCGATCATTTCTAGTGAGTCCCTATATAGACGATCTCTTTCTTGGCAGTTCATGCAGGTCCACTATATAGACGCCACCTTATAACTCAACACATCCACTTATCTCCACTTTGCCACCTTCCAACCAATCTTGTTTGAGACGTCGTCAAACCCACCGACTGTATAATATATCACATTTTGGGCATTGAATATTTTGACCAAATCGTCACCCATGCTCTCATCCGCTAAGCTTGTTACTCCCATGAGCCTTTCTCCTTAGTTGTAATTTATAATTTTTCTGCTTTCTGTGGTCACGTCGTATAACATCATCAGCAAACAAATGAAAAAGAGATACTAACCCTTACACTAAAATCTCACTTACTAAATGGTAAAAAGGAAAAGTTTGTCAAATTAAAGGATGTCAATGAAATAGAATAATAACTTGATATACAAAGATAAGGCACTAATAAAAATATCATTTGAGTTTGAACACTGTTGAAGAACCTATTTATAATCTAACTAAAGTTCACAACATCAACAGAATACATACAGTACAATTTACCCTGCCCTTATTTCCCAAAAAAAAAAACCTCCAGTCTCAAACCCCAAAATAAGGAAGATATGATATAAAGAATATGTAATGGTGTACAGAAAACTAGAACACCAAAAGAAAAAATCATCCCAACGCAAGACATAGGAAGAAAAATCAAATTAGCACAAATACACGAAAGGACAACCCAAACATACAACCACCAAGCTGTTGCAAGATTATATAGAACAAAACTGCCCTCATCCCACATGATCAATACCTGGCAAATGGCATAGATGTGCACCGGGAAAGACATATTTATTACCTGCTAGAAAGCACTCCAATTATAAGAATTCTGCCTTGGTGTCTGGCTTTCTGAAGATTTGAAAGGCCCAGTTGACCCGAAAGGATCCGAGTCATCGAAAAAGGGGAAACCCCGACTTGTTTCAGAATCTCTAGTGCTGCGAATAGAATCAAATCTTGCAAGGTTCTCATGGGAGGGAAACAAACCACTTGGTTCAGAATCTCTAGTGCTACGCATAGAATCAAATCTTGTGAGGTTCTCGCGAGGGGGAAACAAACCATTGTCATGCACACTGAAAGAATCAAATGCCGGAAAACTGTCAAAAGAGTGGTCCTCCGACCCTTCACTGTACCTTGGAGGGGAAACAGAGTTGAATAGAGGGGTGCCAGGAACAGAATCTGCAAAAGAAAATGGTCCCTTTTCCTTCTTCCCAAACAAGCTATCTGCGTGAGGAGATTCTGTTCTAATTGGATTTAGACCTAAGTCTCCTGAACCAAAGAAAGAGTTTTGTCCGTTTCTCTCATGATCAGTCTCCTGCCAAGACAATTCCAATTTAAAATGGAAGAAAATTACAACAGTTGTGGAACACTTGTTGGAGACAACAAGACAAAACACCAAGAAACCAACCAAATCAAACAACCAACATTATATATATCATTGCAGCTAAGTTTTTAGTTAGCAATAAATGCAAGGAAGTGAACTCACCTTAGTATTAAAGCCCCAAACTGAATCAATATCATCATTTGCATCATCGAATGTTGCACCCCATGAATGTTTGTCAACAGGTTTGTCCCCAGAAAGGGCAGATTCAGCACCACTGTGATCACTGCATGATTAATTGCTAAGAAGTTAGATTATATGGATTAACTGATGAGCAGTCATCCAAGCACAACAAGTGAGACTCATAAAGAATATATAAAGGTGAATGTCAAACCTAATTTTCATAGGAGCAACCAAATGTGAAGATACATATTCACAGACTGTCGCTAAATAAATATTCCCATTTTGACCACAGATCAAATCTTGGGTGATACCGAGATGTACCGGGCAACATGTCTCGCTACAAAGAATATATATATATTCTTTGTAGCGCATTGCATCGTTGATACCCGAGAGAATGTCACCTTATTGGTATCTTGGTATCGGCAGACTGATACCAATACTAATATAGAGATTTTAATCCTTGATGTTGACATCCAAAATTTTATAACATAGCTGGACATGTAAACATTAGACCTGGTGTGAAAAGAGTTGCTTTGTAATTGAAAAGATGCTATTCCTTTGTCATAAATGAAGAATTGGTCACACTATTTTTGCTATATCACAAAAAAAAATACTATTCAATTGCCTCTCTAAAAGGTGGTCCACTTGTGTTTTTTCATGAACAGGATTTGTTCACCAGTTAAAAAAATATGCCACTGTTTTTCTATTTCCAATAAGTAGGATTCCAATCATTTTCTTTTAGGATCTGTGTATTCCATGGATTCCAACCTGTTTGGAATCCACAAGAAATCAGAGAATCTGGTGTTTGGATACCATAATAACACATCAGAAATATGGATAGAGTACCATCTTCAGTGCTCACTCAACACTCAATAAAAATTAACGGTATATTTATCTCTAAGCAGAAATATGTCAAACGCCTGATGAGCACTCTCTAAATTGATTTCATACGTAAATTATCAAACCTAAGCACAGCAAACGGATCAAACACAATGCACAAATCTGTTGGAGTGCACTTGAATTGAATGTGAATGTGATTTTTTTTGCTAAAAATGGCAAACATTTAGTCCATGTTAGAGTCTGACTTCGATTTTTTGCTAAAAATAGCAGATTTTAGAGTTTTGCGCGTTTAATTTAGATGTTTGCTTCTATGGGTTGTAAACTGGGAGCTTCAGTGAATTGTCAACGATCTATCGAGTTTCTTCACTTGACTGCTCGAGTCACCGGAGAACGGTTGGCCGTTGGATTTTTCATTGGTACGCAAAACGAGGTAAAATCAGAAGGGGATGGGGGGTTGCAGAGCATCGGGCAGCGTCACATACATCAGCCAAAGAAAAAGCCAGAGAGAGAGAGAGAGAGAGATCTTTTCCCATGGAAATGACAATACTATGTAAATGCTAGGATCTTGTCATTTCCTGAGGTCGGGAATACAGGCCATTTTCCAATTCAATTTCTGACACTTAACTTTTTACCCAAACACTAGAAATGGAAATTTTTCATTTCATTTCCACCCATTTCTTTTGCTTTCCCCCTATCCAAACATAGCCTTTTAGACCCATATAGTGGTTTTGCCAGTAAAGTAACGAGATCAATATAACATGTAGATAAAAACAAGCAACAGACAGAATACAAAGCAACCCAATACCTCTGACTTTCTTTTACACGGGGAGAAGCATCTCCACTGGCGTTCTGTTCAAATTGGGTAGATGGAAATTTTTTAGACGGGCTTTCGACTGCATTTCTTCCTGGTGGACTCCCAGGTGGGCTTCTTGCTGAAACATCTTCACTTTGGGCAGAAGTAGATCCACTTTCCGTAGTCCGCTCACCTGTACTAGAAGGCTTCTCCATCTTTGGATCAACATCCAAGGATGATTCAAGAGTGGGGTCCTCATCAACAGAAGGTTTATCAGTCATAACAGATGCAGCCTTGGGTTTTGCACAGACCACGACATTTTCCACTTCAACGGTCAACTCCTTGACAAGCATGAATCCTGAAAGGGAACAACATGCATTAGTTTATTTTGATTGCAGAACCTAGAGACAACCATGGAAGCTTTCTGTTTGGACCATGAAATGTTCAGAACTTCAGGTGATGGCCACGACCTTAATTAGCAGAAAAGAATATGAGCATAAGAGGCTATGAACAAGCTTTCAGTTCATATTTTCAATTTATAGAAACAATTCTAAGTGAATATCGGAACTAAGTCCTACAAAGTGCTAGAATCAAACAAACTAATCATTGTTTCTACACCAGTATTATTAATCATTCTCATCAGATTATCATTAAAGATCAGGACGATCACATGATTGAATTTTATGAACTATCACAGCCCATCATTCAAACCAGGGAACCTTACTTAAATCCCGACTCTTCAAGTATTTAGTTATTTCAACATACCTTCATCTTCAAACTTATCCCAATCCTCATCCCAATCAGCTGCCCCTTCCTGAACGCCAGGTTGCCAACCTTGATATATACATTGAAGAAAATGTATATAGTTAGTAACAGAGAATGGAACGTGAAGTACATAATAACATTTAAAAAAACTGCAATTTTAGTAAAGTTGTATGACAAATAACATGAAAAAAACAAGAGACCATTTGCCTAGAACTTAACAGAGATAGGAATAGCAGTGATGAGAATCAATGGGAGAACAAATAAAAAGAAAAGAAAAAACACTTGCATTAGAAAAGTAGATTATGCTCAAAATTGAGGCCATTTATTTCAGAAAAATGCTGTACTAACATTTTTACCTTAACCCAACCCTACTCTTTTAACTTATTTCAAGCATATAACAATAAGAAAATTCCAAATATGCTAACAGTAACAATAATCAAGAAAAACATTTTTAATTGTAAAATCACCCCGAAACGTGTCATGTCAGATGTAATGAACCATCACACAGTCAACAGAAGATATTGGTTGCAGACTATAGACCAAAAATAGTAATAACAATAAATACTCAAGTGATTATAACGAAATAATAGTAATTCTTTAAGAATTAAAGAAGTATCCAACATATACATCTATATCCAATGGACTTAAATTTCAAACCGTGTATCTTAGTACTTTTACACTGAACGAGTTTTCTTTGTGACACATTTCTTTCTAGTGGATTAGGAGGAGCATTTTTCATACATCTTTTAGGATGCAATGGCACAGTCAATGTCGGATTTCTAACCAAACAATCTGCAATCAATTGGCATTAGGATGTAACAATCAATGCAACTTGATATTTTGCTTTATAAAGTAATCAAATGTAGCAGTGACTCAATGGACAACAGATACCAAGTTCTCACCAGTCCCTCACAACTTTCGAGCCTATTGAATGCTATCAAACTTACTAGCTG
This sequence comes from Chloranthus sessilifolius, assembly GCA_021018995.1. Taxonomy (NCBI): domain Eukaryota; kingdom Viridiplantae; phylum Streptophyta; class Magnoliopsida; order Chloranthales; family Chloranthaceae; genus Chloranthus; species Chloranthus sessilifolius. The sequence goes on along the minus strand of CM037585.1, from coordinate 177,757,193 downwards.
GTCTTGCTACTACTTTTCCGGTCTAGGAAATAAAGTAATGCCTTTAGTTTTCAGAAAGACGACCACAGGTACTGACAGATTTAGCATAGCTTACATTCAAGGAGTTACAAACCACTTCAAAAGTATAAAAGAATCTTTAAACAGAACTACACCAAGAAACTGCTCAATGCTTTCAACAGATCCTAATAACTTGCTTATCCTCAAAGCAAAAAATGCTGATAATGAATTGGACTCAATCATCTATTTGGAGTCAGCTTTGTGAGTCCTATTTCTCCACTTGTTTCTAATCATTGCTAAGCTATTTGTATCTTCGCAATCCTTCATGTCCCTTCTCACTGCTCCTCTCAAGGTCTTCATTGGTCTTCCTTTTCTCCTACTTCGTTGTGCTTGTAGTGTCTCAACCTTTCGTACAGGGTTTACTTCTGGCCTCCGATGGACATATCCAAACCACCTCAAGAAACATTCCATAATTTTTTCCTTCATAGGTGTCACTCTCAAACTTCCTCTTCTGTACTCGTTCTGAATGTTATCATTTCTTGTTACTCCACACACCCATCTTGACATACGCATCTCAGACACATGTACTCTACCTTCTTGTCGCTTTTTCATAGCCCAACATTCCGTACCATATAATATGGCAGGTCTAACCATTGTCTTATAAAAAGTCCATTCAATCTATGAAGACCTCTTGGGTCCCACAATATTCCCCTTGCTTATTCCCATTTCACCCTACATGCATTAATCTCATTTGAGACATCCTCTTCAAATCCGCCATCTGATTTTAGTCTAAATAGCAAAATTTATGACAATGCGCCACTCAATGATTTTCTATTGTAACTAAATCCTACTCCAAGCTATCATCATGTTCACTAAGTTTGCACTCCATAACAATGTGACTCACTTATCAGCTGAGGGAACAAAAAGATATCGTCCATGTTTCTACCTTCAAGAGTTAGAACTTGAAAAAGTGATGATCCTTTTCATATCGCTGTCCGATCTGGCTTCATCAGAAGCTGTAGATTCTGGATGAGACTTTGGCAGCCCATGAACCTATTGATCCACACTATGCCACTGGATTTAAGGGCGCAGACTTGAAGTATGACCTCGAATATCCAATGACTAGTACTTGAAGGATGTGGGCAAGGGAAACAGAAGTCGAAAACATTCTATTAATAAGTTCCCTGGTATTAGAAATGTGAAACATCCTTAGGGAAAAGTTAGAAGAATCTCAGGGAAATGTGCATGAAAAATTACAAAAAAGTGCTAAAACACCATGAAAAATGTCATTAAAATGTGCAAAAAGAACCAAGAGAAAATGAAAAATGTCAGATGTGTGATATATTGATGATCAAGAAAATATTGGAAGGAATGATGTCATTAAAATGTGCAGTAACAAGAGCGCAACAGCGAAATTTTTTGATGAGCATACTTTACAAAGCCAACTCCTCAATAGTAGAGAAATGATGTTATAGCAACATCCTTTATATAAATATAATCAGCAAAAAAGAAATTTTCTTACAAGAATAAAATTACAAAAAAAAAAAAAAAAAAACCTCTATGCAAGGTGCTTAGAGAAAAATGAAAAAGCAAGCAACACCACAGCTACATACAGCACAAAGCAACATAGGAAGAAGGAAAGATCACACCTGGCTAGCATGTCACAGGGTAACTTTTTTTCGACGCCCGTGCGGCGCCTCGCTGCTGCTACAGCGAGGCCAACCTATCTCAGATACCAGTTGTCACGAGGCACAACATGACACTAGCTATAACACTCGTGCAACACCTCACTATCGCGTACAGTGAGGTCAACTTATCTAACCATCACTCTGATACCACCCGCCTAGAGGATGGGAACTCCCGGCTGCTTTCTCCCGAGGCAAACCATCTCAACGCATCGTGTCTACTCACGACACACATGTTAGCACCTCAGTGCCACCTGGCCTGCCCAGCTTCACCCTGTGCACTGCACTAGTTCCTCGCTTGTGACAGTGGCATGCATCTCTTCATGCCATCCAAGCCAACCATCGTGTGTGGCTTACGTGACCAACACACTTGGAGTAGCATGCAGCTCTTCATGCTATCCAAACTAAGAATCGTGTGTGGCCCACGCGACCAGCACACTTGGAGTAGCATGCAGCTCTTCATGTTATCCAAACCAAGCATCGTGTGTGGCCCACGCGACCAGCACACTTGGAGTAGCATGCAGCTCTTCATGCTATCCAAACCAAGCATCGTGTGTGGCCCATGTGACCAGCACACGTCCGCACTAGGCCCTTGGCTAGCGCGCACCACCGTGTCCCACGTAGCCCTTGAGTGCCCTCGTGAAGTTACCGACCCATATTCACCGCGACATGTAGCTCGGGGTCATATGGTAACCTCACCTCAGGTGACACATGACATCGACACAGCGACGTTCTAGGCCCACCCCTAACCTAGAAAACTCAAGCGCTCGTCCCGCAACGTAGGGCTCCATGTGTGGGAGAATAGCTCCACAGCTCCCTTCCCCCAAGTATGGTCTAAACACCAACTTGGGTCATCTAGCAGAATAACCTCAAACCTATTGGTTTGACATACCACCATGGCACACGGCCCTCTACCCGTGGCACACAGCTACAAATGTAGTGGTTTGGCATTAATTGTGGCACACAAACCTCTGTCTGTGACACACAGTGCCATCTACCATGCCCACATGCCTTGTGAAGTCACGCATCAGCGTCACATGCGACCGTGTCGCGTCCGCATCGCAACCACGTCGCGAGGCCCTCATGGCCTCATGTCATGTGCCCTCATGGCACCGTGTCGCGACCATGTCGCAAGGACCTTATGGGCGTGCCTCATAGCACCAGGATGTTGCGTGCCCTCTTGGCACCACATCACTTGCCGTACAAGCTAGATGTCACGTGCCCTCTAGGCACCACATCGTGTGCCGTCATGGCACCGCCTCCCGTGCCTTATGGCACCAGGACGTCGCGTGCCCTCTTGGAACCACGTCACGTGCCCTTACGCGGAGCACCGCATTACGTGCCTTATGGCACTAGGACGTTGTGTGCCCTTTTAGCACCACGTCACGTACCCCTACGCGGAGCACTGCATTCCAAGTCCATCACGCGTCTAGTCACCACACTAGATCGCAGCTTAGCTCGAGTCACTGTCACACCATGCATAAGGGGAACATGCACGCCCCGCAAGGCGGCGTGCCTCCACCCACACGCGCCACACAGCTAGCTCCAAGGTCCGCCCACCTTCTTGCTAGCCAAATGCCCAGCTCCAAGGTCGCCATGCCTTCATGCTAGCGCCCAGATTAATGAGGCCGTCACATACTCCCTGACTCAATAAGCTCAAGGGAATAACCATGCCACATCTACCAATCTGGTTGTGTCAATATCAATGCTGACACTAAGATTCGCATCAATTCCTCGACTTCCATCTTCACCCCATGCAAAGTCTCCACACGTACCTAGCCCCGAGGTTTAGCACCTCCTCACTAATTCCAATTGTCCCATCCACGCCTACGAACGAGTAACACATTTATCCTCCGTGCGACTCCGCACCAGCGCTAATTGTCACTATGCCATGCACAAGCATTTGTGACTAACGGCTCTCTCTAGTACCTCGACACCACATGTCTTCACACAAGAGTTCGCCTACCAATTCGGCCCTCGAAACGCCTTAGTACATCGGTCATGCCTTCAAGACCATGTTTCTCAAGCTTGTCTTTGGCTCAACCTAGCTACAAGGCCCTCTCACCTTGCCTGCTAGTTGATCGTTGTGCATCTCTATGCACCAGGGACGTGACCACGTCACAACTTAACGCGTTGACGTTCCCGTCAACAATCGAACTCCTACGTCACTTCCTCGACACAAATTTGATCTTTGCTAAGACGTTCTCACACCAATCCAAGGACAAGCAACGCTCTTCAAACTGTATTTGTACTAGTTCCTCGATTACTATCCTTCGTCTTCACCCAAGCATAATCATAACAGTTCATCGCGACGAGCTAAATGCATCCTCTATGGCGTAATAGGTCTTCACCTCTTGCTACAGCATAGCGCCTTGACCATCTTTTATGTGTCTTCACCCCACGTAGTGTTCTGGCCAACTTGGTCTAGTCTGTATTTCACCAAAGTATCCTATAATATCAGTTCCTCATGCAACCAGGAGCAACCCGATTCTTAACATCATCCACATTGTTACTTGAATTGACTGTCGAAACCCAGCAAATTGCGACTTTGATGCCCATCTCGTCGGCTCCAAGTTTGCGCAACTCGTTGCGCATCACAGCTCTCTAGGTTTTCAACAGTCCGTCTTCACCCAGGAGTCTAGCTTTCATTTGCATTGCCGCACTCTAGCACCTCAACACCTCTATGTCTTCGCTCAAGAGTTCGACCTGCGTCTGATTTGTAGAACTCCAGGACCTCGACGTATGTTTTCAACCACGAGTCTACCACCCAAGCTGCCTCAGCTTGTAGCAATTTTGCAGCTTTAGTACCTCGACACCACGTGTCTTCACCCAAGAGACTGTCGGTGAGCGACCACGCCCAACCCAACGAAGCACTATGCTTCGCAATACCGAAATCCGCAACACTACTTGTATCTTTCGATCGTAGCAACCGACGGAACCCAGGTTTCTCGGACCTTTGGACTTGATCATCATCACAAGCCCTTAACTATCCTGCAGCGCTCTAGTACTTCAACACTACTGTGTTTTCACCCAAGAATCTGCTACGAGCACCTTGCTCAATCCACGAAGCTCTATGCTTCTCACACTATAGTACCTCGACCTCTGTCTTCACCCAATAGCGTGACTCGAGTCACCTCTTGCAACCTGACTTGCGGTCCAATTCGCTGTTTTGGTGTATGCTTCCAGTGTCTTAGCGAGTGCATCAATGCCTTCTTGCTAGCCAAATGCCCAACTCCAAGGTCGCCTTGATACCTCGGACATCGACCTCTTCACCACGAAACATCACACATTTGCCTTGAACTGTTCCGCTTTAATATTCTGACCATGTTGCCTCAGCCCTGCTTAGAAATTTGCCTTTGGTCCTTCTCGTAGACCAAAGATTTTGACGATCACCTGGGACTCGCTTCCTAAGAAGGTACCCACTTGGTTCTCGCATTGACTTCCTTTGAAGCCACACTGGATCGTCGTCCAGCCATCCGTCTCTCACAGACACCATGCCTTGTCGTCACACAACAAAGCAATGAGCTTCTGACCCCTACACTAGTTCAGCATAGCTCAATCCAGTTCTCGCGATATCTTGCTTAACTGTATCTCGATCCTGGCCCATTGCAACATATTTATCCTTACATTGCCGCATACCAACGGTCTAGACCCTCATGTCATATACTAGTGACCGATTCCAAAATCTCAGCTTCCTCATGAAGTGAGAATGGAGCATCCTCCTTGCTTCATGCCAACACGGCAACGGTGCTTACAGCACCAATGTGACTCAACGTCTCATGTTGAAAGTCACTAGCATTCATCCGTCTCGAACCGACCCGCTACCTCAACGTGTGGCACTCATGTCCAACAAGTCGTGAAGTGAGAATGGAGCATCCTACTTGCTCCTCGCCATTCGTGGCAACGGTGCTCTCAGCACCAATGTGACCCAACGTCTCATGTCGGAAGTCACTAGCGTTCATCCACCTTAGACCGACCCACTACCGCAACATGTGGCCTTCATGGCCACTAAGCGTCGAGCACATTTTCGCAACAGCATACCCAGCAATGCCATCCCTCTACGTGCGACTCAATCGCATCTCAACCGCAGACGTACAACTCAACTGCACACAAGTAATTCTGGCTGTCACAAAATCAGAGCGCACCTTATCGCTCTGGCTCGCCAATGTAGTCCCAATCAGAACAACCTGGCTCTGATACCAAATGTCACGGGGTAATTTTTTTTAACGCCCGTGCGGCGCCTCGCTGCCGCTACAGCAAGGCCAGCCTATTTCAGATACCAGTTGTCACGAGGCACAACCTGACACTGGCTATAACACTTGTGCAACGCCTCACTATCGCGTACAGTGAGGTCAACTTATCCAACCATCACTTTGATACCACCCGCCTAGAGGATGGGAACTCCCGTTCGTGGCTGCTTTCACCCGAGGCAAACCATCTCAACGCATCGTGTCTACTCACGACACGCATGCTAGCACCTCAGTGCCACCTGGCTTGCCCAGCTTCACCCTGTGGACTGCATTAGTTTCTCGCTTGTGACAATGGCATGCATCTCTTCATGTCATCCAAGCCAACCAGCACACTTGGAGTAGCATGCAGCTCTTCATGCTATCCAAAACAAGAATCGTGTGTGACCCACGTGACCAACACACTTAGAGTAGCATGCAGCTCTTCATTTATCCAAACCAAGCATCGTGTGTGGCCCACGCGACCAACACACTTGGAGTAGCATGCAACTCTTCATGCTATCCAAACCAAGCATCGTGTGTGGCCCACGCAACCAGCACATGTCCGCATCAGGCCCTCGGCTAGCGGGCACCACTGTGTCCCACGTAGCCCTAGTTACCGACCCATATGCACTGCGACACGTAGCTCGAGGCCATATGGTAATCTCACCTCAGGTGACACATGACATAGCCACAACGACGTTCTAGGCCCACCCCTAACCTAGAAAACCCAAGCGCTCATCCCGCAACGCAGGGCCCCATGTGTGGGAGAATAGCTCCACAGCTCCCTTCCCCCAAGTATGGTCTAAACACCAACTTGGGTCATCCAGCAGAATAACCTCAAACCTATTGGTTTGGCATACCACCATGGCACACGTCCCTCTGCCCGTAGCACACACCTGCAAATGTAGTGGTTTGGCATTAATTGTGGCACATGAACCTCTGTTCATGGCAAACAGTGTCATCTACCATGCCCACATGCCTTGTGAGGTCACGCATCAGCAGCACATGCGACCGTGTCGCGTTCGCGTCGCGTCCGCATCGCGACCATATCACGAGGCCCTCATGGCCTCATGTCATGTGCCCTCATCACACCGTGTCGCGATCATGTCGGAGGACCTTATGGCCTCATGTCGCGTGCCCTTGTGACACCACATGGCGTACTCTCGTGGCACCGCATCACGTCCAAGTTGTGACTATGTCTCATGCCCACTCGGCACTATGTAGGGTCCGTCATTGCACCCGGATGCCGCGTACCCTCTTGGCACCGCATTGCATGCCCTCATGGCAACAAGATGTCACGTGCCTCCTTGGCACCACAACATGTGCCTCATAGCACCAGGATGTTGCGTGCCCTCTTGGCACCACGTCACTTGCCGTACAAGCTAGATGTCACGTGCCCTCTTTGCACCACATCGCATGCCGTCATGGCACCGCCTCTCGTGCCTTATGGCACCAGGACGCTGCGTGCCCTCTTGGCACCACGTCGCATGCCCTTGCGCGAAGCACTGCATTACGTGCCTTATGGCACCAGGACGTCGCGTTGCCCCTACGCGGAGCATCGCATTCTGAGCCCATCACGCGTCTAGTCACCACACTAAATCGCAGCGAGTCACTGTCGCACCATGCATAAGGGGAACATGCACGCCCCGCAAGGCGACGTGCCTCCGCGCACACGCGCTACACAGCTAGCTCCAAGGTCCGCCTGCCTTCTTGCTAGCCAAATGCCTAGTTCCAAGGTCGTCATGCCTTCATGCTAGCGCCCAGATTAATGAGGCCATCACAAGCAGCCCATATGTCTTTGACCTAAAAACTGTCCCAATCTGAGGAACAATTAGCAAGAGGGGACAAATTAATATTATCATCAAACCATGTTTGTAACCATAACAACAATACCATGTTTGTCACATCATCAAAGGCTCAAAGCTAAACAAATGGGACAAAGCGCTGCTGATGGTTGTAGTGGTGGTATCTATGAAAGAATATAGTACTATACTACCAAGTTGGAGAAGGCCTATGGTAGGGTATTGAGGCTGAAAATTGGACAGATGTAAAGGAGGAAATGCGTTCTAAAAGAATATATTGAGAGTATCTAAGATATGCATGAAGAGACAAAAACTATAATAAGATATTTTCTTAGGATCCTCACTCTTGCTTGGAATTGAATTTTGACCAACTTATGATAGATAAGAAAGATCGAACTAACATCATCTTCAGTTCGCATCAAATATAGTGTTATAACGGGTACACTCGGCGATAACTATAACAAAGTACCAGAAACCGTGTAAAACAACCACTGAGGAAGGACACCAAACATCAGAGTGAACAATATGAAAGGGAATACTCAACTTATCTTCACTTCCTGGGTATGAGGTACGAGAATGCTTTGAAAGGTGGCATACTCACACTGAAAATTTTTATACTCAGACTAATTAAACATGTTAGGAAACAAGAGTTGTAAGCAAGGTAATGGAAGATGTCCTAGACGACGATGTCATAATTGTGTTGTTTCCAATGATGTAGCAGCAACGACCACCCTCGGAATACTTTGTTCTTCGTCAAAGACATTGGCCCCTCTCCTCACGACTACGTCCAATGTTTTCCTAGTTGACAGGTCCTTCAAAATATAATATGAGGGAAAGAACGTCACACTACAGTTCATAGACTTCGTAATTTTACTGACTGATAGAAGGCTCATCAACATCTTTGAGATAAGCAGTGATAATCCGCCAACATGTACATTTTCTTGCCATGTTAATGGAATAAGAGAACCATCGACAACTCAGGTATTGCTCAGAAAGGATAACGATATGATTCTATCAAACAATGACAACACACCGGTCATATGATTTTTCGCTCCTGAATCTATAACCTAGAGGGATTGAGAGGTAGATGAAGCGTGGGCAGTGCCAATAATGCCTAACTCGCAAAATGAGTGGTGAAACCTTGGGTACTCGAGGCTCGCTGCATGAGGTCTTGACACTCTTTTTGTTTAAGTTGTACAAAATTGTTACTTTCGTCCATTACTGAGATACCTCACCCAACCAACAATATTCCTCACAGACCGATGAACAAACACTTGGTGCGCACACAGTCAAAGCACTCCCTTCATAGTTGCCCATAACAATACCAAGAGTACCCACACAGCTAAATCATGAACAAACAACCTCTTCAACAAACAAGGTAATGGTTTCACGCAAGCCCGTCACCTACTCGTTATAGTTCCAACCAATAGGCCTTCTTTGGTACTGAAAAGGGTGATCTTTTCGAGGGCAACATTGACAATTAAGTAGGGTGCAGTTGTACCAACTACTTGGATTGATAGGGAAGAAGGGTAATATTACAAAGAGGGATTGTTCAAAAGCCTACCATCACAAAAACATCATATAGAATAGCACCATACCAGTGGAGTATTACAACCCTTATGCATCAAACAGAGAAACCAATCAGCTACAAACAACCATTGTTGATTGTACAATCAACAAAAAATCGATCAAACATCCCTCACACATCAATGTTCATCGCTACACACCGCACTCATGTTTCTTGTCACTGTTTTGCACACTTTTTGCACAACCGATAGCACATCGACCACCATATCACCCTTTAGCACACAAGTATCACATAAAATAACACATCAGGAACCACAAGGGAGAGATTTCAATTCCAACCACATCATTCTCCCCACAGATATCGTCGGCACGGTACCAGAAACCCTAGAATACCGAGTTCAAGCCAAGAGGAGCTTCAAACTGGAAAAACGAAAAAGGAGGCTTCAAATGGACTAAACCAGAAAACAAACCTTGGATTCGTGATATACAAAGAACTTCGATCCAGGTTAGTGTGGAACCGAGCCTCAAAATCTGTGAAGTTGCAGATATGGGTTTATGGAGAACCCTTCGTACTTCTCAAACCATCCACTAAAAATCCAAGAATTAAAGTTGCTTGGGGTGAAATTCCAATCAGTTGCTTACTAGTAAAAATGAGATCCGATATTAAAAGTTAACTGATGTCGGCATTTGACGTAAGCACAACGGGAGTCGAGTCGTCGGATCATTGCTCTGATACCAAGTTAAAAGTTAGGATCAAGAGAATTAGGGTTAGAATTTGGTTGGAGAAGAAGAATGAGGAGGAGGAAGAAGAAAAGATATGGAGAAGTTATGGTTATGAGTTACGTGATCCCATACCCCTTTTATCATTGATATTTATATCACTTCCAGGTATTTATTGTCACCCACACTAATCTAAACACATCCACACTTACATACAGAGAATAAAATAAATACACACACCGACGTAATGATAAAACTTATTGCCACACCAATAATCCCAAGGTGGCCTATGAAGGAATGTGGCTTAAACTCATCTTGGCAGATCTCAGAATCAATGTGAAGCTTCCTATGACGCTCTATGGAGATAATGAAGCCGCACTTCATATGGCAGAAAATCCAGTATACCACAAAAGGAGCAAGTATATTAAAGTCGACTATCATTTTATACGGGAAGAAGTTGAGCCAAAAGAATTTTTTGTATGCATCAAGTTCAAAAAATCAGCTGGCTAATATATTCAATAAGGTTGTGGCAAAAAATTGATTGCATGACGTCACCTCCAAGTTGGATATGATAGATATCTACGCCCCAACTTGAGGGGAAGTGTTGGTGTGTATACATTGTTAGTATGGTGTGTGTTTAGTCAATACTACATTTATATATGGGTGGTAGTAGTTTACATGAGATTCGGTTTTGTAAGTGGCATATATAATAATAATATTGAAGGGTGACTGGGTGAGACTAACTCACCTCACAACCGTAATTTCTCTATCTTCTTCACCATCAAAACCTAATCCATACTAATCAAACTTGATGACATTGAAGTGAAAATCCACAAACTATACAAATGAAGTAACCAGTGCTACCTCGACACATGGGATGTGCGCGAAGTGTCAAGGTGTTATAAGTATCTGGCAAATTTCCAATACAGCAACACGGCCTTAAAAAATGTAAAAATTAAATAATTTAAAAATAGATAGTGAAATAAAAATAAAGGGAATCCTAGAGAGATAATAGAGAAATCTACTGATGAAAAGATGAAAAATACATATAATGTATGTCATGAATTTAGATGGTTTACAAAATCTCAAGTCGTTTCATTATAATTTACTATACAAATGGTTTTCAAGCACCCAAACCTTTTCATTCATAATTTACAAACTTTGCATAGTTTTTCCTAAAATGACGACTCATTTTACCATGTTGAACTAGGCACACTTTGATGGTATCAAGTAGTATGTACATTTCTAGAAGTGTCACTTGGCATGGCAAAATTCTTAAAAGTTGAAGTGACTAGGTAACACTGGAAGTAACAACATCTAGTTCAGTACTTTTCAATAGAATTCGTCTTTACCGACCAAAAAAAAAAAACCATCTAATTCACTACAAATCACTACAGAAACCAAACTCAAATTAAATCAGTACTAGGAGAGTGAAGGTACCAAAGGGAAGCTCAATCAGTGTAGTTGGCTTAACACGTAATCCATATCCTTTGCAACGCTCATTCAAAGCTTTCACCAGCTCCTCAAGATCCGATTGTATCTTATCAGCACGATCCTGGAAACACAAGCATTCAAGTGGAGTTAGAAAAGTTGTGTATTAACTTCTAAAATCAGCATAATTATGGTTTACCTTAAGCACGCCATCAGCATTTCCACCTTGCTCCATTTTAACAATGGCACTATACAATTCCAACTTTTTTGCCTAGAGATAAGTCAGAGAAAACTAGAGACATCAGTAACAAAAACTTTTAAACAAGCACTGATATAGCAAACAGGATCCAGAAAGGCTTGTACTGGCAAGACCAACTTTTTGGCTGTCCCTCCATGAAATGCAATTCTTTCAAGTACCTGAATATCACGAAATGTGGCTTCTTCAGCAGTTAATTTAGAGGCTACATCTCCGGCTTGCTTGTACTTCTCCTCATATTTCTTAGCCAGTGACTCTGCCTGAAAGATAATAAATTTTATGAATCCATGTCTGCAATTTTGGGGTCGCCTGAAATCTCCTGTCAACATTTGATATCGACACACATGTTTGTGTCTAAGTGGCATAGATTTAGATTAAACAATTGAAATAGGTGCTGTCACACCTTTCTTTTATCTTTTGCAAGTGCAAAAGCATTCCAACAGTTTCAACTTTTAGAAACTGGATATCTGCCCCAGCAGTGATGCCCATATCACATTAAAGTCGGGAAAGATTCCCATAATTATCAATAACCCTGTTTAAGTTGTAGACAGTTGAAGCACAACATTTTTTACTGTTGGTCGCATGAAATATTTAAATAAGACTTTGTCAAGGAAATCCATGCTCAAGAGAAGAAAGACGACAAAATGGGTGGAAAGGGATCCGTAACACAAATATAATAAGGTTTCCAGAATTTATGCACCTAATAGATAATTAATCCTCATAGCAGAACTTGACCGCCAACCAAGCAATGGACAATGAACCTTGTCTTGCTTATGGACCCAAAGATAGGACAGCATACTTGATATTTCATAGAAACATCACCATCAACAATAAGAAAAACCTGATGTCCACCAGAATTATTGTGCCTTAGCAAAAATAGAAGTATCACCTTGTTTAACTTGAACTTTCAGACAAAAACATGCAAAATAGAAATGATAGAACGATGCTATCCATGTACAAAAGAATGCTAATGACTAATGCATTTTAAAGACAGACTGGTCACATTGAGTAAATACAATTAAATCCCAAAGAACAGAAAAACGAATTGACAATGAGTAAGTAAGAATAATACCTCACGTTTATCCGCAGATGCCCTTTCAGAAATCTCATTAAGTCGATTGTCACACCGACTCTTGTATAAAACCTGATACCAGAGAAAAAAGGAAAACAAAGAACGTCAACAAAAAAAAATCCGCATCATATAGAGTTTCAAGTGCTTGCTGCTGATGAAGATTCTTAAGACTCGGAAGGTAGTGTAAAAACGTATGAATTAATACGTATATCAGCTCCTTAGAATTAGATGTTAGAAATGTAAAAAAAGAGTTTTTTTTTTTAATCAGTAATAAAGATTATATTAATAAACAGCAAGGCGCTGAAACACCATACAATCTCGACACACCGAATCAAAAAAACAACAAGCAACCAGCAACACTGAGGCCCCTGAAAGCATTGCCCCCTTAACCCGGGTCCCAAAGGAAAGTGCAAAAACTATCACCATCCCCTCCTCTCGCGACCCAGAGCCTAACCAGCTCCGAGACCGACCTTAAAACCATTCCCACAGGTTTGGTTTTTTCATTGCAAATTCTGCAATTTCTCTCCCACCATAAACACCACAGAACGGCGAACTGAGTCGTCCTCCAAACCATCCTTTCCTCCCCCTCCATCTTAACCGCAGCCTAGCTAAGTTGGGACGTCATTACCCCTCCGAATCAGCTGGTCCCTGGTAAGAATTCTATCTTTGCACAGCGCCCAAACAAAGAACCGGATCTTCAGAGGGATACGTTCCCTCCACAGCCATTTACCTTCGAACCTAATTAGCAAACGGCGCGACAGCCAGCGATATAACGATTTAACGTTAAAGTTCCCATCCCAATTCAGGACCCAAACCCTCTGATCAACCTGTAAAGTGTTCTGTTGTGCCTCATATAGTCTATTCAACATGTTCAAGTAGCTACCCACCTCGCTGTCCCTGAGGAGCCTTCTGGTGACGACCTCCCAAACCCACCTCCCACTAACGAAAGAGACAAACTCGTCAATCCTGCCACCCGGATTCGAAGAAAGGGCATAGATGTCCAGGTAGGCAGCCCTAAGCGGACCCACCTCCAACCACGAATCCTCCCAGAAACGAATACGGGAGCCACATCCCCAGCTGTACCGCACCCCTTTAGCCAGAGGCTCTCATACACAGGAAATACCTTTCCACCACGCCGAGGTTCTCCTATGGGATGAAAGGCCAATCCCCCAACTCCCCCAGGATAGACCATATTTCTCGCTCAAAACAAGCCACCAAAGACTTCCCCTCTCCTCCACCCTTCCCGCTCTCCAAATCCATTTTCCAAGCAACGCCAAATTAGTCCTTTTTAAGCTCTGTATCCCCAGCCCCCGACAAGCAATAGGCAACTAGCACGTATCCCAGTTGAAGAGATGATACCGCTTGTTCATACCCGCCCCCTCCCAAAGAAACGACCTTTGAATACGTTCCAGTCTATCGAGAATTTTAGGGGAACATCTAAACATGGACATGAAGAAAATTGGGATCGACGAGAGCACCGCTTTAACCAAGATTAGCCTTCCCCCACTACTCAATAACCTTCCTTTCCAGGACAACAAATGCTACTCAAACATCTGCACAACCGGAAACCAATCGCGGCTCGTGGGCTTTCTGAGCCCAAGTGGCAAACCTAGGTACCTAATAGGCAGCTCCTCTATGTCACACCCAACCGAACCAGCCAGGGTGGTCAAAAGGTCATCCTCCACTCCAATGTCAGAGACAGTAGACTTGAGGAGGTTAACCCGCTGCCCCGACACCGCCTCATAAACCGAAAGCACATTAGTCATAGCGCGGAGTTCCGCCACCTCAACCTTCCCAAATAAAATAGTGTCGTTCGCATACTGCAAGTGCGAGATGAATCTACCCTGCTCTCCTCACCCAAATGCCAGTAAGCATGTGTGAGTCTCTTGCGCGGTCAATCAGCCCGGATAGGGCCTCCCCAACCATATTAAACAGGAACGGGGACAAGGGATCTCCCTGCCTGAGGCCCCTAGAACTCTTAAAGTAATCGGCCGACGTGCCGTTTATCAACACCGAGAACCACGGAGATGAATAGCATCCACACATCCACTTCCTCCAAATGTCTCCGAACCCCAACCTTCTCAACATGTAGTCAAGATTTTCCCAGCTGACCCGGTCATATGCTTACCTTCCAAACCACAACCGGTCGACATTGCACATGGGCCGAGTGAACGGTCTCATTGGCCACCGCCACAAGATCTGTTAGTTGCCTACCTCGAACGAAAGGCCCCTAATTACCGGAAATAATAGTACCCATCACCCACTTAAGCCTGTTGGCCAGCACCCTCGACAATATCTTGTAGATGCAATTAATCAGACTGATCGGTTAGTAGTCGGAAATATTCTCAGCCCCGTGAGTCTTGGGAATGAGGGTAATAAAAGTGGAGTTTAGGTTCTCCCAATAAAACCAGTCAAGTGAAACTCATGGAAAACCTCCAGCAGGTTCGCCTTAACGGTCTCCCAGAACGCACAGTAGAACTCCATGGTAAACCCGTCCGGCCTCGGCGCTTTATTTTTGCCGCCAAACCTCATCGCTTTCCACACTTCATCTTCCGTAAAACTGCTCTCCAGCCCCGTGAGTCTTGGGAATGAGGGTAATAAAAGTGGAGTTTTGGTTCTCCCGATAAAACCAGTCAAGTGAAACTCATGGAAAACCTCCAGCAGGTTCGCCTTAACGGTCTCCCAGAACGCACAGTAGAACTCTATGGTAAACCCGTCCGGCCCCGGCGCTTTATTTCTGCCGCCAAACCTGATCGCTTTCCACACTTCATCTTTTGTAAAACTGCTCTCCAGCCCCGTACTAACCTCCTCCAAAAGGGAGGTGAACTGCAACTCATCCAAACCCGGCCTCAGAAGACCCTCATCCGTATACAAACGTTCATAAAAGTCAATGATATTATCCCGCACATGATCGTGGCCCGAGTACGACACCCCATCCACGATGATACTCCCCAAGTACTTTGATTTATTACGGGCGTTTGCAATCGCACAGAAGTACTTCGTGTTGGCGTCTCCCTCTTTAAACCACCAAGCCTTCGCTTTCTGCATCCAAAACACTTCTTCGGCCCTTCATGTCTCCCTGAACTCCACCTTTGTTTGCAGTCTAACCTCCCTCTCATCCGCCGATAGGTTCCTGGTCTCCTCCAAATTATCCAACATTTTCAGCTTTAAGAGCAAGTTCTCCTTTCTAACGTGTACCTTCCATTTTCATCCCTGTTCCAGATTTTAATTCTATCCTTTCACCGCCGAAGTTTAGAAAGGAAACGATAAGCAGCCATCCCATTTGGCACCAGTTCCGACCACCACCCGCGAACCTTCACCCGAAAAGCCTCATCCAATAGCCACATGTTTTCAAACCGAAAAGGAGAAGGTCCCTTTCCACGAGACTCGCACGTGAGAGCAATAGGCTGATGATCCGAGATGGCACGAGCAAAAACTTCCAATCGGGTCCCTGGGAAAATATTGAGCCAATCGGTAGAACATAGGAATTTGTCAAGCCTGCTAAGAGAGGGCGTGTCCTGAAGGCTAGACCACCTAAATCGAGCCCCCATTAAGGGGACATCAAATAGCCCCCAGTCCGCAATGAAGGAATTGAAATCCCGCATGACCTCAAGATTAGGAGGGCCACCCTGCTTCTCGAAATTCCATCGGATAGCATTAAAATCACCAGCCAGGCAGAGAGGGAAGTCCCACCGTGCAGCAAGGGCGTGTAACTCGAACCAAAAATCCCCCTTCTCCCGGTTAGATGTCGGACCATATATGCTCGCAAAACTCCAATACTTCCCCGACACTTTATCCCGAAGTACCACGGAGGCAGAAAAACATCCCAATTCCTCATCCACTTTATCAAACAGAGTCGACGACCAAGCCACGAGAATCCCATCGGAGGCACCGATAGAATCAACCCCGACCCAATCCCAACTGCCCCACTTTGTCTCTTGAAGGGTAACAATGACTGGTTTAAACGCCGCAATCACCTGCTTAACCCCCGATCGCTTCTGACGGTCATCGATGCCTCTGACATTCCAAGATAACATCTTCATAATCGAACCATTTCAAAAGCCCGCCCAAACGGAGGAGACGGTTACAAACCCCCCACCCCTCTCCCATCTGACATACCCCATTGTAGCCGCTCAAGCTCCCGCGACCCACCGCGCCGCTTTCTCTTGATAGCCTGACGACAAGTGAGAATTGATCTGAACACCTCCCGCAACTCGGCATGGGATCCTTTAAACGGCATCCCAAGGTTTCGCCCCACTTCGATCAACCGATCGATCTCCGCCACGACTTCAGCTTCCGGAGCTAGTCCAATCTCAAAAGGAGCTGGACAATCTTGTAGCTGCAAATTCCCAACCGTCTGGCTTCCCTGCTCATCATAATCCATGTCCGGCCAACTCCTCATTTGAACTTCCATCTCTGGCACACCATTTCCCGAATTCATCTCGCCACCAAAGCCCGAGCCGGCGTCCCGAGGATTTGCTCTGCACCACCGGAGGTCCTCCATCTCGTGGTCTCTGCCCTTCCCAAAGATCTCAAGGCCCCCCTCTGAAATAGAGACACGGGTCTCCTCTTCCTCAAAATAGGATAGGAATTGTGTCCCCGGGTCGGTCCACAATCGATGTGTAGAGCCCAGCAAAACATATCCAACAGGACTATGGGTCAGCCCGCTCGAAATGACCGGGCGCATTAGTTGTTCAGGCCCAAACCAGAGCTCCCCCGCAGGGCCATCAAAACCCTTTAGGACCCGACTCGCCTGGGAATCTTGCTTCAAGCACGTGTCGCCCCGTTGAAACGTCGTAGGATGCCACGTCACCAGACCAAGTGACCACCCTTCAGGCGCGGGATATAAAATCCCCCTATTAAAAGACCCGCGGTCAAAACCCTTCGTCCTCTCCGAAGACTCTCCAGAAAAGTCCAAAACCGGGAGACGTGGCAACTCGACAACCCTTCTCGCTCCTCGAGGCACCACCCTACACCTTCTTCTCCTATGATAAACCCTAACACCTTTTATTAAGCCAGAAGAAGCATTCCTCAAAAGGAGACCGACCGTCTCAAGTTCCATCGGATCCCAGGTACGATATCCAACCTCGTACGTCACATCCGACAGCCCCCTTATCTCACCAACCTTTTGTATCTGCAGGAGTACGGATTCCGGCTCATCGTACGGGGTGATCTGGGCCGTTGAACCTCTAGCATGCGCGAGATCCACCTCCGGCACACCCACCGACGACGCAGCAACAGCTCCAACCTCCAAACCCTCGGACGGCAGAGCATGGGTGATTCGGAGCACCCGAGAGACGACGTCGTCCCCCGTCGGCGAGGCCGGAGAGACGAGTGGGCATAAGTCGTGCGCCAAGTTCGAGGTTGAGCACCCCTCTGCACCTCTCGCCAATATCTGATCCAACGAAGCCCCTCCATGTCCGACTGGATCTCGCAACGGCTGAACTACAACTACTGGAGGGTCTATGAGGCCGACGTTGGAGGAAACGGGCCCCGAAGCAACTTCGATCGGTTGATGCTCGAAGACAGCCCGCTCCAGCCATGCGATTTCTACAAAGAGCTCACATCGGTGGTCGTCAATCAGCAATTCGATGGTGCGGGGGATGCTATCGAGCGAGTCGACAGCCACGAGGATGCGAGCGTGAGTCATGTCCCAGAGATCCACTGAACGTCGGTCGACCCGGACAAACCGACCACACCGGTTCCCGATCTCTGGGAGAACCTCCGGGGACCACGCATGGAGCGGAAGCCCGAAAATGTTTATCCAAACCCCCTCCTCCTCCAGACCATGAACCTCGCCCACAGTAGGCTCCCACCGTCGACATTCAACCGGGCAACCGTTGATGGAGAAACGCTTTTTGAGGCAAATACCCGAGGCACCTTCTTCCGATCCAAACCACAATAGGAACTTAGAGGAAGAAATGGAAGCCGTGCAGGACCGGTGGTCAGTTTATGTAAAGCCTCAATTCGATGGTGTAGGACCCAAGGCACCTTCTTTCTGTAAAGCCCCAGTTGTTGTTAATCCATCTATGTATATAAAGCAATGATAATGTGTCTTTGTTTGCAAAGATGACCACCCAGAAATGTCGAAGGTTAGTGGCGAGGGAAAGAAGCTGGGTGAGTTCGAACCTGAGAGGCCCAGAACGAGGAAGATCATCCCTAGTCGGGGGCCCACTCGGAGCCAAAACGACCGAGCATATATTCACAGCAATGGCGTAAGACGTGCAGGACCGGTGGTCAAAAATCTCTAAACATGGCGTGATCACCGGTCTGCTCTTCTTCGCAACTATCGACCACCCCCGATTAACATCACGTAGCTGATAATCATATAAAATAGTCTACTTCCCAATCCTCGATACTGGAATCTGGTCATCTGCGGATGTAACAGTCTTGCCTTGTGTTCCGGTGGCGTCGCAACCATGACGATGGCATACCGAGCGACAACGAAAATTAAGATTGCGACACCAACTGCAAACCCAATCGCCAGCCCTAAGCACAAGGCAAGGCTTAGCAGCACCAGACATAGCTTAACCACCGGTCCAAACAGAACATGAGCACCGATCTGTTCTACGTAGGAACTTCAAAGTTCAAACCTCAAACATATCAGTCGAGTTGGTTAATCTCCTGGAAAGGTTTCAAGCTACTCACTCAACTTCCCTTACTGAACCTCCAAGTAAAAAAAAAAAAAAAAAAAAAAAAAAGCACACATTCTCCAACCACTGCCTCTGGTGGTCCAAAGTACGAATCAAAAAGAATAGTTAGTGTCAAACTGACAGCCAGCTGCAGAAATCTTGCCAAGTCCTTATTCCCCATAAGATAGGACAATATGATGATGATTAGCGAAAAATTTCTAAGTAATTGACTATCTAAACTATAGTAACTAGAAACAGGAAGTGAAAGGTATAGGAAGGATACAGTTCAGAATGCGCTGAATCTCCAATATGTAATTATTATTAGGCTACGAATTTGCATAGATAACAGGATAACATACATAATATTCACCAAAATGATTTTTAAAAATTGGAAAACGTACATGAAATACAATAATGTTTTATTGATATCTATGGGAATCCTCCAAGTTGGACTATGTGAGGGCGTGAAACAAGAATTTTGGCAATCAATGGATAAATTAGCACAAGGCATACCCAATAGTGGAAGTTCATTGGTTGGAGGTGACTTTAATGGACACATAGGGAGGAAATTGATATGAAAGGATACATGGAAGATATGGTGTTGGCGAAAGAACTAAGATAGGGGAAGTTATCGTTGATTTTTGTAGTAGTTTTTTACCTGGTAATAGTGAATACATTTTTACTTTCAAGAGTAGAGTAAACAAAACTCAAATAGATTATTTTTTTTATTAAGGCGGAGAGAGTAGCTAACTGCAAGGAGTCCAAGGTCATCCCAGGAAAGAGCCTTACGACGCAACATAGATTGATAGTGTCGGATGTTCTTATCAAGAGTCAAGTGACTAAAAAGATGACAAAGGATCACCCAAAAAATAAAAGGATGAGAATTAAAAGGAGACAAATTAACAACTATTAAATGAAAAATGAGTGAACGAGAAGTAGAATGGTATGAAGGAGACCAAATGAGATGTGAGAACAAATGGAGCAATGTCTTAAGCGAGTGGCTAAGGAGGTGTTGGGGAATCTAAAGGAAGAAAATATATACAAAAAGAAACATGATGGTGGAATATAGACATTCAAAAGTCAATTCTCCAGAAGAAAACTGTTTTATGGAATGGCAAAGAACAAGAATTACAAATGATTTGGAAAATACAAGCTCGCCAAAAGATAAGCAAGGAAAGTTGCAAGTAAGATTAGGTATAAGGCATACGAAAATTTCTACATTAGGCTGGCAATGAAAGGAGAGAAAGAAATCATTAGAGAAAAAAAACCAAAAATCTTGACCAAGTAAAGTGCATTAGAGACGAAGATCATAAGGTTTTGGTAAAAGAGGATGAGATAAAGAACAGATGACAAGAGTACTTTAAGGATCTACTAAATACAGAATTAGCTAAGGAAGTAGATCGAGAAGAGGAGCCAAATCAATTACAGAATGGGTGGGGTGATTGGGGTCTGTAAAACCCCCCAACCCGATCCAAGTCGACCCAACCCATTTGCAACCCTAAACTCCTCTAATTGCATCATGTGGACTAGCAACCTTTTGACAACTCCATGGAGATTCCTTGAGTGGATTGAAAATTTTGGTGATTTACGTGGGAATTTCACATAACTTTCACCATTTGCTTTATCATTGTCGTCATTACCATGACTACGATTATCATCATCATATATTATCCCAACCACTTGGGGGTCAACTTTGTGAGTCCTTTCAGCTCTAATCTCTATGTAACTCCTCGATCTTCATGTCACTTCTCAGTCCTTCCCTCTAGGTCTTCATTGGTCTTCCTCTTCTCCTACTTCCTTGTGCTTCCAATCCTTCATTTAGGGTCTGTTTCTGACCTCTTATCAACATGTTCAAACAATCTCAAATGACATTCAGTAATTTTATTCTTTATAGGTGGCACTCTCATATTTCCTCTTATGTACTCATTCCTAATTTTATTTTCTTGTTACTCCACCCATCCTTAAAATATGCATCTCAAACCCATGCTATCTATCTTTTTTTTGTTTTGATAAGTTGGGCTTGAACCTGTGACCTTGAGGCTACAATATTGTCAACCTTCCATCGTGCCATGCATTCTATCTTCTTGTCGCTTTTTCATAGCCCAACATTCCACACATTATCCAAGGGCAGATCGTATTGTTGTCATCTATCAAAAATGTCCCTTCAAGTGAAAATGAAACACTACTTCCCACCATATGCTTATGGAAGCATATATTTTGCTTCATTCTTTGGCCAAAGGAGGAGTGGATCATATTACAATGTGTTGGGGTCTTTTATTCCTTTATTGTAGAGGGTGCTTGGGGCTCCTGTTGTTTCTTATCGTTGGAACACGCTTTAGTTCTATCTATCTCTTGGCTACTCTTGTACATAATTTACTTTATTTTCAATAAAACATTGCTTAACAAATATAAACCCACACACATGCATACACATATAGAGAGAGAGAGAGAGAGAGCACATCAAATAAAGTTATGATTGTATAATGACAATTGTCGATCAATATTCACACTAGAGAGGCTGCACATATCACAGCCAGTTTGTAGACACATCAAGTCAACCAAAGCTCACTACAGTGTAATGGATTTAACTTTATCATAAAATCACCAAGATAATGGAAAATCATACAAACGGGAGCCGACATAAATAAATGAAGACTGCTCACAAGTTCTTGCATCTTAGTACGGTAAAATTCGATCTTCTCCTTAGAATCTAGTATGTCCTTCTCCAACTCTTCCACCTTTTAGTTAAGAAAAATCAGGTCAAACAGATCAGTCTAGGAAAATTGGCAGAAAGACTAGATCAAAAGATGAAACTTAGAAAAAATGAGAACAGCAATGAAATAAATTGAAACCATCTCAAGGGCATTTAAAAGTAGCAACTTAAAATATTATGAAATGATCCTTGTGCACAAAAGTTAAATACTTAATGTTCTACTATACATCACTTCTACAGAATATTGCAGATAATATAAACTAACCATTGCAAACATACCACGGATGTACTACAATGTGAAGAAATGAATGCAATTGTTTCTTTGCAAATTCAAGCACACTAGTCTCAATGGAGGATTATAAGGTTGCTACAAAGACAATATATAATTACTTGCGGCAACTAATCTTAGACTAGGCTTTTAGTATTATTAAGATATACACATTTTTTTTACCTATATATAAATATATATATATATATATATATATATATATATATATATATATATATATATATATATACATGTTTTAAAAGTCTACTTGGAAGAATCACACGAGAGCCTAAAGGCAGAGCAAATTGCAAATAATGGCAAGATGATGAAAGTTATAAAAAGCACCTACATAGAGAGGTCTTTCAAAAAGCAATGATTTTGCTAAGAGGAAAATTCAAACAGAGTTTGTCAACAGTAGACATAGAACCTCAACGAGAGCTATCAGAGAAACTTAGAAATACTGAATTTCCAAGAAACGGAGAAAATGCATGCATTACATGGAAATGTCAATTGCAAGTCAGCCAAAATTCAAGGTGTTATGCAGTGACATTGTGGTGATTAGATCTCTCTTGCAAGGGATTTTCATGGAGAAAACACCCCAAACCTCCTACAATAGGTTTCTCAAAGAAAAACACCAAAATAGTAAATATATTGATCTCAAATCAAAAAACACTGACTTTAGGAATATTATAACACTCACTTTTTACGACTTCTTAAACCTTAGTCCTAATAAAACAAGGAAACTGCTTGAAACAATTCGAAAATTACTTAACTAACAATAATCTCATCATCAAAAAAAAACCCTAGAACAGCATGTCAAAATAAAATAGTAAGTATATCGATCTCAAATCCAAAAACACTGACTTTAGGAATATTATAACACTTAATTTTAACGACTTCTTAAATCCTAATCCTAATCAAATAAGGAAACTGCTTAAAACAATTTGAAAATTACTAAACTACCAACAGTCCCATCATAAATAAAAAAACCCACAACAGCATGCGATAATGACCGATTAGATGAATATAACACCATCGAAACATAGCTTTGGTTGTGCAGAGATATCCACAAAACCTATTAATAGCAAAACAGATGCCTGGGTGCAAAGTTATAGCCTTTAGAAGGCAGAATGTGCATGGTTGAATCATACGATACCATAACGAGTTATAGGTGGTAGACATGCACATGTAATTTTATCCACTGGGGAGTAACTACTATACCTGTAATGATGACTATACATAATATACAGTTATACACTATAGATCATTTTCCTATATATATATATATATATATATATATATATATATATATATATATATATATATATATATATATATATATATATATATATATTAAAATAAATCGCTGTGTTAGACATAATTCAAACTTCCAGAGCTTTTAAGACAAAAGCTATCTGGTTTTTTTTATTATTATTTTTTAAATTCTGTCTCTAGTATTACTTACATGCGGTTTACAATCTTAAATGGGCTTATATTAATCTATGTGACTGTTCATAATCGTAACAAATGAATAAAATATCTGAATTAACATAAACTCTGAACATTATTGTACGACTGCACAGACGGGTCGATGTGCCTGGTTTTCTGTGGTAGTTATGTCAGACACCAGCACAAATGTACACGTCTAAGTTACATGGGCCCTGTTTGGCAACCCTTTTCAAAAAAAGCACTTTCCAAGTGCTGTAAAGAGGTCTATCACATGTGCTTCTTAAAAAGGTCTATCACATGTTGAAAACGGTGGTGTGAAAAGCAGCATGGCTTCTCAATACAACACCATTTTCAGCTATAGAGGTGGTGAGGTCCTTGGGTGAAATGTTCTTTTCACCTAACATTTTTCCCTTGAAAAGTGCTTTTTGGAAAAGAGAACAGGGCCAAAGAATTTGTGCACTTGTACACCAATTTCATCAGACAGCCTCCCTAAATTTTATTTTGATGCCCAAAATGACCATATCAGTAGTTTCCGACAAAAAATTCATGTGCATCTTAACAGCTAAAGGAGAATGAACACAGGTGATGGAATCTAAAAGGACAGGTGTGATGGTCCAGCTGAAATATCAGACTCACATGAGACAACTGTAACAGGACCTACATAAAGTACACAAGGGATTTAATAAAAACATCTGACCAAAAAGAATAACAATGTTCACTTCAAGAGCTATCTGTCATCATATAACAAGATAGTGTGCATTAGTCAAACCAGAAAATTGGTAAAATCAAACAGAGAGGAAGAAAGTGCCTTCTTATCTGCTTCTGTTGCATCTTGGAACTTTGAGTTCAGTGAACTCTGCTCCTCCTTACTAAGTTGGTTGACAAGGTGCTTCTCCAATACGGGCACTCTTGACTTTTGCTGCACGGGCTGCACTGATGCATCAGCCTGAGCAGGGGTTAGAACTTGATCCCGTGGCTTTAATCCAGTTCCAGGTGCTAAAGATCGTGCTTCAGAGGCCCCCTGCTGTGGCATGCCTTATCAGAAGAACAACATTCCAATCAACGAGTGTAAGATGAAAATCAGAAGCTAAGGACAAAACAACCTCTACTGAGAAAGATAAGAGCAAAAAAACAGAGACACTGCAGATTTGCTTGAAATATTATTGGAGTTCAACAAATCAAACATAAGCAAGAACCATGTGCCCTGCAGATACCAGGAGTGGGCTGCCAAGCTGCACTGCCATATGGCATTGCCGGTTGCCCCATTGCAGGCAACAATGCCTCGTCGAATCTGGCGCTACTGGGAAGCACTGCTGGAAGAGGAGACCCCTCTCTATACCGTTCCATCAAATAAAGTGCTGTGCAGAACTCTCTCAGCGAAAGCATGCTATCCCCATCTTGGTCAGATAAGTCCCACACCTGTTTCAAGACCTCTGACAAGGCCAAACGAAAATAGCATGATGAGCATATTACTCCAATTAGATGATAAAAATGCAATGGTGTTAGGCAACTGCATCTAGAGGTTCATAACCCATTTTAGCTTTGAAGAATTCTTTTTAAAAGAATGTAAAAGAACAGCATGCAATTACGAAGGAACACAACATGGAACCATTACCTACCAATAATCAAAATGATATCAGTTTCTAATAAGATTTTGTCTAAGGCCTCTAGGGTAACCGACCGGTTCCCAATCTAGAGTGTGAACGTCAATGATTTTTCACACGTGGCACTGTTTTCATAAAGTGTGTAACATGATGTGAAGGACCCAATTTGAAGATTTGGTGGGGTCAAAGAACGCATCAAAAAAACATCTCCATCGTGTGATTTAAAGCAGTTAAAAAGCCTTTAAAATGAATGGCTAAACCTGATTTTGATATTTGCAAGGTAACAACCGTTTATTTCAAGGCGAAAGAATGCATTGAATCACACAATAGAAATGTTTTTCCAATGCAAACTGCGACACCAAAGATCTTTTGTCCGTCATCCTATCCATCACAAGGTAGACGATGAAAAAAACCCCGTGTCCAAAAAAGTTACCTGTTCATATCTAGATTGGGAAATGGGAACGGATCGGTTAACCAACATTAGCTTTTAACAAATCAGATTAACATTCCAAGATAAGAAAGCCCAAATCTGCATTGAGGCATAAAGCAATTTCTACCTCTGGGAAGCCTCCAACTCAGGAACAGATTACGTGCCTGCTCACCAGTGATCTTTCCATCTTGGTCAGTGTCTACCTTCACAAATACAGCAGTGTACTTCTGGATATTGGATTGGGTTATCTTTGGCCACGAAAGTTGCGACTGGCCGGAAGTAGAACGAATAGCTGCAACTGAAAAGTTAGAAGCCTCTAAAGGGGTACTCTGAACGGCACCAACTTGGTTCTGCTTAACATGGGGTGGAACTCGTTGCAGCTGACCATTATCGGGCAGTGTATTCAATGTTCTCTGAAACGGATCAAGTTGGCCTTGCTTTACTGAAGGTTGAGGCCCAGTAGCTATTGTGAAATTGGTGGCTGGATTTGGCATACTGCTTGCCGATATAGTAGGTGCAGAAGCATCTGGCTTTGGTTGAGGTGGAGTCACTGAAAACACATCCCCTCCAAAAATTGAGTCAGAACTAAACCCGTTCCCAGACACAACCGATGGTTTAGATTCCTTAACTTCTTGTTGGAATGATGGAAAAACAGTTGTCTCTTGTGGTTTGGCTAAGCCTGAAGGTGTAAGCCCAGATAATGCTGGTGGACCCGAAGGTGTTATCCCGGATGGTGCTATACCAAACCCACCATCCTGACCCAAGGGGGAAGGCGTAATCCCTCTACTAGACACTTGTGAACTAATTCCCACTGAAGTGCCACCAGGCGGCCTTCCAACAAGCCAATCAGTCGATATATTTGAGTGTGGTGCGCGTGGGCCTGCCACGCTACCTCCCCCAGGGAGACCCTGACCAACACCTTGCACTGGAAGTGAAGAAACAGCAGGCGTCAATTGAGGCGGTCTCATGAACTGATTGGCTGGCGAGGAAAAAAATTGCTGACTCACACTTGCATTTGGAAGTGTTTGTGGTCCTCTGGAGCCAAGACTTTGGGATGAAGTAGGTACCACCACATTCATCTGAGCGGGAGCTGGTGCCGTAGAATTTAACTGAGGAGCAGGCGCAGCCACAGGATTTATCTGAGGTGCTGGGATCTTGGATGCAGCTGGACCAAATAAGGCTGCTTTCACCATATCCGGTGTTAGTTCTCGCCCACTTTGCGCCACGGTTACAAGTTTCAGTGCGTTGTAGAATTCTGTCCGACCAAGGAAACCAGTCCGGTTCTGATCTGCATGCATCCATATCTGCAGAAAGCCAGGACAAATTGA
The DNA here is from genome assembly GCA_021018995.1 of Chloranthus sessilifolius. Lineage (NCBI taxonomy): Eukaryota > Viridiplantae > Streptophyta > Magnoliopsida > Chloranthales > Chloranthaceae > Chloranthus > Chloranthus sessilifolius. The sequence goes on along the minus strand of CM037585.1, from coordinate 177,730,050 downwards.
GAATAAATACTGTTAAAAAAAATGCTAAATTAAATGCATGCAAAAGAACCCATAACTCTATGCCAATTAAGTTCCTGGCAACAACGCTAAAATTAAGATCCTCAAATTACCCATTTCATAGTAAGGTCCAGAAGTTAAGAGCAAGTTAAAAGAGATAACGTCATACAACATAGACATAAATATTACAATGATGTAATTATAATTTAAAACAAAAAAATTGCCAAAATATATTTAAAATTTTTAAATAAATAAATCAAAATCAAAGATAAAGTGATAAACCAAAGCCCCAAAATATCATGTGCCCTCTTCCCGTTTCAACTTAACTACCATTGTTTTGGTAAAAAAAAAAATTAGCTAACATGATTCACAAGGCAATATGCAAGGGCTGGCTACCTGTCGCAATGGATCTTATTCCTTTTGTGATTAGGTGAGCTGCCTTCATGCAGGTGTTCCTTTTGTATGACTTTCAATTTCATACAAGCCGGCCTCGGGATGATTTGGATATTTTTCTGCTTTTCACACTCGAACTGCACGTACATGTGCATGAACACACCCCAAGAAACATATACACATTGGTCCACAAGGCAATGACCGGGTTATAAGGGTTCTTATGTAGTTCTTTTTCCACTCAAACTACACGTATATGTGCATGAACACACCCCAAGCAACATATTCACATTGATCCATACGACAATGACCGGATTAAGCGTTTTCATGAGTTATATCAGAAGGCCTCTCAGTTGTTCACAGTGCATAGGCTGGTTAACCAGACCATTTACACTGCAAGCTACATCCCCAAATCACAGACTTTTGCGCATTATAATTCTATATTAAACTATTCCATGCGTCCGATGAATAATTTGGAACTGTGCCATATTGGGGAAGTACCTTAGGAAGGTCTGCAGATCTTGCTACATGAATATAGATGCCTAAAGTAGCCTTAAAATCCTAATTAAAACATGAAGTAAATGAATAAATTAATCCCTGCAAGCCAAAAAAGTTCCATAACTTCTTGGACACCTGAAACAATACAGCACCATGATCTTATTTTCATCATATATTGTCCAAATTCCTGCCGGAATCGTATGATCTTTGGCCCTTTGGGAAGATCCTTTAACAAGCTTTTCAATGACTTCCATCTTGCATCATTATGATACTATTTGGTACTCAAGCAAGGTAGTAAGGGTGAATGACAAAGATTAGCTTACAGCCATGCATCCAATTCCAAAAAACCTGTTTAATGTATATGCCTTACACGGTGGATGTCCATAAGGACATACAATTGTTTCACCTCCATTTGGCATGTCTCGAACCTCAGCACACTCGAAATTTGAAACAAATCCAGCCACAAACCTTGAAACACTATGAACCACCGCATTTCCTGCATCATCAGTTGCCAGAGACTCTCGACTGACATCAATTGCACGTTGACACCACATTTTGGCCGTTTACGAACTCCATTAGTAGCCCATAGTCATGCTGATTGCTGAGTTCTCAGATGTTTTCCTCCGGGTGTTAACATAATTATGTATGTGACTGTACGCAACTGTAAATATCATCGTAGAATTTATAGTGGTGGAATTTAGAGGGCATTTGGGCAGGCATAGCAAGACCGACTTTTGGGGAGGACTGGAGGTAGAGTATGTTTAACCAAAGTTACGATGTGATGCAGGTAGTTATGTTGCTAAATAAACCATTTGCATATCCCTACAGCCCATGGGTTGATGAAAGATGGCCCTTGTTTTGTATTGGAACTTCCAAAGACACAACAAGATCTGGGTTCCATTATCGTTGAAGTTGATCATTTGTCTAAAATGTATTTCCTCATCGTCTGTAGGACTGATATAGTAGAAGAAAAAAACTACAACAATTGGATTAAGAGAAGAAATCTGTTGAGGGCTGTACCTTGATTCGCCAACGTAAATAGCAAGACAGAGAAAGAGCAATCAACCTTCAACAAGAGAATAAACATGAAAATAACTCCATGGAGCTATCTTTTCAATAAAATAAAAATATCCTGGCATTGCAGGTTCAATCCGTGCGTAACTACTAAAAAATAATACTAATACTAACTGTTCGGTAGAAAGAAATATAAATAAAGAATTAGAACCCTTGACCACCTATTCCCTAGATAAGAAATATAAATAAAGAGTTAGAACCATTGACTACCTACTTTCCCTAGATAACTAGAACTCTTAACACACATAAGGATGGCGTGTTACTAGATCTACAAAGTGAAACGATTAAAGAAGTCAACAGCACACATAATTGTGCTCTCGCCCCTTGTATTCTCTTCATGAATTCCCCCTCCCCTTTAATTTCCATTTCTAATCACTCCTCTAAATTTATACAACCCTTAAATATTAGGACTTCCAACAAACTAGGCAACTAAACAGATCACTAAAAGGAAGCCAACATATAAACTCAGTCAACCTCTCCCTTTTGTGGTTTCGTGTGACTCTTGCCCCCTTACCCAGATGTGAGCACTTAAGTGATCATGTGTGGCTTAAATCTCATGGCCACCTAAGTGATAACATAAAATTTTATGCCCACTTTTATTGTTGCTTTGGACCTCTAACTTGGTCTTTATTGGGCCCTAAACCTGCTTCTATTTGGGTCTTTTAATTGTCTTCTTAACAGTGTTCTTAAAATCGTTGGGCGGGTTAGGGCGGTCGGGGGGATATTCGGGGCAGATATCGCTGGCGGCACCCGAAGATCCGGGCGGCCGTTATATATATATATATATATATATATATATGATGTACTACTATCGTATACTTGTGTGAACTGTGCAGGAAAGAAGAAGAAGAAGAAGAAGAAGAAGGAAATGCAGGGAACCAGAAAAACAAAATGCAGGAACCAGAAAAGAAGAAAATGATGCAAAAAAAAAAATGCAGGAAACCATAAAAAAAGAACAGAAAAAGAAGGAAAAGGAGAAAAAAATTGGCAAATTGCCAGGTAAAAAAAAAAAAGAGAAGAAGGAAAAGAAAAAAAAAAAAGGAAAAAAAACAGAAAAAAGAAAAAGGAGAAAAAAAGATGAAGAAGAAGAAAAATGCCAGGAAAAAAAAAGAAGAAGAAAAAGAAAAAAAGGATAAAAAACAGAAAAGAGAAAAAGGAGGAAAAAAGAAGAAGAAGAAAGAACTACTGTTTTAGAAATAAATAAATAAAATACCTATTGCCGGAGCCTGGAGGGTTGCCACCTTGCCGGTGCTTCAAAGAAGAAGAAGCAGAAACACAGCTGCAGAAAAAAAAAAACCTGCCTGCTGGGCATTTGCCGCCTTGCCGGAGGTTTGCCAGACCCCGGTGCTTCGAAGAAGAAGAAGAAGAAGAAAATAAGATGAACAAAAAATAAAAATACAGAGAAGAAGGAAAAAAAAAAAAACCCTTACCGGTGGCCGCTGTGCATTGGAAGACCCACCGCCGTGCTGTGGAAGAGAAGAGGAAGATAAGCCCGCCCGACCTAGGGTAGAAAATGAAATATATATATATATATATATATATATATATATATATATATATATATATATATATATATATATATATATATATATATGTGTGTGTGTGTGTGTGTGTGTGTGCGTGTGTGCGCGCTTATATATAATCCCGCCCGGCCTGACCCGACCCGATCTGATTTTGGACCCGCCCAAGCAGTCTGGGCGAGCGCCCAAGCCCCAGCCCGACTCAACTGCTGACCCAGCCTAAACTGGATCGGCTGGGAACCCGATCCGCCCGGGCTGTCACCCCAGCTGATTTTGAAACATTGCTTCGTAAGTCCCTGTTTTCCAACATCCTCTGCAACCTTCTCTTAACAGGCCTGCAACCAGCCTCCTCTGGACTGCCAAACTGTTCCCAAATATCCTTTTTTCCAGCAACTTCGGTACCTCCTTTTAGCATCCCACTGTTAACATTGTCACATCTATTCAGCATTAAGTGGCTCTGTTTTGGATGACAATCAGCCTTTTAAGTTTTAACACAGCCATTAAACCAACTTCTCTTGAGAATGATGGTACGCACTCCTCTTGTAGTACACGTCGCTCATAAGATATTAGATCATAGGCATCCCTTAGCATTTAGTTCTAGGTGCTATCATGACAATGTGTCACCAATGACTCTCTGTACATGTCTCCCTCAAGCTCGACCTTCACCACATGACACTTTATTATACTTTAACGGCCTGTGACTAAGATGCAAATATAATCAGACAGTAAAAATCAGTGTCGTGCATTTTCATCTTTTCTCCAATACATATTGGTCTAATTAAAATCTCATAAAGGTCTAAGCACAATGCTCCCAATTTGTTGTAGACAGCAAACAGCCTCCTAGTTGACCATGCAACAAAAAATTCCTTGGATTTTATTGATTATATCCACGATGGTTGTCAAAAAAAGTAATATTGACATATAAGATTTGGGTTTTGCAACCACCGGATGTCTAGATCCCGATATGGTACGTTGAGCGCTCCACCTTAAATGGCATTTCTGAAGAATTCTATGGTGGTAAGCCACTCTCACATCACAATATGTTGGAAACGAAATGATTTAAAGATTTCAAAATTAAAACGAAATGATCTAACTTGCTCAACCGAAGTAGTTCAAATGATAATGAAATCATCCACATGTTGAAGATGTGATACCATTGAACCCAGACCAAAAGCCTAGACTCAGAGATCCAACTCAAAATCAAATAAATCATTTATACCATCAGAATAAAGAGGAAGTGGGGAAATGGATCCCCTTGTCTATGCTCTGCAACAGAAGAGAAGCATCGTTCTTGAGTCTTGACCATCATCAATGAGCATTGAAAATTTGGCGTCCGTAGAGATATACTATCATATCCACTTTCTCCATATCAAGCCAAAGTTCATTTTTTCAACACCCACATAAGCAAAACAACTCATATTCTGTCATACGCTTCTAATAAGTCCAATTTAAGCACTAGTCCTTTGATATACGATTTTGAAATAAAGTTAATTGCCTCATTGATCCCATCAATCATTTTTCCGTAGCATCAGTTTAGGAGAACCTCATACCTAATTAACAATTTCAATCTGTCCTCTAGAATGCCCAACAAAATCTTATCACATAGCCAACAAGATCAATTTGCTAGAAATTGCCGTTATCCTTAGCATTGTAAACTTTGGAGTTGTGTGCCAAGAAAGTATTGTTAAAAACTAGTGTTGAATTGAGACAAATGAAAAAATCTCCCAAAGGCCTAGATAAATCCTTGTTTGTAAACTCCCAAAATTCTTAGTAAAAGCTAAAGCCAAAGGAAAGCCATCACACTCAGGCACTTTATTCCTCTTCAACAATAAAATTGCTCTTTTGATCTCGGATGCAATGAGAGGAGGTTCAAGTTTATCAATTGTCTTGTTACAGATTTGTGGCAGTGGAGCTTCAACCCATGTGCAATGATTCTCAAAGAAATTTGTGATAGCCCATTCGATGCTCTTCCAAGCCTGGTAAGAGGCCCCCTCCACTTTGACTACACATAGCAGTGGCCATATGGTGGAAAGTGAAGTATGTTGATCCCCATATTGTAATCAATGAACTCTAGACCTTTGCTACTAAAAGATCTTATCTTGATATAACATCTTCATCTATTCCCCCTTGAGATAAGAACACCCAGCTAAATCTTCCAAGGATAAAAGGACAAAAGACTTTCAATTTTTTCTTTTGATCTCCTATGTAACCCTTTGTTCCATTCTCAAAGTCCCCATTTTAGGAGCTTCAATTTTTTAAATAGTCTCACACCTAGTGAGCCACAGACCATAAATTTATTCCATTTTCTCTCTACAAATCTCTTGAAGTCATTGTGAGATAACCAAGCAAATTCAAACTTATAGGGAGTCGACTCCCTCATATTGTGTCTGGTATCCAATACCATTGAGCAATGAAAAATGGCTCTCGTCAAGGCACTATGTAGTGATGGAGGGAATTTATCCTCTCATTCTGTGAGGACCAAGAAACTATCTAACCTACAAAGGATAGGAGAATCTTCACAATTTGTACAGGTGAATTTTGCGCCAACCATGGTATCAAAGCTCGGCCAATACTGATAAGTATCAGTTTCGTCAAGAACCGATACAGACACCACCACGATACAGGAATCGGGGTGGTATCAGTATCTGTATCAAGGATCAAAATTTCAGTTTTCGTTTCAGTTTCGGTCCTACCCAAAACCGAAATTTTGGTTCCCTTTTATAAAATAATAAATAAATAAATAAAATATTCAAATTACTGAAGTAGCAAAATATCGGCCGATAATTTGAAAGTATCGGCCGATATTTTGCTAATCACCAAATTATCGGCCGATAATGTGGTGATTATCAAATTTTCAGCCGATAATTTGATGCTTCAGTAATTTCAGCGAAAAATTGAAGTTTTCTTTTCAGTCTCCACTGAAACCGATGCATTTCGAACAAAATTTTGAAATTTTGGCCAAAATTTTGAACCATGATTTGTATGGCTATGGAGTCAATATTGTCTCGGTATCGGCCGATACTGGCCGACACAATAATTTTTTCTTTATTTTTTTTCTTCTAAATAAATGGCCGGTTTGGTATCAGTGATACCGTATCCGTGTCAGTCCAAGATGGACCGATACCGGTTCCTTGGCGCCAACCAAATGGGAGATCCACTACATCCAATTCTGAGATAACCTCGCAAAACCTAAACATAGGGAATTTATTGATTTCACCCATAACCACAAATTTAATCCAATTTTCCCTCCAAAACTCTCTTTATGTAATTGTGAGATAACCAACCAATTCAAATCTATATGAAGTCGGCTTCTTCATATTGTTTCTAGTATCCAATGTCACTGGCAATGACAAATGGCTCTTAGAAGGGCACTCAATAGTCTGTATAGACAACTGGAATTTATCCTTCCATTTCCTAGAGACCAACAATCTATATAACCAACAAAGGTTTTCTAGTGAATTTTCCGCCACACAAAGGAAAATCCATCAAATTAAAGTATGAGATAAACTAGAAAACCTAAACATACTATATGGCCAATTCAAGGAAATATATTTTTCCCCATGGCATCTAATCATATTCAAATTTCCCCCAACATACCATGGGCCTAGGAAGTTTGATCTAACCCTAGAAATCCACCCTCACAGGTTTAAGAGTGGCTAAGTAGTGAGCAGAAAACGTCGTCATCAACCAATAAAATCATCATACAAGTCAAGTGTTTATATCAAATGAATGTTCAATAAAGAATTATGACAGGCAACTATCTCTAGATTCCATATCATTTATATACCACTAGGGAGATCCAGCACCACAAATTGAGCACCATCCCACACCGTGCAATATCCATTTCAAACATCGATTCCATCCTGGTTTATTCGATTTAAAAGATAATAAAAAAATAAAACGCCTAGCATCTTAGGTCTAATAACCCTCCATCTATTGGACACAATTGGCCCTCTAGTGTTCTAAGATTAACTTAAATGGAACAGTCGGTTGAACATAATTGTCAAATCTTTGCATCCTTCATGGCCAATAACCACCTTTTGTCCTTAAATTTAACACAATTGACTACCACAATGCATTCAAACATGGTCCACTCTGCAGCTACTTGTCACGTCCCGCGCACAACACCAGATCTATCCCCACTTTATTTATACCATAATCACTGTACATGCGGTATTGTACAAAGTATAGAGGTATATGGTAGGGTCTAGGGAAGACTCCAAAAACCTAGAGAAAGACCATAGGAAGAATGTAGAACAAGGGAAGGATGGGGAAGTTTCTAGAGAAGACTCTAGAACCTTCCCAACCGTTAGATGACCGACACTTGGATGAATCTCACACCGTCCATTGTAACCTATGTAAACTATAAATAGGGTAGAGGGTCTCATTTGCAAGGCACGAAAGCATTTGTAAGCATTTTTGAGTTCTTGAATACAAGTGTTCTTTTATTCCCTCTCTTGAGTTCTCTTCTTGCTCTTTGTGGGTTTCGGTAGTTAGGTTGACCTTGCGACGCTAGGGACGGATTGTCGAGGTGCGACACTTAATCCATGACATACTGTTGTGATATCAAGAGAACAAGACCAAATAGACTATGTAAGGTAAAGAAAAGAGATTAGTTACTTGTCAATAAAGAGGCCTTGATGATTTTCATATATATATATATATATATATATATATATATATATATATATATATATATATATATATATATATATATATATATATATCCCACACAAAGAAAAAAAAAACTTTAAAAGAGTGCAATTGCCACTTTGGACGACAATACACTCTTATTCCACAATTTGAATCTACAAAAAAAGAACTTTAAAAGAGAGTATAATTGCCTCTTTGGATGATGATTTCTGGATACACCTCTCATTCCACAATGTTCCTAGTAGCTAGATTCACTTCGAGCTGTGTTTGGGATATACTTACAACCAGTCCAAGCAAAAGTTATAATTTGCATTCATTGTCATTCTAAAGCCAGCAGAAAAAGAAAGCGTTAAATACATGTCATTAATTATCAAATAGCCGAATCCATACGAGACCAGCACCCCTTCCAACTACAGTTCTCTTCTGACAATAACCCATCTTCTTGCCGTGCTCGATTATACTCTTAACAGAAAAATAACATTTTTTTTCAGTCAACAGACCTAATTTTTCGACAAAAAAGGGAATTTAAGCCTACCTAACAATAAGATCTAACTCAAATCACTACAATTAATACTAAACCCCAATTGAATTGATCTAGATCTCTAGTATAAGTCGCAAAGATCCTACAATAATCACAGATAGCATGACAACTAAATCAAGAACTCAGAAACAAAAAACCACACACTAAATCGCTAATAACCCATATGTAATCGAAAATTACGAATCAGAAGCTGGAAAAGGCATCGTAAATACGTGAATAAATACATAAATTTACATAATGATCAATAATTACCTGGGCAAGGATATGATTTGGTAAATTTGATCCTTGAAAGAACGCGACGGCTTCATTTCCGCTAATCCTACCGTCCTTATCCAAATCTGCTCTCCGAAAATATGAATCGAAAACGTCCATGTTCGGTGCTTGGTTTCTCTGCGCCATTTACAGACTAAAAACCATTGGAATCCGTCAAAAAATGAAAAGATCAGGTCATGAAATCAAACCAAAACCAAATTCCAGACAATTATATGAAAAGAAATCTCCAGATGAACGGAACCAACAAAAACAGAAGGGAATTCAAAACCCCAAAATCGACGGCCTGAAGAGATCGAGGAGAGGGTTTAGAGGATCTCGAAGCGTGCGATCGAAAGATTCTTCTGGTTTATTATAAGTGATCAAAGCGGGACGACGATATAGATTAAAGGAAGAGGATTTTCGATAATCTCCGCAACATGGAGTATTTTTTCTCGTGATTGTATTCGGCCCGGTCACTGAACTGAGGCTGCCCAAAAGAGAACGGATTTAGAATTTTACATTAGGGGCGAAAGACGAAAATATCCCTGGTGGATTCCCAAAATTACGGAAATTACCCCTGTCTGGCTCCTTTAAGCTTGACGTCATCGTTAGACCAAATTATTATTATTACTATTCGATAGAAATTAGACCAAATTATTACGCAACATTGTATCATGTATTCCTAACATTTGTTGATTAATCTCAACTCGTCTAATTTTGATATAATAATGATTGACATTTTTGGTCAATTTGAGATGTTCAAGTTGTCATTTGACCTTGATAGGGTGAAATGACTCAAATGATTAAAATAAATATTAAAATTTTATTTGATACAGAAAAAAGGAAGGAAGTCATTACTTGCACTCCTTTTTAAGTGATTGTATCGAGGTTAAAAAAAGGCTCTGTATTTCAGAGACATGTGACATGTGAAAACGCAACTCATGCCGTCTGATTTTAAGTTCATAAGCTATAGATCCTTAGTAGATAAGATTGGCATAAAATATAATCTTCATCATATAATTAAATATAGTCAAAAGCTATTATTTGATTCAAGGATTGACAACAATAAATCATATGAGAAATATCATGTTTTACTCCAATCTTATCCCCTAAGGATCTATGGATCATGAACTTTAAATCAGACGGCCTAGATTGCGTTTTCACATGTCGCATGTCCCTAAAATACAAAGTCTTTCTTTAACTTCGGTGCAATCACTTAAAAAGTGTGTGCAAGTAATTGCTCCCAAAAAAGAACAGATATGAAGTTACTATTTTACTCTACTTGTACTTGGTATTGAGATGTAGGCAAGAGTTTAATAAGTAAAATAAAATGATAGTTTAATAAGTGAAATGATGAATAAAAGCCCTTTGTTTTTTGTTTTTTTGTTTTAATAGGCCCGTTCGGCCGAGACAATCTCGAGGATCAATGAGCACACACACATACACGTGTGACAGTTGCAGAGCAGTAGGAGGGAGCACTAATTATAGTGGTGAAGGTTAACTAATAAAGTCAACTCACACCTTGTAAAGACAAGGGTAGGAAACAACGTGGAGGACAAGAATCAAACTCATGACCTACTCCCTCACATTGGGGGAACGTACCAACCGTGTTAATGCGCCTCTTTAGTGATAAGTCCCCTTTGTTGATTATGGGGCAAGTGATCATTATATGAGTGCACCAAAATGAGGTAGTGGATGATCATCTAAATAAGATTTAAGAGAATCTTGCTAAGGTCCATAGTATAGTGGACGATCCTTGATCAAATTGTGTAGATAATAGAGATGTCCTCCTTAAAAGAAGAAGGAAGAACTCACGTTGTTTTGTAATTTCACCTTGACTTACTTACTTTAATCTTTAGGTATTTAACAGAAGTTACAAATAACAGGTCCCTTGATATTAGGGAGCAGCAGTTAAGATTATCTTAATTTAAATTTAAAATACAATAGATAGAGAGACGAAATAGGAACGGTTCCAGCTTGAGGCTACAGTGAGTTGGATTTGGTTAAGATTGGATTCGGTGTATGTCCTCTATTATACCCCCTCAAGATCATTGGAGAGGGATGAACCATGAGCTTGTCTCCCAATATTTGAAATCGACGTGAAGATAACCCTTTGGTGAAGATATCTGCCACCTGATCAGTGATGTGAATATATCAAACATCCAATTATGGTCGAACTACCTTTTCACGTACATAATGGTAATCAACTTTCAATTGTTTTGTCTAAGCATGAAAGATAAGATTTGAAGCCAAAGAAATTGAGCTGATATTGTCACACCAGATCAATGGAGCATGCAAAATGGGAAGCCGTAGAAATCGAAATAAGGACCGAAGCCACGAAAGTTCAGCCGTAGTAAGAGCATGTTGGCGATACTCAGATTCAGTGCTTGAACGAGAGACAATGCTCTGTTTCTCAGCACTCCACGAAATAGGATTGAAGCCAAGGTATACACAATATCCACCAGTGGAGCGACGATCCATCGGACAACCAGCATAGTCCGCATCTGAATAGGCTTCAAGTTTTAAAGAGCTCGGGCGAAACCACAAACTATGAGCAATAGTTCCTTTGACATAACGTAAAATACGTTTGACGGCAGCCCAATGAACCGTAGTGGGGCAATGCATAAATTGACAAACCCGATTGACGGAGAAAGCGAGATCGGGTCTGGTGAGAATCAAATATTGAAGAGCCCCGATAATGCTATGATAAGTCGTCGGATCGTCCAATCGAGAGCCATCAAGGAGATCTAATTTCTTATCACTACCAATAGGAGAATTAAGAGGTTTGGCATTTTCCATGTTAGTCCGATGAAGTAAGTCAATAACATATGACGCTTGAGATAGGTGCAACCCAGTAGAAGAAAATACTGCTTCAACACCCAAAAAATAGTGGAGCGATCCCAAATCTTTTATTGCAAAAGCCTTACCCAGAGTCTTGATCAAGCAAATAAGATAAGCAACACTAATGCTCGTGATGAGAATGTCATCGACGTGTACAAGAAGAAGAATAACCACCCCATGATCATGACAAGTAAATAATGAATAATCTACCTCGGAGCACACAAAACCAATAGCTTCCACAAAATTTGCAAAATGTTGAAACCAGGCACAAAGAGCTTGTTTAAACCCATAAAGAGAACGGCGTAAGCGACACACATGATGTGGAAATTTTGGATCAGCGAAGCCCCGAGGTTGCCGCATATAGACTTCCTCATTCAAGAAGCCATGAAGGAATGCATTTTGCACATCTAGCTGCCGAATAGACCAGTGATGATGAATCGCAAGCGCAGGAATGGTACGAATGGTCGTATGCTTGACCACGGGACTAAAAGTCTCAGTGTAGTCCAAACCTTGTTGTTGATGATAACCGTTCGCTACAAGACGAGCATTGTAACGTTCGATTGAGCCATCTGATCGACGCTTGATCTTGTACACCCACTTATTTAAGAGGACATTCATGTGAGACTAATGTGGCACAAGAGACCAATTGTCATTTCTTATGGCACATCAAACTCCTCAAGCGTGGCCATTCGCCAATGAGGATCAGTAACGGCTTTGGAGAAACACGTTGGCTCGTTGGGAACTGCAGTAAGAGTGGCCGAGAGAGCATATTTGAGATTGGGTTTGTAGGTACCAACCATGGAGCGTGTGATCATTTGGATACCACCTTGAGCATCGGAAGAATTAGATGTGGGAGTTGAGTGAGGTAAGGATGAGATAGGTAATGAAGGTTGTACAAGCTTAGGTACGGGTGGATCAGGATGGGTGGACAGTGTAGTAGGAGAGGAAGTATTAGGAGTGGGAGCATTGGTAGAAGATTGAAGTGGCTGGTCAGAACCTGTATTTAGTGTTAAAGGTGCAGTAGAAAGGGGCAGTTGTTGTTGTAAAGGGAGCACAATAGGAGAGGCACTAGTCAAAGGGGGAGTGGATCCCAATATCTGATCCTTAAAAGGGAATTGTTCTTCATTAAATATGACATGGCGAGACAAAAAAATACGATTAGATTCCCGATCCAAGCACTTATATCCACGATGTTCAAAAGAGTACCCTAGAAACACACACGATTTTGATCACATTTCTAACTTGTGTTTATTATAAGGTCAAAGAAATGGAAAGCAACAACACCCAAAAACACGAAGATCGATGTAAATAGGGGATTTTGAGAATAATTTTTCGTAAGGCGAGATAAATTTAAAAATTTTGGCCGAAAGACGGTTGATTAAATAGACGGAGGTATTAAATACTTCGACTCAGTAGGAAGAGGAAATACCAGCTGTATTTAAGAAGGTTAAAACCCATATCAACGATATAACAATGTTTGCATTCCGACACTCCATTTTGTTCCGGAGTGTGAGGGCGCATCAAGCGATAAGTAATGCCTTGTCGACATAAATATTCTTTAAAACGCAAGCTCGTATATTCACCCCCACCATCAGATTGAAGAGATTTAAGTGGATGAGATAATAAATTTTTGGCATATTTTTTTAATTGAACAAAATAATGAAACGCGTCACTTTTGTTGAGCATAGGAAATATCCACGAATAACGAGAAAAATCATCTACGAATAAAACATAATATTTAAATCCTTGCAGAGAATAATAAGGAGAAGTCCACACATCGGTGTGAACTAGTTCTAAAGGTAATTTTACAATAGACGTAGATAACTTAAAAGGAAGATGAGTGCTTTTAGCAATATGACATGGATCACAAAATTGAAGATTTTTTAATCGAGTCCTTAAGCAAAACATTATTATTAGACATTAAACAACGCAAAATAGAAGGAGCGGGATGTCCCAATCAGAAATACCATGTTAAAGCAGAAACTCGTTCGCTCAAGAAAGCAATTGGCTAAGAACTTTTATTTAATGAAGAACGATGAAGTTGAATTGGATAAAGGCCATTATCACTCTGTCCGTGGAAGGGCATCCTCCCCGTTGCGTTGTCCTTCACACAAAAGTCATCAATAGAAAAAATAAAATGACACTGATTATCACGTGTGAATTGATTAACAGAAAGTAAATTTGCCGCAATATCAGGACAATGAAGAATTTGATTTAAATGAAATGAAGAATAGTTGGCCTTAAACATAATAGAGCCAACATTAGAGATTGACAAACCTGAGTCATTCCCAACAGCTACCATGTCTTATCCATTATACTCATTGTGAATAGATAAATTTGTAAGATCCGGAGTGATATGCACTGATGCACCAGTATCACTAAATCACTGCTGATCATGGAACGATGGTGATATAGAAACGACCATCGCCGCAAGCTTCTTAGTGGGTACACGCCCAATTCAAGCGATTGTAACAGTCAATCGCTAGATGACCGGAGCGCCCACAAATTTGACACGTCATACGTTACGATTTTGCCATGGATTCATTACTAGGGTTGATGCCATAACTATTGTTGCTGCTAAAGTTGTTGACATAGGTGTTGCCATTGTTGTTGCTAAAGGTATTGCTAGAGGTGTTGCAGCTAGTCCGACTAGAAGGATAATACTTCTGAGATCAATCATGATTGCACTGATTATTTTTTACTTTAGGAGTATAAAGAGTCGTAATAGTAGGCTTTGTGATGAAGGATTACTGCTCCGTGTGTCACATTTCGGCATTTAATAAGAGTCCTATCAAATCATCAAGAGAAATAGGAGAATCACGAGCAAGAATAGAATTAACTGTACCTTCATATAAAGGGCCGACACCATTCAAGATTACAACAACCAAATCATCATCATCAATTGGTTTGCCGGCAAGCGCAAGATTGTCGGCAATCTGATTCATTTTGTCCAGATAATCATAAATCGACAAATCACCACGTTTGGTGGTCTACAGTTGATGTTTCAATTGAAAAATCCGTGATTTCGACTGAGAAGCAAACCTCTTTTCAAGACAGGTCCATACAGCATGTGCAGTGGAGTGACGAGTAACAGTGGATAACATGGTTGGAGTCATAGTGGCAATGAGTCATCCCAACACTAGTTGATCTTGTTGCTGCCATGCAAGATAGTTAAGAGACACCGTAGTGGATGCAATGCCGACCTCACCACCCACGAATTTTGGAGGACACAGTATAGTACCATTAACGATTCCAAGTAAACCAGAACTCTTGAGAACCGGTACCATCTAAGCCAACCACACCGAGTAGTTAGATCGATCTAACTTGATCGAAACCATATGCGTGATATTACCAAGAGAGGTAATGGTTGATGAAGAACCAGACGCCATTGAAAGTCAAACAGAAAAAAAATTAAATATAAGGAAAATCAATTGTCGTGAGACAGTTCTGCTCTGATACCATAAACGAAGAAAAAACTCACGTTGTTTTATAATTTCACCTTGACTTATTTGCTTTAATCTTTTGGTATTTAACAAAAGTTACAAATAACAGGTCTCTTAATATTAGGGAGCAGCTGTTAAGATTATCTTAATTTAAATTTAAAATACAACAGATGGAGAGACGAAATAGGAACGGCTCCAGTTTGAGTCTACGGTGAGTTGGATTTGATTAAGATTGAATATGAGATTGGATCCGGTGTATGTCCTCTATTACTCCTTACACATAACTTAGCACAAGACCAAACCCTACTTGAAATATGGAACTACCACACATTCCAAGAGATTGGTCTTTTTGTTCTGCTTAACACCATTAATGGAGCTTCAAAGATTTTGTTATTAATATGCGCAACAATTGATATTTGTTGCACATTCTGTTATCAAAGAGATATAATACATTGTGTTAATTTTGTTACGAAAGATGTATTATCCATTAATTGATCAGGTAAGAAGAGGGTCGTATTTCCATCTTTTATTTCATCTAATCAAAAACTATTTTATGGAGAAATTAGAAAAAATGATAAGAGGCTCATAACACTCAAATACATATTTTGATGTTTTGTTTGATCAAGGCCAAAATAAATATATATCGAATTTTTTCTGATTTATCGAATTTTTTCTTGAGATCCAGGTGCAAAATAAATCAAAATATCAAATATATATCTATGGAAATAAAAGAGGGATCATGCATACCTTTTCGAGATGGTCAAAATCGTTGATTAAAGTCTTCAAATATCTTTTAGGGACCCATTACTTACACACGTTTTTCAAGTGATTGCACCGAATTTAAAGAAATACTTGGTATTTTAGGGGCATGTGATATGTAAAAATGCAATATAGGCTGTCTGATTTGAAGTTCGTGATCAATAGATCTCTGATACATAAAACTGGGGCAAAACATTATACTTGTCACATGATCTATTGTAGTCAACTGTTGAATTATATAATAGTCTCTGACGCCATTTAATCAAATGATGAAAATTATATTTTGTTATAATCTTTTGCAATTGATATGTTTAAATCATGGCCTTCAAATCAAACGGCTTAGATGGTGTTTTCACATAATAGAAGTCGCCAAACTTGCAAGTCTTTCTTTTAAATTTGGTATAATATGGTGCAATCACTTGAAAAGCGTGTGCAAGTAATGGCTCCCTATCTTTTATCCTGGTGATATTGATGAAGAATAAAAGATTTACAGGAATAAATTTATCTATCTGTCCTTATATATAACTTAACACAAGACTAAGTTCTACTTGGAATATGAACATATAACACATTCAAAGTAAAATTAGGAAACTACGCTTGCTTGTCCATATAACCACGAACTCATTATAATATTTGGTTGCCAAATCCTTATGTATAGAGCCACATAAAACTATGAAAAATATGTGTAGTTATAAATTTTCAACATTAGAAATATCTTTTCTAATTATCTTATTATGTAAAAGGACATTGTCTAATATTTCAGCATTGTGACAAAACCAGTTAAGCACTACATAACACTAATACATGTTAGGGTGTCGCATGGCAGTGCATAAATTTTATCTAACATAATAAAAAAATAATTTTACTCATCAATGACCATGATGGTCAATAGATATTAAAATGAATGATAAAATATAAAATAAAGTCACCTTTTTTTTCACGCCATTATATTGATGGTGTATATTTATTTAATTTTTTAATTTGATATCATTTTTTATAAATCCATAGGAAGTGGTGAAGTTAAATGGAAGTGGTGCCATGTGGACATTGCGGAGCTACACGACACTGTGTCCTAAGGATCATATCGGAAAGAGTGCCCTAAAGACTCTATTTCCTAAATAAAAAAATATTTGTTATTTTCATCTTTATTTATAATTTTTAATCTTATAAATAACTTTAAATAATTTTCTCGATTAGCATTGTTTCGTTAAGAAATGTAACGCCTAGATATTGAGCATATACGGAAATAGAATAAACAATATTCTAAACCATTCAAGTGATAGACACGGTGAAAAATATAATATCGCGTGCCCATTGGGATCAAACTTGTCGGACCTCATATATATAAAACTAGTTTATATATATATTAGTATTTATACTATAAAATAATATTGTGCGATCAAAAAGGAAAATATTAAATAATAATAAAAAATTATTAAAATAACCAGAAAAATCTAGCCCCTTAACGACTTCCGTTGACCAAACTTGACTCAACCTGTTAACCTCTAAACCTGAACATGACATGTGACTCAAACATGATCCGAACTCCTCATGCTAGTTGGTCTCAAACTGAGAAGAATTGTACATGCACCAAACCTAAACTTGACCTCCTAGTGTAATTTAATTATATTTGAAGGTCTTGACTCTCCACCCAACCTTTTAATCACTCTCAACCTTGGTATAAACTTGTTAAAAAAGATATAATTAATGTCTTATAGCAATCATATACTAAGTTGCGTGAGTGAGCTAATTTGAATTCAACCTATTTATATAACAAGTCTAAATTATTGACTCGGCCTAATCTGAGTGGTCAAGATTTTCAAACTTAACCTATAAAAGGTTTGGTTTAAAAAATTTGTCGGGTTGATCAAACCTGTTTACACCGGTAGACATTGGAAAATCAATATTTTAAACTATTCAAATAACATATATGGTGAAGAGTAGTGTCACGTCAACCACTATGTACTTTAAATTGGCTAAACACTATTTGTATTTCTGAAGAGGGTATGTCTCATATGACCGCCTTGGTATGAGTTTTGGTCAAGTCCAATCAGTTGAACCATAAATGGGGTTATATTGATTTTAAAATAGATGGATGCAAGAGATCCAAACATGAATGTCTATTCTCCAAAGTTGAAGTTAAGATTTTGTTGCATGCAAGGATTCCATAATCAGTTGAACTCCATTTAGGGCCTATCTGGCAATTTTTTGAAAAACATAGGAAAATGACCTTGATTTTCCTACGGATTCTTATGGGGCTGGAATCCAAAGGAAATTTAATTTTTCAGTGTTTTCTGGTATTTGAATACTCTTTTTTCAGCTTGAAAATGTTATTCAAAATCCATTTCATGTGCTTGGATAATAAGAAAATAAAAGAAATTTTTTTATATCTTGTATCTGAACTGATTGCGTCAACAAGCCTTTCATAAAAATATATTTTGTTACACAGCTCATTATATATAAAAAAAATATATTATGATCGAGTGATTTGATGAAAATACGAGTTATGTGTTGAATCAGACGATAGAGATTGCATTTCATGCCAATTTTTGGCATCAAAGATCTTTACATCATGGCCATCAAATTATACGGCTTAGATGGTGTTCCATGTGGCACGGGTCTCAATTATCAGACCCTTCCTTTTAACTTGTGCCACAGTACAAATCTCGTGTGCAACTTATAGCTCCCCAAAAGAACCTATAGGTATCGCTGCCAACATATATGGCTGTTGGTAATTGTCCTAAATATTTTCCTCTAGGTTGTTGTCAACAAAAATCTGTATTTATTTATGTGGAGTTACAACTTGCACCTAAGATTAGTATACAGTGGCACGTGTTTAGAAGAAATACTTTTGACATTTTTGAGATTTGTGCCATGTAAGACATCATCTAAGCCGTTTAATTTGAAGACCATGACATAAAGATCTTTCTTGCCTAAGTTCGACACAGAATGTGACCTCGATCATCTAATTTAGCACAACCAAAATAATCAAATTACACCATATGTTCATTACACAAATCATTAACTTAAACGAATGCTTAATTAATAATAACATATAGAACACAGGTAATCTCAATTAAACAAGAAAATTAATGAAACAAAATTGCGTCTCATGGGAATTAGTATCCTCGTGTTGTGGACAATCCGTCACGTTCAGCGGCTTCAGCCGTTTAGGCAGGTCGAACGCTATGGTCGGTCCACCTTTGTAACCGTTGATACAGAGGAGATGACCAAACCTATTACAGTGGATCAATCCATGGAGAATATGGTTTTGGAGATGACAAACCCTCCCATCTAGGTGCTTATCCCATTCATTGTTAGTTGGAATTATCAGATGGTACCGCCTTTTTGACAAGAAAAGATGGCTCCAACCTGCAATCACCATTAATATGATCTAATTAGATTTTTTTTCAAACTGGCCCCAAGAAAATTAAAGATTTAATCAGTGAGACAAATGATATAAAGTTTATTCACCAAGCCAATTCAAGACTAAACCAATGAGAAAACTGATGTAAAGATCATTTATCAAGCCAATTTAAGACTGATGCAATGATAGAAAAGCCATAAATTACAACAAAAATAATTAAAATAACTCCAAATTTCAGCAAAAGAGGATTGTTTTCCAAAATAACTAGCTCTATATACCAAAACTGAATATTAAGTGGAAATGGATGGGCACAAAACTACCTTGTTTAGCAATGTTGCTTCCAAAACACACTTTTTAAGGTAAAATATTGGTCGAGAAGGCCCTTTCAACCCAAGGACTTAGGTGGAAAGTACTTCTCACCCAATATTGTACCCTTAAAAGGGCCTTTTGGGAGCAACAATTCCAAACAGGGCCTAACTTTAAGTGTTATTTTGTGAATGGCACAAATTACTTTGGCTCAAAATCGGTGCAGGTACACTATTGACCATGTTGACTGTCCGAGATTAGTTTGAGAACCGCTGGTGGTACACAACTAGTGTACCTAATGCAAATTCACTTTTGGTCAATCTCTTAGATCATATGAGACATTTCCAACCATCTGATCAATGCACTGTTTTAAGGACCATTGTCAACTACTTTTATAGACTCTCCATATGTGCATGATTGATGACGATCACAACTGCCAATTGGAGCAATTTTTAGCCTATGCTACATAAAAAAAAGACTTGTAGAAATGTACTAACACCCTAGAATCCCAACTGATTCTCCAAATAATAAAAAAAAGAAGGAATTGCAACTGGTTTTAGGTATTTGAAGGAGAATTGAGTTGAAGATCTGACCTTAAATTAAAGAAATTTGGAGCTGAAAGGATGATAATATTGCAACCTTGAGATCACAGGTTCAATCCCAGGTTACCCGCAAAGATAAATGTAAAAAAGGAAAAATACATAAGTGATGATAAATGAGCATTTCAGCATAAGAACTTTCTTATTTGTAAAATTAGGCACATATAATGTCTTCATTACAATTCAGCAAGTTGTTGCATAAATACCTTCTTTTCCAAGTTATATGCACCAAAATATTAAAATCTATATTCAATAAAGGATATGGAGTTTGGACTCAATAAGCATAGTAAATTAGAAACTGAAAATTACCTGTGGCTGTTCACAAAGGCAGCAAAATTCCGTTTGCCCTTCTAATCTCACCTAAAAACAATAGTCTAAATTATTAGATCAAAGTTGAGACATACATTGATGAGGAACTACCTACACATACTAAATACAGAGGAAGGTAGAGCCCTGTTATCCTATTCACAGTGTAAATTTCACGAAAGCAATTGGAGAATGGAAAATAGAAAAGATGCACATGATCTATATAACAAAGATCATTAAAATACCTAATAGTCGTGAAACTGGGTAATGTTCTGGAAACTTAGCCCTGCTATCTCATTCACAGCATAAATTTCCGTATAGAAATCCTCCATTGCTTTAATTATAGCTGGATCAGGAACTTTACCAGGGGCATGAATCCAAAGACGACCTTCAACAAGATAAGAAATTATATTCACATCAACCCTTAAGAGTCAGTTCTACCATCACCATAATAGATAAATATTTCAAGGAAAAAGTGCTAATATTAGAGCCAAACGGCAATAGGATAATATAATGTAAACTTGCTGATATTAGAACTAATAACTTTAGCACAATACACAGTTTCAAAATTTAAGAATATTGAAGGTCTAAAGTTCCTAAACAACAAATTAGCACAATACAAAGTTTCATTTGATTGGTAAGAAGAGAATTTATTTCCCCAATCAAGATAGAGACAAAGAAAAGATCGGTCTCCGTGAGACACTAAGAATATACACAGAGATACCCTCTCTGATCATCGCCACCAACTAAATGGTTCAAATCAAAACTTCACAACATTATCAAAATAAACATCAAATAATTCATCAAACAAACACTACTTAAGGAAAACATATCATCAATGTATCAAGGTCAAGTGTCTAAAATGATAAAAACCAACAAGTCAAACATAACAAAAGTCATCACAACA
The DNA here is from genome assembly GCA_021018995.1 of Chloranthus sessilifolius. Lineage (NCBI taxonomy): Eukaryota > Viridiplantae > Streptophyta > Magnoliopsida > Chloranthales > Chloranthaceae > Chloranthus > Chloranthus sessilifolius. The sequence goes on along the minus strand of CM037585.1, from coordinate 177,708,597 downwards.
TTCATATAAACGAACTCAAATATCTAATATAATTTAAAAAACTACGAAAAATCGAGAGACATGATAGCATCAATGCCCCCCATCAAGTATTGATCGTAGCCATCGCGCATGTTTATCATTCGGCAAGCCCCAAAATTCAATCGCTTTCTTGCGTGATTGAATAGGAATATTGTAAGCCCTCGAGATTTGGTCTTCGTCTAATCTGTCTACTACCTCAATGGCTTGAAAAAGTAACTTTGATCTAGAGAACTCACTATTCTCTTCTATCGTGCTCGCCAACCTGTTCATAGGGGAAACTAGTTGTCTATAGATCTCATGCTTAATATCCCTATTCTTTCGCTTGCGCGACTGCATATGTACACTTGTCATAGACCTTGATTTGGTCAGCTCCTCAATCCCTCTATTCATTGACTCTAAATTTTGTGCATCATCAACCTCCTCAGATTCTTCAACATTTATTATATGTTCATTCAAATGATCAACATGAACACTATTACCATAAAATGCAGTTTGACCCGTGGCAGTATCTTTTCCTACTATTAGACATAGAACATAGTGCCTCGAAAATTTCTTATTCTTGTACTTCATTTCATTGGGATGTGCCTATAAAATGCACAAAAAAAATATAAATAAATAAATAAAGTCTAACAATTAAGATGTTCACATTGCTCATGCTATGGATATACGTAGTAAAAGTTAAAGTGCCTTAAAGTAATCTTCCCATACAAGAGGATCTGCTACTACTTGTTCAAGCCCCACATTATATCCAAACTCACTTGCAGAAAGAAAGTTGTTGGCTATAGCAACACGAGTTTTCCAAGTTTTGATGTGATTCTACACATTCTCCTTGGAAACACAAATTTCGAGCTTCTCTTTTACATCTTTTGATACGACCGTGTAAGATGATGAATGGAATCCATTGTCCCCTTTTTTCGCTATCTCCTCAAGAAGAACATTTATAGCTATAGTACTCATTTCTTCAGTCCATAAAATATTTTTTCCTTTGGAAGTGTTTGAAGCATAAGCCATATCTACAAAAAGAAAATGTATATCACAGTTAAATACAATATATGTTATACTATTCCATAATATTTTAGAAAATAATAATAAAAATCAAAACAGTTGTTATGGTATAAACTCATAAAAAAAATTCAACATCTCCAGTAGTCATTTTAGAACATTCAAATATCATTATTCCACATTTTAACAAAATAAAAGATTAAAATATTATTCAAAAGTGTTAAGTATCCTAAGGTGGTTCAATTAAGTACTACAAACATTCACAACCAATCCTTGTTCAAATGTCATTTAAAATCCGTGTTTCATTGGTTATAATCTCAGCTAAGTCATCCACATGCACTCAGCTAAGTCATCCCTCATACATGCCCATTGTTCTCGTTCTCTGCGAGATCTGTTTTCAACAATCCCGTGTTCCTCTTCAACCTCTTCCCCATTGTCTTCATCTATATCATTTGAAGGGTCAATATTAGTGTCATAAAAAAATGAGTCATCATGATCCACACTTCTAATGTGATTATGCAAAATACAATAAACTAAAACTATCTTAGCTTATGTTTGAAAACTATAAGGTGGTGCTATCTTCAAAATAGGGAAACGTTTTTTCACCATTCTAAAACTTCGTTCCATAAAATTTTTAAGTGAAGAATGATTATAATTGAAAAGCTCTGTTGAATTCTAAGGTTCGGAACCAGTCTTCAAGAGCTTTAAGTGATATCACACGCCACGATATGGAGCAAGGAAACCCCGAACATTCGCATAGCAAGCATCTACGACATAGTATTTACCTGCATAATATTAACTGATACTATTATGTAATGTTTATCATCAAAATTATACATATAGCAAATAAATAAAGGAGTAAATTGTTACCACTTGGTACGATCAATTTATCTTCCCTTGTATGTATATTTTGTAACACTCGAGAATCAACAACAGACCCTTCCCAACCGACAAGAACATAAGTGAATTGCATGTCGAAGTGCCATAACATTTTGTGTGGCTTTTTTATCCCTATCACGAAAACATGGTTTAATATCAATAGGAACCATAGCTGGAATGTGAGTCCCATCTATAGCTGCAACACAATCATGTTCAATAATTTTTAATTAATTATTAAAAATATATTAAACATGATACGAAATTAATAATCTTTTAAAATTGAAATACCTTAAAGTATGGTCGATGCCTTTCAGGCCTGAGATCAAGAGCATTAGTTCTAGGACCTTTCATATAATCAGGATACAAACTAAGGATTGCAGTCAACACCCTCTTAAAATGTCTACTAACAGTTTCCCTTGATCGACTAAATATATACTTGTTAACTCGATTTCTTACATTATGTACCAGAGTATGTAGGAATATGGCAAGTTGCTCTTCCATCGTCACACCCCTTGTGTGACATAGTCGGCCACTGTCACGTAACTTGTTTCACAAAGCGTAAAATGCAATTCTGTTCATTCTAAGTTGGTTTCGACATTCAATGTCATTGTTATTGATAATTCCATCCAAAAAAGCCAACCTTTGGTGACCTTTCTCTATCAAGGGTGTCTTTGTCATACAACCTCCATAATCCTCACAAGCAGCCATAGCTATTGATGCACAAACCAAACTACACATTTGGTTTAAAGCTTTTCCATTCTCATTCTCTCCTTCGCTTGACACTTTACCTGATTCTTAGGCTGACATCTCATTCTTTACTTCACTCGATTCCATAGATGACGATGACGAGTTATCCATTTTCTACAACCCCACGAATAATAAGATATAAATTTTCATTCAAGAAAATTCTTCATTTGTAAGACAAGAAAAAAATGCCAATGACATGAAAAATATTTACTTACCTACTATAAGATCTTCCTTCACAATTATATAGAAAAACATAATTAAATTATTAATTATTTACTTGAATAACACTGGCATGTCAGAGATTTCTACTATAAAGAAGAAGCATTTAACTCAGTGTCTTCATTGTCGCCTGATTTGGCAATGGTGGGAAAGCTGATTCCATTCCATTCAATCTGGCTAACGAAAACTAATTATCTACATTGATTACACAGTGCTACATAAATGGATAAATATATTGCAAAGTTACGTCAGAGATATGCAACACCCTTTACATAAATTATTCTTCAATTATAGGAAGTAAAACTAGTGAACTATAAAGAAATAAGACACCTGTTCAAATGATCTAGGATTAGAGCGCTTTCTGTGAGAACCAGAGCATCTATTTTCTTCACCCTCTATGCCGGTATTAATTTTTCTATTGGAGATGGTGGGTTAATCTAACTCTGGACAGATACCTGGGTAATATGACCTAAGGATCAAAATTTCGGTTTCGGGCATGACCGAAACTAAATATTTGGACCGAAAATTTGAGTCCCATACATTTTATGACCGAAATTCGGTTCAAATTATCGTTTCGGAGAGGACCAAAACCGATAATTTGGACCGAAATTTCAGTCATTTCGGCCGAAATTTTGATCCTTGATATGACCTTTGAAGTCAAGTTTCTCTTGCAAGCTGCATTGGCCTTAAATGAGATTGCTGCCATTAAGGACTGCATGGAAATGGGCTGAACAAAGGGTTGTTGGAAATTTCAGTAAAGAAAAATTTAAGAGATATGGCAGTATGTCAGTTTATTGAGCTAACGCGACTGTTGACAGATGTGAAATTGACTCTAATACTATTAAGCATAACATATATTCTAAGTGAAAGCTCTACCAATAACAAAAATAAAAATAAAAAATAAAATATATGATCACCAAACCCCGATTTTGTGACTATGCTTTTATGTGGAGGAAGTATTGATATTCAAGCATTTATGAAAAAAGATTGGTTTATATATTGGAATTGGCTGTAGGCCTGTAGCTATTGGATTTTTGGTCTTGCAGTAATATTAATTGTAGCTAAGAAGCATTAGATTACTGAAACTAGAAAATACCTTATGGATGATGAGATTAAATCTGTTGATTTGTCTTGAAGAGTGATTTGATGTATTCATGTTTCTCAACAAATGATTATGGTTTTGAAGTGCGATTTGATGTATTCATGTTATAGATGGCTATGATTTTTTATATGTGAGATTTGACGTTATTCTACAAGAAAGATTGTATATATTCTAGAAATGTTGTATAAATAAGCCAGGTTATGATTTATGACATGATTAAGCAAATACCCATTTTTTTATAGGTATAAGTTGGCAATTGGGTGCATATAAATGAAGAGGTTTCAAGTTTGTTTCTTGGAGTGGTCCCAACATTTCTCATATGGAAATTAGTTCTTAAATCTGACCTTGAGGTTAGATGGATTATTCAATCAAATGATGCAGAAAAGGAGATGGAAGTGTTTTGAGTCTTGAATTTTTGTTTAGTTCGGTATGGATATAGGGTTGACCAATTTTTCTGTTGGTACAAAATGGAAACTCTGATGACGATCTGTTAGCACAACTATTATGGCTCCGTTGCTCTATGGCTCTATGAACTGAAGTAAAAATTTATTTGTCTGAACTCCATTTTTTTATGGATTGATGGAGATATACTGAATACAATTAGGGGCCATTGCTTGGTGCGAGGATAAAAGGCTTGGGTATTCAAGCATGAGGACGTGTGTTCGAGTCCAGAGAGCAACCACTATCCTGTAGCACCCTTTGTACCCTATAATTATGGGACCAACAATGGGTAGTGATCTTATAGTAGATGGCTTAGTTGGAATGTTGACCCTCAGAGGAGATACAAATAAAATTTATGGATATAGATTGCCCCCTTCCAACGGTGGAGGTGACCCATTTTTCTCAATTTAACAATGAGCCCTACTATAGGGCCAGCAAACTAGAAACTAATAGGATAAACCTGTTTTTTGATTTTCCAATTTCTTGTAATGGGACAAATTATCCTTTATGTTCCTTGCAATGTTTATGTTTCATCTTTTTTTGGACTTTTTTTAGCCAACGGTGCCTCTGTTTTTCATCTACTCTCCTTTAACAGGCAGACTGGCCAATTTGCATCCCTACTACCGAACCTGATCAAATTGACAGTTACCAACTCTATGGTCATAAACCCCCAAATATCTTTGAGTTCTCTTCTAGTATTATTACACTACTGCCTTCAAGAGAGAACTTTATTAACAATCTATTTTATGCACTGCTTAAACTTACAATCCATGAAGTAACCTTTATTGGCTGATATTTGATACCATCTTTCTAACATAAAAAATAAAATAAAATAAAATAAAATAATACTAGATCTCATTTGATAATCTAACAAAAGCATCAACAAAAACAACAAAACAAACATATAGGAGGAAAAAAATCAATGATTTCTTTGCATATAAACATTTATATCATGAAAGTTCAATAAATAAAAATCAAAAGCATAATAAGAAAACTAAGTCAGGCAATTCATCAAACATATGACAAGAGAAACACCATATAGAAAAAATAAAAATAAGAAACGTATCAAAACTTTACAATTTCTTCCCTAAACAGATTGGAAAAAAACACCAAAACTAATACATCCTATGCAATATATATGGAAAATAATAGATAAATAATCAGATCAAAACTACATAAATTCTTCCATAAAAAAATTAGAAAAATCCACACATAATAATACATCCATTAAAAAAGAAAATTACAAGCAAAGGTGAAAATATAAATGAAAAAAAATAAAAAATCAGGCCACGAATCAAACACATGACAATAGAATACACGAAATAGAAAATAAATCGCATCAAAACTTTGCCAATTCTTCCCTAAAAAAATTAGAAAAATTGACAAATAATAATACATCCATTAAAAAAGAAAATTACAAGGAAATTTTTTCAAAACTCTAACCCTAGATCTCCAAACCTACAGGCAATGTGAGACCTAATTGTTCATAAAAAATCCCAATCCATCATTAATAAGCCCTAGAATCGATAAAAAAATCTTAAACAATCATCAAACATACCCTAAATCAAACATCAAATCTAGAAACGATCTTTAAAGGCCCTAATCACTCATAAAAAATCCCTAATCGATCATCTAAAACAAAAATTGATCACTGAAAAATCCTAAATCGACCATAAAAAACCTTAATATAGGTGAGGGAGAGAGAGACTTTGGAGGAGAAAGCTTACCGAGAGGCAGCACCAATTCCGAGAGCCTGACGAGCCCGACGCTCTTTTCTGTTTCATAAGAAAATAAGAAATCCTATGATAATAAATGGTTTTTGTATTTTCGCAAGAGCAGGAAAATAATTTTGTTTTCCCCTCATTTTTGCAGCAGTCATGTGGCACTCCAAAAATTACTAATGACAGACAAGTTTTGTGTAGACAAAGTGCAGGCAATTGATGTGGCACGACCTGATTGGCTGCCAAGCTTGGGCCTCACTGCACTTGCAGTCAATTATATTGCGTCACATTAGCTGCCTGCACTTTGACTGCACAAAACCTGACTGCCATATAACACTGTCGTGTGCCACCCTGATATGCATGAAGATTTAAGAAGAGCCGAACCCACGTACTTTAAACTGGTTAAACGGTATATGTATTTTTGAAGTGGTGTAGTATGCACAACACTATATATTAACCCTAGCTATAAAAACAAAGAAAAAGGTGAAAACCATCTATGCGAGCTGGGCTCAGTTACACCCTCACAGGTGCCTCTTTTATTTATTTATTTATTATTTTTATTTTTAGATCTCGTCCGTCGTCATCTGGTTTCCCTTTTCACATCGTACTGTTCTTCATCTCGCAGATAAATTCGTTCGTTTTAACGAAGAAATCAGACCGAAATGGCAGCCGGAAGAGCCATTCATCAGCTACTTAGGAGGAGACTTCAATCTCAATCTCCTGTAAGCGTCTTCCTCTCGCTTTTTCAACCGATCTTCACAATTTATCTTAGGTCATGCTTTTTAGGGCATCGCGACTATTGATTTCACGTTTTTTTGTGATTATGATTTGCTTGATTTTGTTACCCCTAGCTCAAATTTTGTTTCATTTTTCGAAACCCTAGAATCCATGTTTGAATGAAATCGGATTAGCTTACAATTCAGGTGGACGATTGGATCTTTAATGAGCTTTTTTCGCATAAATTTCATAGCATTTTACGGATTTCTAGTGGTTATCGTTTATGTATGTGAAAATAAAATGTAAGATCGGGCAACAGAAATTGTATCTGGCGATGGGATCTTGTGAGACACTTTACTTAGTTGACACTATAAGATAGGAAGATTGGATGTCAAGCATAGAAAAAACTCTACTTTTGGTACTGCTAAAACGTGACATGTGTCATTTTAGGGAGTTTCCAAATGTCCACCCGTGTTGGCAAACCGAACTGAATAAAAGGAAGAAAGGTATAGGTAACACTGGCAGAAACTGCTTCGTAACGTATTTGATGGAATCTTAAGTATCCCACCGGAGTCAGCCGTGCATGACAAAAGATCAGGAGAACATTGGCAATTTAAAGATGTGAGACTGTTACCTGATTAGATTACCAAATCGAATGTAATTCCTTCATTATCTATTTAGCTAAGCCTCCCGAGATGATGGTGAATATAAATGGGGAAAAGGGTTCCCTCTGTGCAGTTGCTTGGGCTCCCAGTGAGACCCTAGAAATATCCAATTGAATGAGAATGAAGAACCACATTATGTACACATAAGTATGCATGCATCCAAACAAAAAGCCCAGTCAAAAGACTGAAAATCATTGTAAGCATTTTCCAAATCAATTTTGACAAACTTATCTTCGTCTTTTGTCATGGTTACTTGAATTAATGCCTTTTCCACAGTTCAAAGTTCAGCCAATGCATCGATACCTATTTTTTTGGTAGTATCGGCCAATACTGTTATGGATCCATATTAGCTGATGCATACATCTATACCTATTTTTTTCTTTTCTTGTTATGATTCTCTCAGCACCATATTGGCCTCTACATATCAGTTTGGGCATCAAATGATATGGAGGCCAATACCAGGATTTAAAACCTTGGTATTTGCAGGCTGGAGACACTACATGGACACTACATGGAGAATCTTCCTGCCTCCTACAAATATTGCACCTGTATGCGAAATGAGAACACTTGAAAAGCTAAGACCTTGCTATATAATAGGAAAAATACATTTTTTCATAATCTATAAACACTTTACAAAAGAGTTCTATACGTTCCTCTAAGAAGCCAACAGCTAGAGAGAGTAAAAACAACTAGAAATAAGTAGGGAGCATGTAGCTTCGACCAACAAAACATAATCTTTTACTTGTAATACAGTTTGATCAAAGTTTGACAACCATGGGCGTCCTCTAGACAGAGCAAAAAACAACTAGAATTAAGTAGGGAGGGTGTAGCTTCAACCAACAAATTATAATCTTTTAGCCATAATTAAGTTTCACAATAATGGGTGTCCTCTAGACATTGTCCCTTTAAATCAATAGGAAACCCTAACTTAGTTATTTGACTCTTATTTTAATTAGAAACATACTAAAAACTTGACTTTTTTTATTAGTAAGAACTCCACAATTTAAAAAAAAGATTGATTAAAGCAGATAGGGATTGTCGTAAGATTGTAGACATCCACAAACGTGAGTTTTTTCCCTGAATGGATATTCACCTTGCAATTTCTGTTTTTTGCACAAATTTTTCGGTGAATTTTCTAGAAGACATTGATCCCTATTTATTGGAAACCATGGTCACTCATTCGGAGTTGTCAATGTTATGGAGAAACCAATTCTCCTATTAATCTGGTGATCATGGGATGTTTCATGTTTCAATTAAATCTTATAATGTAAATATCTATTTACTTTTTTTAAAAATAAATGTACTTTTAATATATTGATAATGGTAAACTCAATTGCAAGAAATATGATATCTATGACATTAGTGTGCCTAACCCCACCATGGTCACACGACCTCTCTCACCTGGCAGTGAGGGTTGTATCTCCAATTCATTATAGGATTTCTTCTACTATTTGAATTTCATCTTTTATGAACACATTTTAGTTATGAGGTTTTCTACACTGTTAGCGGATATGCCACAAAATATTCATATCATGAGGTTTTCCACGTGAAAAGTGTATATGCCCTTTATGATAAAATCATAAGTGCTTTGAAAAATTTCGAATTAGGCATTCCCAAGTCCCATCAAGCTAACATGCTTTGAAAACAACCCAGTAAGAGTTTTTGTCAAAGGATCAATAATCATATCAATCAAAAGAAAATTACTCATATACACTTCAGCTTTCTCCACTACATCCTGAATGCAGTGATAGTGCACTTCAATGTGCTTGCCCTTAGAGATATTGCTCCATTTTCAATCAATTTGATTGCAGCCCTATTGTCATAGAATATGTGCACATACCTATCAGCTATGCCAAGTTCCATGCCATCTATGAAGTGGTTTATCCAGATGGTGTAAATAGAAGTTACACTACAAGTTAGATACTCGGCTTTATGAGTATGATGGACAACACAACCCTGTTTCTTACTAGACCAAGAAACAACTCCACCTCTAAAGAGGAAAATATGACTTAAAGTGGACTTTCCGTAGTCCTTATCCTGAACATGACCAATATCCAAATAGCCTTGAACCTCAAGTTCATTAGCTTGAAAACCTAGTTTAAGATGTTTTATTCCCTTTAAGTATCTTAGAATTTTCTTTACTGTCTGCAAGAGCTTAATGCTTGGATTACTTTGATATCTATTGAAAAAACTTACTACAAAATTAAGATTTGGTCTATTCAAGCTCCCAACAACTTGAGAATAGAGAACACTCGTCTATCTTGTCCATTTGATGGACAATCATGCTTACTTAATATCGATTCTTTTCAATAGTTTTTGTCATGAGATTAAAGTTATCCATTCTAAACTGTTTTAATAGGTTTCTATATGTTTTTGTTGGCTTAGGCATAACATTCTAGCCTTTTTATTTCTAGTAATTTTATGTGTAGAACATAGAATGCCTTTCTCGTGTCTTTCATCTCAAATAGAGAACTCAACTTGGACGTAATCTTTTCAATCATTACCATATTTTCCTAGCTAAAAGAAATTCATCAACGTATAAAGACAATATCGTAGAGTTACTCCCACTTTTCAAGACATGCACAATGATTGAGTTGATTAATTAAGGTTGACATTGTTGAATGTTAGATGCCATTGATAGGAGTTTGTTTTGACATGTATAAGGATCTTTTTAACTTACATACTTTACCCTCGTGTCCTTTAATTTCAAAGCCTTCTGGTTGCTTCATATAAATGGTTTGTTTTAGTTTTCCATTGAGGAACCCAATTTTAATATCCATATGGAATAATTCAATATCGAAATGGGCAACTATTGCTAATATGATTCTAAAAGACATGAATTTTGCTACTGGTGAATGTATTATCGTCTATTCCCTCTTTTAGGGTAAATCCCTTGGCTACTAACCTAGCATTATATTTGTCTATAGAAGTATCAAATTTGAATTCCTTCTTTAGTACCCATTTGGAGCCTATGGATTCTCTATATGTAGGCAATTCACACAATTCCTAAACTTAGTTCTTTTCTATTAAATTAATTTCGTCATTCATAACATTTAGCCTTTTTCTAGACTTTGGCGAGTTAATTGCATAAATATAAGCAAATGGATGATCTGTTTCATCTAAGTCGATTGTGTTAATTAGCTCTTCACTCACATGGACGTAGAAATCATCTAGGTTGGAAGGAGGAGCTCTAGTCCTCTTCCGGCCACTGGTGTGAGGAATTTGAATTGATTCATTGATAGAATCAGGTACTACAAGGTTTGGTTGATTTTCATCACTTATTATCATTAAAGGGTCCTCACATTGAGTAGATTCCTTTCTATCTTTGTAATCCTCTAAGAACTCAATATCTCTACTTTCAATTAGACCTATGCTTTTATGATAAATGTTTTGATTCAGTGCAAGATGGTACGAAAGCTGCTGCGCAGAGCTCAAAACGAGGGAGAAAGAGTCCAAATTTCACGATATTTTGGGGCCCAAAAATAAGATTTAATGGGGCTGGACCTGAGCCTAAAACTGGGTCAAAATAGGCAGGTTTAATGGACTTCAATGGGTCTTAAACAAGGCTACTACAAGGGGTTTTAAATACGCTTGAGATGAATTCAAAATAGAGACCCAGTGGGCGTTTTTTGAACTAAATTATTGGGTCACATGATCCATTAAAGTATCCATGTGACAGCTGGATTTTGAGAAGTTTTCTGGGTTACAAAATCTTATTGTAGTTAGCTTTGGACGGTCTTAAGAGATAGTAGAGCTCTCGGTGATTGAGAAGTTGCGGAATTCTTTTCTTTAATTTTTGTTTTGTTCTATATCTCTTTGTAGTTAGAGTCCTGTAAAATAGGTCCTCATTCACTGTTACCTAGACTCCAAGTTTAATGGGGTATTTAATTAGAGTAAAATAGGAAGTAAAGGGTAGGAAAGTTACCAAATTTACATTATGAAGTCCAAGTCTAAATAGGAGTCTTAATTAGGATTTTTATGTATTTATTTATTTATTTGTCTTTCTTTTATACATATTGTAACTGCCGAGAACAATAAAATTAGCGTGAAGGTTTTTTTTTTTTTTTTTGTGAATGTCATTTTCTTTTGATAAATAGAAGAACGGAATTTAGAGAAAAGGAAGGGACCGGGATCCTTATTTTCTGGTCCTATCTCAGGCTTTTGAGCCCCTTAATCTGCTGCCGATAGTGTCTGTTCAGACTACTACTTGCTGCTGCTGTTACTCACAGAGTCTGGGTTCAGATTTTGGAGTTACTGTGCTGGAAATTTTGAGTTCCTTAACCGCTGGAAATCACTAGATTGTTTAATCTTTGATTGACTGTGTTTTTAGCTTGTTACCTCTGTATTATGTGATGTTCTCTCTATCAAGAGTTTTTTATAATATTGAAGGCTGCACAAACTCATCAACCTTAACTCTTAGAACTCCTAGAATAGCCTATAGAGTTACATTTACTCGTTTTTATTCTAATTTATCTCTACGTTGATACGGAATCGATACATCACCATCGATCCCTACTATCTAAGATTACTCAAAAAAACCATCTTGCATTTTAGCGATTAGGCTGAAATGTTAGTGAACAAGGGATTGACATACATCAACAGTTTCAGAGTTGTGTTTGCAAAATGGCGTAAAATTCAATGACGGCTACTGGTTGAGAATCCTTGCACTACCCCTGCATGCTTGGGCTGCCGAGGTCTTTAATGACATTGGGAACATGTGCGCACTTTTAGAGGCTTCGATCGAACATTGATGAAACGAACTATGCGAAGATTCTCGTCTCACTTGATGAATGGGGACTCATTTCGTGAAGGGGGGAGGTTACAGTCAATGGGATCAGGGTGAGGCTCGTATTCGAGGTTGAGAGTTAACTGGTAGGGGAGGGTGTAGGTCAGTTCAATTCGGTTCCAGTTGTGGCATTGGATGAAGTCCTAATCAAATGAAGGCGGCTCGTCCACGACGTAGACGATGAATGGAGCTATGATTCATCATGTTAGAGAGTTGGCGACAAAAGCTGAAAAGGAGGTTGGAACCCCAAAGTCTGACGGGGATGCATACCGTCTGGACGATGGTGACACTTAGACCGGAAGAGGCACAAATCTTAGGGATTTTGGATGGTCATACAAAGGAAATGCCATGATCTGATGTTCCTGTGTTGACAGAGATAACGAGAGCTCCAAATTCAAATTCAAATTTGAATGGGGCTAGACGGGAAGAAAGGACAAAGAAAGACATGTTGGAGAAAGACCATTAGTTGAGAAGAGGGAAAGCTTGAGGTGATCTCAGAGATAGAGTGGTATGAAATGGAAATACTATAGAGCGAGGAGAGGCTTTTATTTAAGGATGAGAAAGAAGTGTTTGATCTTATGTCTGTGGAGGCGACACTTTGTGGGGACCTAGCAGATGGGATAGTTTGGGATTGTGAAAGAGAGAGGCGGACACATGCAGTTTAACACCTATGGGCTTACTCTCCGACTTGATGATTTTTTAGGACGACATAAACATGATGAGCGTGGGAAGTCTTGTGCTGGATGGCACAATCCCGGTGGCTGGGGCAAAACGCAAGAGAAATAAAACAAGCCAATGACATGTTGGAAAATATTGGTGGGCCCCATAATGAGTTAGAGAAGCTCATGGATTGGGCCCACTAAGATGGACAATAATGGGACCATCCTGAGGGGGGAATGGGGGGGGGGTGTCTTTGTGGGCCTGAGGCTCAACTTCGAAAGTCTCGAGTCTAGAATGACTCCTATAAAATTTCTCTTCGAATCAGATTGGCCGTTGAAGAGGAAGGAACCAGTCGAAGGATTTCTCTAGGGAAGTTTCCTCTAATAACCATGGAATCTGGGGAGGAATTGGAACACATGGCAACCAAAGACATCAGTTCAGAGAGATGCTGGCCAATTCTACATGTTCCCCTCTGTTACTCTGTAAATAGGGGATTGGTACACGGACTTTGGGTACCTTTAGGACTAATAGTCTACAATTAGGATTGGGATTTCTATGTTTTTTTTGGGTAACTATGTATCTTTATATGGCAACAAATGTTATAATCTAGGAAGCACGGATACGCCCAAAAGGTCCCCGTATCCGATACGTATTGGATACGGATACGAGTGGGATACGCGTGCATGTGTATCCCAAGAGTTTCCGGGGAAAAAAAAAATTTCGGGTATGGCTGGGATACGGTCGGGATACGGGTATGGTATATATATATATATATATCATTTTAACTAGGTAAATATCATTTTAATCCCTAATTTTTTAGGGTTGCCTTTTAAGGGGCCGAAATCGCAGCTGTTTTAGGGTATTTGCTTTGGCCACCGGCTGTTTTTTAGGGTTGCAAAAGGGAGGGAAAAAAGAAGAAAAATATTTGAAGGAGCTGAGTTGCAGAGGACATACCTGCTGTTGTGGTGGGGCTTTTTCTCAAATTAGGTACTCATTTCTTTCTTTTTTCTTTTATTTCTTCTTCTTCTCTCCTGCAATTTTTCTTTCTTTTTGCTTCGATTTTGGGTTTTCTTCATCGAAGCCCCAAGGGGGGTCTTTTTAAGTGGATGGGGTGATGCACATGGGGCATGAGCAGGTGCGGGATAATATTGTAGGCTTTTACGAGCGATTGTATTCAGATGAGGGTCTTCTGAGGCCAGGTTTGAATGAGCTGCAGTTCAACGCCCTTTCGGATGAGGATAGTAGGGGGTTGGAGGTTTGCTTTACGGAGGATGAAGTGTGGACAACGATCAGATTTGGTGGCAGAAATAAAGCGCCGGGGCTAGACGGTTTTACTATGGAATTCTTCCGCACGTTCTGGGAGACCATTAAGGGGGATATGATGGAAGTTTTCCATGACTTCCACTCGACTGGATTTATCGGGAGGGCCTTAAACTCGACTTTTATTACCCTCATCCCCAAGATCTAGGGGGCTGAGAATATATCCAACTGCAGACCTATCAGCCTGATTAACTGCGTCTATAAGATTATGTCGAGAGTGTTGGCCAATAGGCTCAAGTGGGTGATGGGATCTATTTTCTCCGGTAATCAAGGGGCTTTCGTCCGTGGCAGACACCTTACGGATCTTGCGGTGGTTGCTAATGAGACCATTGACTCGGCCTATGTTCATCGTAGGCCGGCAGTGGTTTGGAAGGTGGATATGGAGAAAGCCTATGACCGTGTTAACTGGGGAAGCTTGGACTATATGTTAAGAAGGTTGGGTTTTGGGGCCGTTTGGAGGAAGTGGATGCGCGGGTGCTACTCATCTCCGTGGTTTTCTGTGCTGATCAATTGCACGTCAGCTGGGTACTTTAAGAGCTCCAGGGGCCTCAGGTAGGGTGACCCCTTCTCCCCTTTTCTTTTTAATATGGTGGGGGAGGCTTTATCCGGGTTGATCTGTCGCGCTAGGGACTTGGGCATGCTTGTTGGCATCCGGGTTGGAGAGCAGGGTAGTGCCATCACGCATTTGCAGTATGCGGATGATACCATTCTGTTTGGGAAGGCTGATGTGACAGAAATCCGTAATATGGTTGACGTGCTCTCGGTATATGAGGCGGTGCCGGGTCAACGAGTTAATCTACATAAGTCTACGGTCTCTGGCATTGGGGTGGAGGATGAGTCTTTGAATATCCTGGCTGGTTCTGTTGGGTGCGGAGTTGAGGGGTTGCCTATTCGGTATCTAGGGTTGCCGCTTGGGATTAGAAAGCCTACGATACGTGACTGGCTCCCGGTTGTGCAGCGTTTCGAACAGTGCTTGTCCTCTTGGAAAGGAAGATTGTTGAGTAGTGGGGGTCGGCTCATATTGGTTAAAGCGGTGCTTTCGTCGATCCCCATTTTCTTCATGTCTATGTTCAGATGTCCTGCCAAGATTCTTGATCGTCTGGAGCGTATTCAAAGATCGTTTCTTTATGAGGGGGCAGGGGTGAACCGCCGATACCACCTAGTCAATTGGGACACATGCCTGCTGCCGATTGCGTGTGGTGGGTTGGGGATCCGTAATCTTAAAAGGACTAATTTGGCGCTGTTGGGGAAGTGGTTGTGGAGAGCGAGAAGGGAGGAGGAGAGGGGAAATCTTTGGTGGCTTGTTCATAGTGAAAAGTATGGGCTTTCTTGGGGGAGTTGGGGGATTGGTGTTTCAACTCATAGGAGTACCTCGCCCTGGTGGAGAGATATTGCTCGCGTTTGGGAGGCTATGGCTAAAGGGGTGAGATACAGTTGGGGATGTGGCTCCCGCATTCGTTTTTGGGAGGATATGTGGCTAGAGGTGGGATCGCTTAGAGATGTATACCCGGATATTTTTGCCCTTTTGTCGAACCTGGGTGGGAGGGTCGACGAGTTTGTATCTTTCGCCAGTGGGAGATGCACTTGGGATGTTGTCACCAGAAGGCGCCTTAGGGACAATGAGATGGGGAGCTACCTTGACCTATTGAGTAGACTGTTTGACGCGCAGCAGAATAGTCAATGAGTTGATAAGAGGATTTGGGCTTTGAATTGGGAGGGGGTTTTCAGCGTCAAAGAGTTATATCGATGGTTGTCGCGCCGATCGTTAATCAGATTCGAAGGCAGATGGTTGCGGAGGGAACCATTCCTCTGAAGATCCGTTTCTTTGTGTGGGCTTTGTGCAAGGATAGAATCCTAACTAGGGACCAGCTGTTTCGGAGGGGCATGGACGTCCCCATTTCGTGTGTTATGTGTCCCGACGGGGAGGAGTCCGTTGCTCACCTCTTCCTCCATTATAGTTTTGTTGCTGAGGTGTGGGGAGCCATTCTAAAAACTTTCGGTGTGTCTTGGGTTATGCCTTAGACGCCTTATCTATTTTTGTTGAGTTGGGAGGTGGTGAAGATGAAGGGGGAGGGATGGCGGATCTGGAGGGCGACTTTATTTGCAGCCTTGTGGTGTCTATGGCGCGAGAGAAACGACAGAATTTTCGAAGAGAAAGCCAAACCGGTTGGAATGGTTATGAGGTCGGCTTTGGACCTGGTTAGCTTCTGGGTCACGCGTGGAGGGGATAGAGATTGTTGCCACAATTTCTTGTGGGATCCGGGCTGAGGGAGCAATGCCTCGATGTCTTGGGCGGTGTTTTTTTGTAGTTCCTTTTGGTCTCTGGTGTCGAGATTGTATTCGGTTACAACGCCTTGCTGTTTATCGATATAATCTTTATTACTGATAAAAAAAATAAGTGGATGTAAACCATCAAATCAGTAAACTTCTATATCAGCCATCAAAATTAAGAACAACCATTGACATTAAGTGCATAGATCGGATGGTTTGAATCTCCAAAAAAGCGTGATTTTTTTACACATAGGCCTTCAATTGATGATATATCACTTTGACGGTATGTATTTCCATGATCATAAGCCAATAAATGGTGTAAGATCGTTTAAACATCATTTGGTGCTTAAATGACGATTAGGATAGTCGGTCCCATAAAACTTGATGTGTGATTGGTCCGACTCACGTGACCGTCATGTATACCCAAAAATATATAAAAATGTATATAAAATAATTTTTTACATTTAAAAATAATCTAAAAAATATATAAAATAATTTTTTAATATAAGTACCCTCACCGTACCCGTACCCTATTTTTTTGGAAATTGCCATATCGCCGTACCCGTATGCCGTATTCGCACCGGTGCTTCCTAGGTTATAATGTGTTTCCTAGTGTTAGTAGTCAAGGTGTGTTCCTGCAAGGGATCTTCAAGACCGACTCTCTGGACCTAGTAGAAGATAGAGGTCTAAGGACACATGACGAGAGCAACCGGGGCATTATGGAAATCAAGGAACGGGAACAACGTGCCGTGGTTTTGGAATGGACTTGGAGGGTGGAGGATAGTTTAGGAGGAAATTGGGAGAAACAGAGTGTAGACCAATCAAATAATCAAATGGGAGTTGAATCGGATGAGGAAGCAGAGATAGTGGTAGACACCTACAATAGTATAGGAGATTGGGCGGTTGGGGATGGAGTGGATATTGGCGAGGAAGTATATGCCACACCTATTCGGTCGTTAAAATAGAGTAGTAAATGCAGTTGGAGGGAAATGAGTATTTTTGAGGACTCGAGAAGCAAGAATGAGGAAAGTGAGTGCTGATGGATCTTCGGATAGTAAGAGCATAATGGAGTGCAAAATAAGTCAGGATAATCTTGGAAACTTTATAGCGTACGCCAGAAATGTAGGGATGGAACACAAAGGAATGGAGAGTACCTTGAAAGTTGTATTTCATAGCATTGAAACCCAATAAAAGGGTAATGCCAAATGGTAAGCAGAAGATGAAGAGAGAGCTGCAAAAGTTCATCACCATCATCATCATCACAACATTATCCCATCTATTTGGGGTCAACTTTGCTAGTCCTCTTTCTCCACTCATTTTTTATCAATGCTAAGTTCTTTGTAACTTCACAATCCTTCACGTCCTTTCTCACTGCTTCTTTCTAGGTCTTCACTCGTCTTCCTCTCCTTCTACTTCCTTGTGCTTGTAGTGTCTCTCAACACTTCATACAAGATTTATTTTTAAAGGCATAGAATGGGTTAGAGCAGTTGCCGAGGGGGGATAGTATGGAGATTTTTTTTTAATATTTATTTATTTATTTATTATTATTATTATTATTATTATTATTATTATTATTGTTTTCTAGGGGGGGAGGAGAGTTATTTTGGGCGGTTTCTGTTGATATCATGAGGATTCTTATGTGGGATGTAAGAGGAATTTTTTGATTAAGTAAGCTTTTGTGAACTTTTTCTTGGAAGCTTGAATCCTTGGGTGGTCATATTACAAGAAACTGGCTATGGGCCATTGCTTGGAGCAATGGTAAAAGGCTGAAGCTTTCAATTGTGAAAAAACACGAGCTCGAGTTGTAGAGCAATTACTTTGTGCGTAGAAAGCTAGAGGTTGGGTTTGTATCCCGTGATCCCGTCCACCCCTCCCAGCACCCTGTATGTACGAAACCAACACTGAGAGTTGATGGAGTTGAGCTAGTTTGAGTTCGATTGGGGATTTGGGAAGAATTGTGGTTAGTTGGAGATCCATGGTAAGGGCCTTCTTGGAGGCAATGGAGTGGAAAGTTGGGAATTTCTCTTTTTTCAGTAGAATTAAAAATGAATGATAATGGAAGTATATATGCTTTTACCAGATTTTACTGGCCGAACAATGATGGCAAAAGAAATGACCTTTGGCGTGAACTCATCAAGGTCTTTAGCTATTGGAGAGGGCCCATGGTTAGTGGGAGGTGAGATATCATTAGATGGCAGTTTGAGAAAAGAGTAGGGGTCTCATCTATGAATGGGATTCAGGGTTTTTGCTGACTTCATCAACGTTTGTGGTTTGATTGATCAACCTATGGGAGGGAGATGCTTCACTTGCTCTAATATGCAACAATCACCATTTCTAACAAGGCTAGACTGACTCCTCTATCCTAGGACTGGGGAACTTGTTTCTGAACATCCTAGTAGACGAGGATAGTATGTGGGTACGATTAGCATTTGGAGGTGGAAGAAATTGGGGATAGGTTAGACCACATGCACAATGTAGAGTAATGTCCGACCAAAAAAACTGTTTTTACACCATTGATTTTGTTGTCAAAATTGTAAATTTTCAATGATGAGCTTTTTGGGTGGAAAACCCATATCTTTAACTGGTGAATGTGTGAAAGGAAAGGGCAAAAAGGCCATTTTCCTAAAACCCTAGAGGGATTGGTGAACGTTCAGAGGTTGTGGTGCAATACGTGATCATGTACCACATGACACGCGATCGAGCACTCGATTGCACGGCTCAGGCATTCCACTTGAGTCCATTTTCCCATTTATGTGTGTATTTAAGCTAGAAGTGTATTGGTTGTTCATAGCAGACATTGCGATGTGAAGAGATGACTCATATCACTCTGTATCTCCAGATGTAACATTTTGCCTAGGGTGCAAATTTAATTCAGCAAAAGATAAGAAGTCTTCCTGTAATTTCATTGTTGGATACATTACATGTATTTTCTCTTTTACTTTCATATGCGACACCTAATTTATGCTCTTAATTGCATATATTAGCATCGATTACCAATCATCATCATCATCATCACCTTGTATCATCTATTTGGGACCAGCTTTTTGAGTCTTATTTCTGTGAAATGTGTGGAGAAATAAGACTCACAAAGCCACCAACCCCATAAGAGAGTGGACAAGACAATGATGATCATATCCAGCATTGCAAATTGGTAATCCATGCTACAATATAGGAATTAGCAGCATAAAATTGCTGAAAAATGATGATAACATGGGAACATGTGTATGAGCAAGAGAGAAATACTTCGAATGTATCCAATGCTAGAAGTATAGAAAGGTTTCTGATTATGACTGAATTAAATCTGCCAATAGGATCAATTTCTGTATTCGGAGCAACGTATTTGGAAATTCACTCAGGTTGAGTAGGGTTTATAAACATGAACGATCTATCTGGTAAGGAAAATCTTTGGTTCCTTTGGGAATTCCATTAGGGAGATTTCAGTATTCGTAGCAACATATTTGGCTATTCACTCAGGGTGCGTAGGCTTTAGAAACATGGAGTGGTCTATGGTATGGAGAATATTTGGTTCATTTGGGAATTTCATTAGAGTTTGATAAACTTGCTATTTGCCCATAATGGCAGAAGCTTTTAAACTGATCTCTCTAATATGCTTTTACTTTCGCATTGCTTATTAATTTCATTTTATTATCTAGACCTTGTGATAGGTTCCTCTTGTGATATTGTGTTAATGATTAGAAATTGAGCATTGATTCTTCTAAGTTCTAAGTTCACACTGGATGGGAATTCTTCTAAGTTGTATGACTGGATCATCAGGTTCATCATGTCACGTGATAGACATATAGCATCGTTTTTTTTTTCCTGATAACCTGGGTGTCCGGGCCTCTTAGAGCACCCGACTAATCCCAAGGGCACGTGTGCACCACAAGTTAGCTTGTGCCAGGTCAGCACGGAATATAAATCCCTAGGGTGGCCTCAAGGGTGATTTAAACTCAGGTGTCCCGCTTCCTAAGGCGAGTACCTGGCCATCATGCCAAACCCCTTGAGGTTGATACATAGCATCTTTAGTATACACCTGTACTGCTCTTAGTTAAATGTTTAATTATTATTTTTCTAACAGTAGAAGAATATTTTAATCTGCAGACCCCTCCAGTAGTATCATCTACTCTGTTGAAGCCGGATCAAGATGGATTTGGATCTGCTGGTATGAAGTCCTTAAGAGCATTGGCACTCCTTGGAGCAGGTGTTTCTGGTCTTTTGAGTTTTGCGAGCATAGCAGCTGCTGATGAAGCAGAACATGGCTTAGCGTGTCCAAACTATCCTTGGCCTCACAAAGGCATTCTCAGTTCCTATGATCATGCATCGTGAGTGAAATATTATTATCTCTGCACGTACTAAGCAGTTTTTATACAAAACAATCACAATGTTTTGCATATATATATATATACACACACATACATATATGCCCTGGTCTCTATATGTTTGAGTGTAGTGTTTCACCCTGCACTTGAGCCATTTGGGTGCCACGTAGCACCCAATCCAAGGATCGGATGCCATGTGCACATACATGCACAAGGTCCATCATCAACCATTTAAAAAAAAAATAAAAAAATCTACCACGGTCGATTTTCTGGTTAAAGCTGAAATTTTTTAGGTGGAAAATCCATATCTTTGACCCCTGAAAAGGAGGGCAAAAATGTCATTTTCCCCCTAAAATCCTAGAGTGATTGTTGAACCCTTGAGGATGTGTGCCAACTCGCTATCACGTGATTTAGTACTTGAGTGCAGCGCGCCTATGAATTGACACACATCCTCTAAGGGTACATCAGTCTCTCCAGGGTTTTATTATTATTATTTTGACATGCATGCCCTTCATTTCATGGGTCAAAGTATGTGTTTTTCCACCTGGAAATTTCACCATTCCATTTTTTTGCCATTAATGACAATATGAACGGCGTAAGATGGGGTTTTTTTAACTTGTTTTAAACGATCGTTGATCGACCTTATGCATATGAACATGGCACCCAACTGGCAGGCTGCACTTGAACTTATAGCACTGGGCAACACACACACACACACACACACACACACACACACACACACACATATATATATATATATATATATATATATATATATATCTTTGTGTGTGTGTGTGTGTGTGTCTCTCTCTCTCTCTCTCTCTATATATATATATATATATATCATGGTTTTAAAACACGAAAACTCGACTCGACTCAAAAGTCAGCTGAGTAGAGTCAACTCGGAAACTCGGTCCAACTCGGGTTATTTAAATTTTTTTTAAATATATTGTATATAATTACAAAAAAATTTGCATAGAATATGTGCAAACAAAAATAAAAAAACATAAAGGGAGCCATCTAAGCAATATGATATGAAGATTGAAGACTATGTTGTACCATGGTACATGTTTAAAAAAAAAGACAGTTGTTTTGGGGACCTGTGCCACTTGGAACACCATCTAAGCCATACGATTTGAAGAGTATTCAATCAGATGATGACTGATTTCAATTAGATGATACAGATTGTGTTTCGTGATAATCGTTGGCCTCAAAGATCTTTACATCATGGTCTTCCAATCATATGGCTTAGATGGGCCAAGTGGCACAGATCCCTAAAAAAAGTCTTTCTTTTTAACCATTTCCCGTGGTGCAAATCTCGTGCAAGGTTTAGCTCCCCCCAAAAAATAAAAAATGCTTCAACAAAATGAAAAATATGAATTCAAACAAAAAAAGAATGAGATTATGGCTGCTCCAAGTGAATCAGAGATTAGGGCTGCTTCTAAGAAAAAAAATTAAAATAAAATACTCACAGGAGCTAGGTTATTCTCTTCGCCGTAAATTGGGGTTGAGGGTTGCGGGTTGGGATGCGAATAGGGCTGCGATATCTACTCTTAATCTTCTACTTCTATCGAGATTTTAGGGCTAGAGAGATTTTAGGGCTTGGGAGACGGAAAAAGAACTTACAGGTAGGGTCTTCTTCTTCTTCGTCTTTGATTTTTTTTTTTTTGCGTAGGGTTTTATTTTCGCAAGGCTGCAAGAGGAGGGCTTAGGTTTTTTCGCAGGGGTTTGGAATCGAGAGGATTAGGGGCGTGAGAGGCTTTAGGAATAGCGTCGAGACAAGGGTTGGGTTTTATATAAAAACATGCATTTTACTTAATTGCCCTTTAAAATTAGTGAAAACCCCCGCCTATCCTAATGAATAAGTGGCTTGAGTCGACTCACCGAGCTGAAAAAATCGGTCGATTTTCTGAGTCAACTGAGTCTTAAAGCCTTTCTCGTCTTGAAACTTTGTTGAGCCGAGTCGACTCGCTCGAGTTCCGAGTCGACTTGTCGAGTTTTAAAACCATGATATATATATATATATATATATATATATATATATATATATATATATATATATATATATATATATATATATATATAATCCTTTGGTGAATCTAATTTTAAGTGGTTAGTTGACCTTGGATTGGATCTTGTATGCATTGAAGGATTTCATTATTTGCTTGCAAATGGTAAAATGG
Organism: Chloranthus sessilifolius; assembly: GCA_021018995.1. Classification (NCBI taxonomy): domain Eukaryota; kingdom Viridiplantae; phylum Streptophyta; class Magnoliopsida; order Chloranthales; family Chloranthaceae; genus Chloranthus; species Chloranthus sessilifolius. The sequence continues at coordinate 177,685,547 of CM037585.1, read as the reverse complement.
ATTCAGCCATTTTAAGTTACTGCAATGTGTTGAGCGGAACCTGTGTAACACTTTCAAGTTTGGATGAGCAGAATTCGTCGCGGACATCAAGTTTACCAACAAGTCTGTGCATCATGCCATTCAATGTCTCTGATTTCATATCGAGACCTTGTCGGCGTCGCATATACGGAAGAGGAGACCAAGGCTATGGCTGCTGAGATTGAGGTGATTGACGGGCCTAATGATGAAGGTGAGATGTTTACCCGGCCTGGTAAGTTGAGTGATCGTTTCCCTCAGCCTTATTCAAATGAACAAGCAGCAAGGTTTGCGAATGGAGGGGCGTATCCTCCAGATCTAAGCCTCATCACCAAGGTAATCCCATTCTTTACAACTGGTCAATTAATTTCCAATGGTTTTGTATCCATCTGTTTCTGCGACTGAACTAGCTGTTTAAACATTTCCAGGCACGACACAATGGTCAGAATTATGTGTTTGCCCTTCTTACTGGTTACCGTGATCCTCCTGCTGGTATTTTGGTAATTATCTGGCTCTGATTTGGAAAATTTTCTGGCCCTTGAAACATAGTTTTATATTCTTCTTCTACACTTTAATTGGACACAATGCTATATTTTGCTTGTCTATGCGACCAAATTGCCTTCGATAAAGGCACCATATCTTGTGGTAGATCTCCTATATCTAAGAGACCCAACCCACTTTGCATCTATATATATCTCCACGTCAAAGAGACTAGGGTGAGTATTTAACAATCCCTTCTCTAGACTAGATTTCAAGTACCCGAGAATTCGATATATAGCATCTAAGTGTAGAGTTTGCGGGCATACATATACTGACTTATAACACTCACTACATAAGCGATGTTTGGACGAGTAATGGTACAATATTCCAGTTTTCCAACAAGCCTTTGTTACACTCGAATGGCCGAATGTGATTGTCCATCTTCATAATTTATTCTTTAATTTTGATCCATAAGAATATTTGAGGGTCTACACCCAACATGCTAGTCTACTTGAGTAAATCAAGGGTGCACTTTTTCTGGGAAATGCAAATACCCTTTTTTTGATCTAGCAAAGTCAATTCTAAGAAATATTTTAGAGGGCCCAATTCCTTATATCAAACACTCGACTTATGTACGTTTTAAGCCCCACGGTCTCTTCTTCATCATCACCAGTGACAATGATGTCATCCACTTGAATGATTAATGGAATGAGCTGAACACCCCTTTTAACAAATAAAGTGTGATCATAATAACTTCTCTGATGGTCAAACTTGACAATAGCATTGCTAAATTTTTTGAACCATGCTCTTGACAACTACTTCAACTCATATATTGCCTTTATGAGCCAACAACTTGCCTCTTTTCTCCCGTCATGAATGAAGCTAAGATTTCCAAGTAAACTTCTCTTTAAGATTTTCATCAAGGAAAATCCCAGTTTGAAGAGCACGCCAATAGAATGGAAAGCCTTAATGAATTGCTCATGGTGACTCCCTTTGTGGGGGTTTGAAGGAAAATATCTTTTTGAGTGTTTAGACGTTGGAGGAACTGGTGTGAATCCTTAGACGACGCGGAAAGATGACGACCACATGTCTGGTGCTCAGGGCGGGTGATTGGATATGCGGCCGGTGCCGGAATATCAATTTCCGACGCTGTGCTATTTGCCACCACTTCGCCTGTGAGGCTAATAGAGCTTAGGGCAGAACGGTTTTGCCAGCAGATTTTCGAAAGCCTCCGTAGGGGGATTCCCAGCAGATTGTGCTAAGCGAGTCTCAGCGGCGAGACATCCAGCGGGGCTGGTCGATAGCGGGGATTAGTAATAGTCGGTTGCAGGCCATTTCGAAGGAGACTTCCGACCACCCTTGTCCTGTTGCAGATACGAGGAATTTTAATTTTAGTGACTCTCCGGACCGGAATGAATCCATTTCCGGCCATTCCGTTCCGACTGGCCAGTTGGTCCCTGCTCGTGGGTTTCTCGATTTTGACTCGGAGCAGTTTTGATCGCTTGCCTTCAATTTACATCATTATTGGGTTGTCTTGCATGCTAATAAAGACTCACTATCGTTGCTGGCGATTTATCGATGGATTACATACAAGTGGAATCTTACAAAACGACCTACTGCTTCCTATCTTTCTAATACTAAATTCCTACTCCGCTTCAGGGATGAACGTGGAGCTAAGGAGCTATGCAACTATAAACATTTTTACATCCAGGATTGCCCGGTGGAGTGTCGATAGTGGCATCCGGCCCTAGGAGATGTCCCCCAACGTCTTCAAGGCGATTGGGGATCGGTGTGGTCGTTTCATCCGGGTCGATAGACGGACGGCCGACCTCTGGGATATGGACCACACCCGGATCCTTGTTGATATCGGCTCTGTGGACGACGTCCCCTGTACCTGCGACATCCATGTTGGAGGCCATGTGTGTCAGCTCGTCATAGAAGTGCTGAGACTCAATTGCGTCCTCATTCCGCATCAAGCTTGCAAATCAGCCAGGGGGTCCCGAGACGCTGATGTCGGTGTCGACGGTGCTCTCGCAGATATAACTCATTCGCTCGACGACCCATTGGGAGCAGGGGTAGCGACACACTTCGGGATACCAGCGGGAGACGCGGCGAGGGGCCTGTCCATGTGTTCGCCGCACCAGTGGAACCCTCTCTCCCGAACTTTCACGTCGGGTTCTGGTAGTGCCCCTCCTGGGTCGCGTCGGGGTACTCATGGCGAGGTTCTGAGAGATCCGGATGGGTCGATGGTTTGTGAGGAATAGGGGGGAGCTGGTCCAGACGGAGATGAGGTCCTTGGGCTGGTAGGAGGTCGGATTTCGGCACCAGAGGCTGTCTTTCCTTGTGGGGATCTCGAGGACACTTTGCTGTTGGAATTGACGGTTGGGATGTCCTCGTACGCTGTAGCCGACCAGGGACAACTGCTGGAGATGGAGAGAGGGGTGGGTGATGAGCTGAGGTTGTCGGCCTGAGAGGAGGAGGTGGAGGTACGGGCCTGGGATCCGATGGCGTCGGAGGCTGATCTTTGCCTTTTGGAGGTGGGTGGGGCTGCTGCTAGGAAAGGGCTTAGGGTTTTTCACCGAAAGAGAAAGGAGTTGGTGGCTTCTCGGGGTTTAAAAAGGGCTTCGAAGATGACACGTGGGCGGGACGGGGGAGAGTTGTGGATCTGGGACTGTGGTCGAGTCAAATGTTGACGGGAATGGAGATTGGAGGGAGCGAATTCAAGGTTGCTTTAAGGGGAGGGGCACGTGTCGAAGGCTGCAGGTTTGACGCTGGACAGCTGGCGGGTGGTAGGGAGAGTGGAGGGCAGGGGCTTCCGGGTCTCTGGAGTGGGAAGCCCATTGGGCTATGTTCTATTTGCGGGTCGGGGCTGTGGCGAGAGACTTTTTTGGGTCTTGGTTGGGCTGGGCCCTACAGGCTCCCACTTATTTAGAGTGGGGACTTTGACGGAGAATGAGTCGACTTGCCCTGGTGTTGGTGTCCCGCGACGAGTTGCGGCCTCCCAGAGTCTTCCCCTTGCGGTTTCCATTGATAAAACCGAAACCAGTTGTGGATGACCCCACTCCTCGGTCCTTTCCTCCGACCTTGGGTCCAATACGGGGCTCATTGGCCGATCTCAGCTGGAACTGAGCGATCAGATTGGGGGGGTCTTTTGCTCTGGTCAGGACGTAGGGGATGACCTGGATGGGAATCTGGATAGTTTGAGGGAGGCAGAGGATATTGATCGGCTTATTGGCCTAGGTCACAACCTTGGAATGTCTTTTAGGGGCTCCGAGGCTGACTCCGGGAGGTCTTCAGATCGGTTTTGGTGAAGCGACGGGTGGGCTGCGACAAGCGGCGTAAGGGGTCGCGGGAACTAGCGAGATTGACCTGGGGCATGTCGGAGGAGGAGGGGGGGGTTAGGATCCATTCCTAACCGGGCGAGACGCCATTTGATCTGCTCATGAAGATGATTGCTTGGAATGTGAGGGGTATATGTGACAGGGGTAAAAGGACCAGGGTGAAGCAGGCTATTGCGGCTGCTAACCCGGCTGTGGTCACTCTCCAGGAGACCAAGTGGGGCTGCTGTGATTGGAGGAAGGTCAACTCGGTATTGGGAGGAGTTGGGTGGGATTGGATTGGGGCTGATTTGGTTGGCGCCTCGGGGGGTATTTTAGTGGCTTGGAAAGCGGATCTTTTCGATAAGGAGGATGAGGAGGTGGGACTGTACTGGTCTCGGTAGTGTTGCGAAATAAGGAGTCGGGGATTCGGTGGATGTTTGCGGGTATCTATGGGCCGTCGGTGGATCACGAACGAGGTGACTTCTGGTTTGAGTTGGCGGCTAGGTGGAAATATCATCTCTGCCTTGGGGGAGACTTTAATGCTATCAAGTGGGAGTATGAGAAGAAGGGTGGTCCGCCTAATGCAAGGGTGATGCGAGACTTCAATTCCTTTATTTCGGATTGGGGGCTCATGGACGTTCCGCTTTCGGGGGCGTGCTTCATGTGGTCGAATCAGCAGGATAACCCATCGCTGTCCAGATTGGACCGTTTTCTTGTGTCGATTGAGTGGTTAGAGGTGTTCCCAGGGGCGAGGTTGGAAGCTCTTGCTCGGCCGGTCTCCGATCATCGCCCTTTGCTTTGCACGTGTGACTCTAAAGGGTGGGGACCTTCACCCTTTCGGTTTGAAAATATGTGGCTGTTGGATGCGTCGTTCCGCGAAAATATTCCAGTGTGGTGGTGAGAAAAGAGCTGCACGGGGACTGCTGTGTATTGCTATATATCCAAACTCCGTCATTTGAAGGGGAGGATTAAGGGGTGGAATCGTGACGTGTTTGGGGTGGTACAGGCCAGGAAAGAGAGCCTGCATAGTAGCTTAAAGAAGTTCGATGATTTAGAAGAGGAGAGGAATCTTAATGGTGAGGAAAGAGAGGATCGGTTGAGGAAAAAGATGGAGTTTGACAGCGTTTGTAGGGCGGAACAGGTCAGCTGGATGCAAAAAGCCAAGGTTAAGTGGCTAAAAGAAGGGGATGCTAATACGAAGTACTTCCATATTGTGGCCAACGCTAGATTCCAGTCCAAGTATTTGGGGAGGGTCGTGGTAGATGGGATTGCGGCTGAGGGTGATGACCAGGTTCGGGAGCGGATTGTTGCTTTCTACAAATCCCTGTATATATGGATGAAGGTGTTACGCGTCCGCAGTTGGATGGGGTGTCCTTCCAGACTATTTCGGTGGTGGAGAGGGAGGCGCTGGAACAGATTTTCACGGAGGATGAGGTGTGGCATGCACTCAGATTTGGTGGATGGAACAAAGCACTAGGTCCTGACGGTTCACTATGGAGTTTTTCCGGGCGTTTTGGGGGTTGATCAAGGCTGAGCTGATGGAGGTCATGTCGGAGTTTCACACTGATGGTTTCGTTGGGAGGGCGCTTGGTTCCACATTTATTACCCTGATCCCGAAACGAGAAGGTACTGAAGAGATTTCTGATTATCGGCCCAGTAGTTTGACCAACTGTCTTTATAAGATCATGGATAGAGTGCTTGCTAATAGATTGAAGCCTTTGATGAGCACTATCATTTCGGGGAATCAGGGAGCTTTCGTGCGTGGCAGACAATTGGTGGATCTTGTTGCGGTGGCAAATGAGACGATCCATTCTGCTCATATTCAGGGATGCCCGGTGGCGGTTTGGAAGGTGGATATGGAAAAGGCTTATGACCGTGTCAGTTGGGAGGGTATCGACTATATGCTGGGAAGGATGGGATTTGGTGACATTTGGAGAAATTGGATGCGTGGGTGCTACTCTTCCGCGTGGTTCTCGGTAATGGTCAATGGCACTCCGGCCGGTTATTTCAAGAGTTCTCGGGGTATCCGGCAGGGGGGCCCCCTATCCCCTTTCCTTTTTAATGTTGTGAACGAGATGCTTTCTCGTTTGATCGATCGGGCCAGAGAACGACATCTTATTTCCGGCATTCAGGTGGGGACGCAGGGCAGGTGCATCACACATCTGCAGTACGCAGATGATACGATTCTCTTTGGGAGGTCGGATGCTTTTGAGTTCAGGGTGTTAGGGGATGTGTTGTCTGTGTATGAGGCTTTCTCAGGGCAGCGAACCAACCTCCTCAAGTCTGCCATTACGGGGATTGGGGTTGACGATTTCGATTTGGCGGCGCTTGCTCTCTCGGCTGGTTGTCCGATTCAACATTTGCCTATTACCTATCCCGGTCTTCCCTTGGGTATCAGGAAACTTACGGCCCGGGATTGGCAACCGGTCGTTTAGCGTTTCAAGCAGCGTCTCTCCGCTTGGAAAGGGAAACTTTTGAGCAGCACAGGCAGGTTGGTCCTGATCAAGGCGATTCTTTCTTCCATGCCCATTTTTTATATGTCAATGTTTTACTGCCCGACGAAGGTGATTTGTTGCCTGGAGAGAATCCAACGTTCCTTCTTGTGGGAGGTTTGCCAGTTGCCAGTTGCTTGTGGTAGACTGGGTATTCGCAGCCTTAGGCAGATCAACTGTGCTCTTCTTGGGAAATGGTTCTGGAGAGTTGGTAGGGAGGGGATTTGGAGAAAGGTGCTGGTTGAGAAGTATGGGCAGTCCTCTGGCGATTGGGGTATTTGTCCGGTCGCTCGCAGAGGCTCTTCTGCTTGGTGGAAAGGGCTGTGTGGGGTTTGGTTCAGCTTTGCTAGAGGAGTGCGCTTTAGTTGGGGGTGCGACACCATAATTCGGTTTTGGGAGGATGTCTGGCTGGACTCCTATCCTCTTAAAGCCAGGTTCCCTGGCATCTATGCATTATTTGTGAACCCGGGGGGAATGATTGACCAGTTTGCATCGCTTGTCAATGGGGCGGTGGTTTGGAATGTCCATACCCGCAGATCGTTGACCGACTGCGAGATGGCGGAGTTCTCTATTCTGCTACAGCTGTTGTATGCCGAGCAGCGTAATCAGAGGGGGGTTGATCAGAAGGTGTGGGCTCCGAGTAGGGATGACATTTTTATTGTCAAAACCCTATTTAAGTTGGAGACTCGTCACCCGCTTATTATGTTCGAGGGGTGATGGCTGTGGAAAGTTCCTATTCCTAATAAGATCAGGTTTTTCGTGTGGATTCTTTGCAAGGATAAAATTCTCACGCGGGACCAGGTAATTCGTAGGGGGAAAGATGTTGCGGCTACCTGTGGCATGTGCACAAATGGGGAGGAAACTGCGGCACACCTTTTCCTTCATTGTCGGATGGCCTGGGATGGGGGACGCTGATGGACGGGCGCAGTCAAGATTTATGGTCATCGCGGTTTATTGGTGTCTGTGGCTTAAGCGCAACTCCAGAATTTTTGAGAATATTAGTAGGTCCACAGGGTTCATAGTCAAAACTGTTTTGGACCTGGTGGGTTTTTGGATGGGGGGGGGGGGTTGAGGAGGGAAGAGGGCAAACTTCTATCGGGTGGGATTCGGGCTAGGCTGCTGTTCGGTGCTATGTCTCTTTCTTTTCTTTTTTTCTCGTTGTAGGGTCCACCCGCTTGATCATGTTGTGGTGTTTGTTGTATTGGGTTCTCAGCACCTTGCTGTGTTTCAATATACTGCTACTCTTTACTGATTTAAAAAAAAAAAGATTTTCATCGAGGAATCCATTCTTAACATCACCAACTTCTTACGAGGAATAAGGGATAAGAGGACACAAATAAAAATTTTAATTTAGTAAATGGGCGGATGTGTCTTGCTAATCAACTCCATAGGTTTGTGTAGGACTCTCAACGAGTCGAGAGATCGGTTTGCAACATGCATCCCATGGTTCTCCGACTAGGAGATTGGTTATGCCATGTGTGCCGTAACGTGAACTTTAGGAAAATGTCGATTTGCCATCGCAATGGATGCGAGGTTCGAAGGGCAGAGGGTATCCCGGTGAAGAGTAATGCGGCATAGGTCCCGAGAGGAGCTCCTAAAGGCCAAGTGCTCATTAATGGGAGCCAGGTGATGGGTCTCCAAAATGAATTGTCCATTGCGGGAAAGCGTTTTCGTGGCACGCGTTTTTGTGTCTCTTCGGGGCCGGTGCAAAACAGTTGGGTCCACCAGCCTGCCTTGTTTCAAAGGGTTTGTCCGAAGGTCTCTTTTGCTAATATGGTTAATGGTGGATTGGGTCTTCATGGTTCGCCTCTCGATGACGTTCGTCCTCGTCAGGCTGACGTCCAATCTTCTGAGGCTGATGTCTGACCTGATATTTCCATTTCAGCTTCTGTTAATCGTGACGTTTTTGGTGGGTCTTCGTTGCCGGAGATTACCAATAATTATTTTTCGTCCTTAGCTTCTAATCTACCATCATTTTGGGCTATAAGTCCCTGCTCCTCTATCCATTTATCGTTGGCTTAATAAGACATGGTTTCTTCAAACGCCCTTACATTTCTATTTTATCTTCATCTAGCTACCTACTCCTGTTCCCTAACGAGGCTGCCGCTGATAGCTTCTGCTCACAAAAGAGGTTTCTGATTGATGGTGTGCCGGTCGCCTGCTGTCTGTGATGGGGCCAATACTCTGGGTAGTAGTAGGAAGGCGTGGGGGCCTTGGAGCTGATTGGTTGGCTAGCAGGAAGGCGTGCAAGCCTTGGAGCTAGGTGTTGTGACGTGCGAGCTGTCACGGGGTCTCTTTTTTCATAGTGGACTTACGTGCGACACTTAGCTTTGCAAGCCAAGTCAGCCTATCCCACAACCGAGTAATGCTACGCGGATTCTCGAATGCTACAGGGAGTATAATGCTTGGCCAGTTCAAGCTTTAATTCGCTCCCTGCGATAGGACATCACCTGCGAAGCAACGCAACAGGTTAGAGGCGACGAATAAACCGATGGGCAGGGACACGCATATAACCAGCCCCCTTTGGGCACGAACCCGCACCGCGAGGATGGTTGGAAACCACCCCAAACACGATGGCCCTAATACACGACGTAACTAGGACGACCAAACACCAAGCAAGGTCCGGATGCATGACTCAAGCCTATAGGGCTATCGTACATGTTGGGTGGGGGATCCCCTCTGGGCTAGCAACACTTGCTAAGCACTAGTCCCCCTGTATAAGGGTAAAATATTAACATAGGAGAAGGAATGAGAGGACCTCAAAGGTATTGGTTTGACATACCACCATGGTACATGTCAACCGCCCTGGCACATAGTGTCATCTTCACCCCAATACGCTCCAACGTCTTACACATCTTCCCTCATGCGACCGTGTCGCGACCACATCGCAAACATGCCACAACCACGACACCAAGATGTCGTGTGCCCCTCATGGCACCACATCACGTGCCCCCGACACCAAGATGTCGCGTGCCCTCTTGGCACCACATCGCGTGCCCTATTGACACCACATCGCGTGCCCCCGACACCAGGATAACAAGAGGCCCTACGGCTGGCCGCGCCGTGTCGCATACCCCTGGCACATCCTCCTCCACTTAAAACGTCAATGCCCTCGTTGACGCCAAGGCACAATTTTGCTACTGTCCCTCAGCCCCGACCTTCACCCCTCTGCTTTGCAAGCATCTCGATACCTTAGTTGTGCCTTCACAAGTACCCAAAACTGTGCACTGCTATATTGTTCATCGGCGCCGCGCCCCCGCCTCACCTCAAGCAGCAAAACTGTACATTGTTGGTGTCTGAGTCTTCCCACGGCCCACGCCAACAAGACCACAGTGTATAACCCACTCTTAATAATTCAATAACTGAAGAGATCCTATCCTTGGAATGATCTCCTCATCATTACTTTTCTTTTCTTTACCTTTCACCTGCTCTATGGCCAAAGTGTTCAGGGCGGCCTTCTGAGGACACTCGCGCACCAGATGTGGTCCACCACACAAGAAGCAGCCCTGCGGTAGTGGTCTGCCCTCCCTCTTCCTCTTGTATCCAGTCCTTTCCTGACTGAACCGCTCACGTTCATTTTCATTAGGCTTCCTCCCTGCTTATCAGCACTGTCTTTGGGTGTCTGGTCCGCCTTCTTCTATCGTTCTTGGCGGTATTCAATTAACCGCTCAGCCGCAGCTAACCGGTTAAAGTTGCTTGTGGACCATCTTCACGGGTTAAAGTTTGGTTCATTATATGAGAGAGTTGACTTGTTCTTTCCATTTTTCCCGAGTATAGACGACAAAACTTTCTTGTATAATTTTGTTTTGTTCGTTCTTTGACACATCTACTTGCACATTTTCTTCCACTTTTACTTGCACTTCTCCTTGCAGATACAACTCTTTGATCTTAGACAATGCCTCATGTATGGGATATGGTGGAGGCACAATGCTGTCATCATTGCTACTTACACTTTGACAAAGGAACTTGGTTCTCAGGAAAAGAAAAAAATGTGGGGACTCAAAGATGGTTACACCCATAGACACAAACCTTTTAGAAGACACAAGATCATACACTTGTACCCTTTTTGAGTTGGTGGGCACTCGATAAAAATGCACCAAACAACTTTAGGACCCAACTTATCATGATAAGTATCAGGCACTTGGGGAAACATAAACATCCAAATGCACGAGGAGGTATTGGAAAGAGGGGAGATGAGGGGCACAACATACGAAAGGGAGATTGCCTTTGGGCATTCAATTGATCAGCAAACACTTCGTGAGAACAATTTCACTCAATAAGCTTTTCAAAAACATTCATTCTGATTAACAAAACACAATCAACCCATAGAAGATTACGATTTTCTTTTAGCCACTCAATTTTGTTGAGTATATGAGGACGTAGTTTGCCAATCAATACTTGGTCCCTGTGATAGGACTGGAGGTGATGGGAGGAATACTCCTCCCTCAACCCCCAATCCCCCATAATCAGACCATAACACGTTCAGACACATTGTACTGAATTTGAACTAACTTGTGATACATGGGGAAAGTTATAGTGACTTCATCTTTGGTTTTCATTATATACAACGCAGTGAGACGAGTGCAACCTTTGATAAAGGAGACAAAATAAGGATACACAAACGTAGAAGTAACAGGGGGCGACCCCCACACATCAGAATGTACGAGGTGGAAAGATCCTACTATGCTTCACAGCATAAGAACCTCTAGGATGTTTGGACAATTGGCATACCTCACACGTTAATAGTGAGACCTGAATTGCTGAGAAATCAAGGTGCACAATCGAGGCATCGACAGATCTAGCCAAACATGAGTGCTAGAGATGCACATTCTCCAAAGATTAGCGGCTGTGGCAAGTAGTAGAAGCAGTCTTCACTGAAGTCCCTTTGGCATCAAAGAGTTAGAGCCCTCCCTCGTCACAACCATGGCTAATTTCCCCATCATCAAGTCTTGAAAAATATGAAAGGAAAAGATGTTACATCGCAGTTGTCTTTTGATGATACTACTAGCTGAGAGAAGATTACTGGGCATATTAGGAATGTGCATTGTTGATTCTAACAGTCCACCCCCCCTTTCCAGGCAAGTGTTGTTGAGAAGATTAATGGGCATATTAGGAATGTCCATGCTTGATTCTAACGGTACCACCCCCCTGTCCAAACAAGTGTTGTTGCACTATGGCACACAATTGGCTACAATAATTTTGCACTAATGTAGGAAATGTGGTGAAACCCGGACACACAAACACCAAGGTAATCCAATTGTTGAGATAACTCGACTCTACACTGCACTACCGCAGGAAAACAACCTAGACATTTAACTACAACCAACTAGATCTCAAATAATGCTGCACAACAACAGCCTACCTGGCCCCATTACAGTAGTTAACACAAACAGGTCAAATACCACGTATTAACACAACCCGTTATATCATTCAATACCTCATCAGTCACACAACCAGTGCAATTCATATTAAGTTGCTTCTCTCTTAATTAACTTAATTTTTTTTTAATGTATGTACTGCATCAGTTGACCAATCATATTAAATTTCTTACTTTTTAAGTAACTTAATTATGTTTATATTAATATATTTTATTACTTAGCTTCTGGAAAAAGGTTTGGATTCTATTTTAAGACTTACATAACTTATTGATATATGTATCAACTACTTAATCATTAAAAGTGTATAATATTCTCTGTTATTCGATATACCTTATTTATTTATATAGCAACACATATAGTTCCACGTATGAATATATCTTCCATATTATATGAAATACCACTTCGACCTTTAAATACACAAAGACTATTAGGTTTGTTCATGTTGCTGTTAAATGACTTAAATATCCTTGTATAATAAAATTATTATTATATTCTTTTATTTTTCCTAAAGGACTAAAGTATCATAAATAATAACTAATAAAATATCATTATTCTCCAAATTATTGCATAGTCATCTTTGTTCATTTAATTATTAGAAACAGATCAAATGCCAAATTTCAATAGTTTAGTGAACTACTATATTAAATATAATTGAGAGGATCCCTAAAAAAATTAAAATCCATTATAAATATTCTCAAGGTGTACGCAAGTTGAGATTATTACATCCTACATATGTGGTATCAGAGCTCGCATTTTGATTATATATTTTAGGTTAAAAAATCATTGAAAATAGTTTTAGCAGATTCCCCGGTAAAACGCCAAAAAATGCAGCTTAGAAACCATCGGTTGGAAGGACTACCATCGTCAGTGGCCATACGCTGTCCGAATGGACCGCCGGTGACGGGTGACCATGCCGGGCGGCCTCTCCAGCGATGCTTCTTGATCAATAACAACCTGTTGTCAAATATTATTGGTCGAGGGCTGTTTTCTTAAAAAAGAGAAACAAAATTGACGTACAACCACCATGACTTCATTAGTAAGTTGCTTAGTCATGGCATTATGATGATCAATCTAGATACAAATAGATGAGTCATTTTGAAATCAGTAATGGAGTTTTCTGAATCACGATTGCATCTGTCTTGTAAACATTTAACCTATGACGAATTGTTTTGCAAACAGAAAAAGTACTTGATATATACTTCCTCGTAAAAAAACTCCAACCATTTATATTTGACGGTGGGTGGGTGCTGATCTGGAAACATCGTCATTGAGGCCACTCGGCATGGTCGACCATCGCCATTGGTCCATCTAGACGGCAGTGTTCGGTAGTTGGAGAACTACGGTGTGTATACACATACACTTCACCGAGGTCGACTTTGCGGTGGTTAAAGATGGCCAGTCACCGGTTGGAAGGACCTAGGTCCACACATTAATAGACAAAACAAAATGAACACTTAGCGCCAATCATACACAACCACAAAATACTAGTGATTCAATGATGACCGAGGAAGCATGCTCATAAACAATGTGCTTAAACTGCAGCTAGAGAAAAAACTTTGAAAAGCAACATAATGCTTTTTCATCACTATTCAAACGAAGCTGAATCTCCATCATTCGTAGTTAATGGAAATAGACTACAAAAAGTCCTCACACAAATGAATGCAGGTGCATATAGGTACCTTGCATTTTAGGTAGAAAGCTCCCTTTCCTAATTGGTGGCAACATTCTTTGGGATCATCACATCTTTCAGAGGACAAACTCATAACCATATTAAGCGAGTTCAAAGCCCAGGTGGCCAGTTGGCCAAGTTCACGTTGATGTGAAAGTTGAAACTGGTATCCGGATAAAGCTTGTTAAGAGCTTCTTGGAGCCCAACTCAGGTGAAGAATCCCTTTGAAGGAGGGTTCATGAGGAAGTTGTTGAGTGTTTGTGGGATGAAATCCGCTTGCAAGATTTGAAATATGAGGCAATCTTTTTTGGTACAAAATTTCAGTATGGAGACAGGTCGAAGGGAGAGTCATTTGTTATATTCGACTGCAGCAATCACCATCATTCAAGGTGCCCTCTCTAGTTTGTGGATCCATGTGTCCACATCTTTAGTGAAGCGAGTGTGACTTTGACAACCAAGTCACCCAAGGACAACGTACCAAACAAACGGCTGCCTGGTCGTGGTTGAACGAAACGTCCATTTCCAATCTCTCTAACCATTCCCTAGAGATATGCCCTAGTTGCCTACGCCGCAATATGGAATAATTTTATTAATCGTGCTATGTTAGTTCCAACATTAATATTATGAAGTCTAGTTAAATAGACCAAATTATGTGAAATGGATGGTACACAAAGAATATGAAATATGTCTAAATGATATCCAATATCTAGGAATAAACAACGGGTTTATACAGCTACAACTTCAGCTTTAGCCCCACTTCCCACAGGAATGTGTCTTTCAGTTGGATTTGTGCTCTGGATTGTAAGGGATCCCTACATGTATTAGAAATATGATTCTTAGCACCCGAGTCGATCCATCAAGTGTACAAGAAATGTCAGCAAGATTCGATTCGAAACATACAGAATCTAAAGGCTTACCATTCTTTTCGAACCTCTCCTTGTGCTCGGGATAATCTTTCTGATAATGCCTCTTCTTTCTATAGAAGAGCAACCATTGTCTTGATCTCTCTAATGAGCCCGAGGAGCTTGAGCAGGCTTGTTCAATTGGGTTGGTCCTCTTCTCTCGCTGTGTCCTTGATTCATGAGATGTAATAAATGTTGTCCTTGTTGCTTAATCCTTACCTCTTCATGAGTGATCACATTGGAGCTCGTTCACATCCCATTTATCTTTAATAGTATTGTTGCAAATTTGGAATGAACGGTACTCAGGAGGCAGGCAGTTCAGGATGAATTGCTCGAGATAGGGATTCATCCATGTTCATTACCAAATTCTTTAGTTTTTTAGCTAGTTGGTCGTTTTGAGGTTGTGATTTTGCATTCGTCATACCCCATCATATTGATGGTGGTAAGTTGAGCCATAAATGTCCCTGCTAATGATTTGTTAGCAGCTCGAAATTGTTCCATAATGTTTTGATTGTATTTGCTATCATCATTCTCATAAACATGAGACTTACTCTGTTCAATCTCTCAAACTTTAAATGAAGCCTTATCACCCCTGCTGCTAGATGCAATAAATGCAACAGATTTTCAGTCTGGAGGGACAGATCAAGGTCTAAAACACCAAGGGTCAATCAAACCTTCTCACTCTAGTCTGAAAAGTTCGTTCCGTTGAGTATTGAAATAGATGAAATGTGTTAAAAGGAGTGAAACGGGAAATGATAACAGAGTAAGATCAATGTTCACTATTTAATTCTCTAAGTTATTTACACCCTTAGATTCAATTAGGATGACACGGTAATACATGTTATGTACCATAATGGTAAGCTCTGTTGACAGTATGTCTGTTGAGGTTACATACCTTTCTGCCGATCACTCATGTACCACTAGAATAACTCTTCACTTACACAACCATTTTATAGGGTCTCTCCTTAAAAGTATATACATTTTTTAAAAAGAAATGGAGAACACACCTTTTCACTGCCTGATCTTGTTACAATTGACTTATCGATAAAAAAACATCTAGTTACACTTTGATTTTTACAAATCGTAGGGCCAAACAGTTTATTTTTCAATCTCGAAATCCAGGGAAGTCATTTTTTCATAGGATCTAATGGTTGAGAAGTGTATTCTATTTTTTTTAAACGAGTTGCACTATTATCCTTGTTCTTATTCTGCATGTTTGTTTTCTACATGGTCGCAAGTAGCAACACATGCACAATGACTCGTCATTATGTAGTGGGTGCCATTTGCCCCACTAATTTCATTAGGGGCGCAATTGGACTACTCTCATTCACATCAAATTTTGGGCTGCTCTTTGTATCCCTCCTTGTAATTGTGCAGTAAATTTATCATTACTTATAAATAATAATTAATAAATAAATAATTCTAGAATTTTCAGCCAACATACTTACCGAGCTGTTGTCGCCTAATTTTTTCATGGATGGATAATCTGCTCATCTGTTCGAATTATTAGCAAGGAAGGGAGTTTTACCTAACATTTGATTGATTAGATGGTGAACTTAATTTTGGAAATCTAGCTACTAACCTGGTAATTGTCAACCCTTTAGATTCGAGAAGGTCTGCACTACAATCCGTACTTCCCCGGTGGGGCCATAGCTATGCCCAAAATGCTTATTGATGGTGCTATTGAGTACGAAGATGGTACTCCGGCAACGGAAGCTCAGGTAAACAATCTTCCAATCCTACCCTTCCACCACCCTAGTTAGTCAATCACATGTTACTTTCTTGCAAAAGTCTCTTAACATAGATGACACTGGAGCTCTGATTTTTATTTATTTATTTACTTTGCAACTGTGACTGTAGATGGGGAAAGATGTTGTATCATACTTGGCATGGGCAGCAGAACCAGAGATGGAAGAGCGAAAACTGGTAATTGATCTACTTTGATCCACCTTATCTCTGTATGTGGTGCATTTTAAATTCTCAGAGCTCTTAATTATATATATATATATATATATATATATATAACTAGGGGGATGCAGGGGGGATGCAGGTACTATGCACATGCTGAGGGGTGCGAGGGAGAATGTGTACCTTTATTTTCAACGCAAGATTCTTCTTCTCAATTCAGGTTTCACATGATTAAACCATTGACTGCTTTGAATCAGATGATGGAGATCATTTTTCGTACCAATCTTCAACAAATAGATCTTGAGATCATGCTCCAACCATTACATGGTGAAGTTTTGATTCACATGGTGCACATCTCGAAAAATGATTCGAGAACCGCATTTGATGTAAAGCGTATGTCAAGCGTGGTTCGTGAATCACTTTTCGGGATGTGTGCTATGTGGAATAGAAGTCTGACCATTTGATGATAGGACCATATCTCAAGACCTATGATGTTGAAGATTTGACGGAAAATGATCTCCATCCTCAGATTCAACTATGGTTTAAGCCCGAGTTGGGAAGGAAGAATATTGGTTTGCAAATAAAGGTACCTCTTAAAAATCACCGAAGCAAACTTAACCAAAGAAAATCTAATACTCTCGTCCCTCGCCTCATTTCCACCCTTCTTATATTATAATCCTAAAGATATAGGTACTTTGTCCACTTCTCAAGCGCATTGTTCATTATTATGCATGCAGATGGGATTCAAATGGATATTTCTTTTCTCTCTCGCTCTCCTCCAAGCTGCGTACTACCGCCGCTTGAAGTGGTCGCTTTTCAAGTCGCGCAAACTTGTCGTCGATGTCGTCAACTGATCTTCCTCAGCCTACCTACCTTCCTTTTCAGCGTAAAATTTATGTGTGGGGATGGATTCTGATTATCATTTGCAATAATTAACGTGGAAATGCACATTGCTATAAAATGGCGTAGGCTAGCAATGGCAGCCAGCAGATACATAGAGATGAGAATGGGTCTCATCTCACGTATTTTTTTGTTTTTTGAGAGAAATAAGCTACTCAGATACATGCTCCCTTATTTTTTGAGCGCCTAGATAGATTTTGAATGTGTTACAAAGGCTCGTTGGTATCCATCAATCAGGCTTCAATAGTTTAAAGGCCACATTTGATTAAACTTTCTTAATCGTGTATTGATTGTTTCATTTTGAGGGTCTCATCAGCTATTTCCCAGCCTTTTTACGCTGCTTTGACCTATTTCCATTCGCCGACTATTTAAGTTCCTGGTAGAGCTACACAATTTCCTCACTTGACAATAGCGTATATAGAGGTCGAGGTCCGTAAGCACCATTTAAAGTTTTTTTTTTGCCATTCTTTCATAAATCATAGGCAAGCATGGGATTTCAATTTGGGATTATGGTTGAATAGAATAAAGCCCTATTTCTAGGGCTGTCAACGGGACGGATTGGCCTGTTATCCAGCCTGTCTGACCTGGTTTTTGAACCGAGTGGCACATAAACTTGACCTATTAGGTTGGTTGGGTCAGACCTGAC